>OZ023235.1:18500819-18901819 GCA_964006365.1 Trididemnum miniatum | reverse complement strand
TGATAGTGTGTATTACACGAAATTTTAGCAAAGTTGGTCCTTTTAACTTGCTGCTTGGATTAACTCTAATGGTTTCTTAAGTTTCATGGAGAATAACTACAAATATTTTATAAATTTTTGATAAAAAAATAATTCTTAAGTATCGCAAATATATCACATTTAAGAAATTAAGAAGTTTTCATGGACTGAAAAACTTTATGAATTTAAGTTTTTCATGATTTTTACGCACCACAATTATTACGTAACGTCTTTCACGTACTTGAAGCAAATACCAAAAGAAATTTTTGGATTGAGGTCAAGTTATTGATGTTTATGAGTTTTTGCAGATTCGTACTTGAATTTTTAACAGGGTGTTTCAAACATAATGTTACTAAAAACATGTAAACATGTAGAAAATAATCTTCTAATTTTGTGGTTTTCGCGATATTTCTTAAGAATGGAAACACTTCTATTTCAAATTTACTTTCAGGCTAGAAATTTCACGTGTACGGCTATAATTTTGTGAAGTATGTTTACACCGTTATGCACGCACTTTTTCATCAAGAGTATTTTTAAATTTTTAAACGATGTTCACGGTTAGTTTTTGAAGGGTAGTCAATCTTATAAAAACAACCAAAATAGTGTAAAATGTATATAACAAGTGAATACCGTATATGCTCAAAAAGGGGGCCCGGGCCCTTATTTTTTTAGTAATGGGTCTCAACCAGGCGCTTAAACAAACAGGCGCCTAAATGGGACATGGCGTTTGATATGCGGTGCCACACGGGCATCGCGATGACGTTTTCTTTTTTTTAAATTTCTTGTTTCAAAACGGCGTCTTTTAGATAAAATGGGTCTGTTACGTCATAGCTAGACCTCCGCATTGAAGCAGATTGTTTTGAATCAAAGCTTCTGGCCAAAAAACGGATATATCCTTCATAATTACGTCAGTATTAACAATTGGTTATAGTTTTTCAACGAAAATATTACATAATTTATTCAAATTGGACATGAAAAGGTTTGTGATAGTGAAAAATTTGCTGTGTGTTACTGCTTGTTTGACAAAGTTGCATATTATCGCTCGCTGCATTGCCGAACAAACGGTTGGCGTCAGGGTGGACTGAGCTGAAATATTTACCGGGCGACTATTCAAATACGGGCTATTATTTTTTTGGAAAGCTTTTCAGACCAGGCCTTTATTCAAACCGGCCCTTAATCAAGCAGGGGCCCTTGTTCGAATGTATACGATACTCTGAAATCTATTGCAATTTTTACGAAAAATTCAACTTGTTGCAAAACGATTGCGGTGTATTACTCGGTTTCAGGTTTGTTTAGTTGTTCAAAGGTTCGGTACTAGGTCGGGTGTAGCTTCTTGTTCAAGCATTGAAAAGTACAACAAACAAAAAAGACAGTTTTACCGATTGAAAATGCAGCTATGAAAAAACTAATACACGTGCGAAAATTAATGTAAAAGAGCAAAAAATGACAAGTTAGAAAAACGAAGCTTGACCAGAAAGTATTGTAACGCATTTCCAAACTCACAACTGAGATGTAGTAAGCGCGGTTTCTACACCTACAGCGCTCTAAGCTCATTTAATTACATCCTGTTTCCTGATTTGTAATGCACTGGTACAAGTATACCGTATGCAACGGCTGCTCAGTACAGAGTTTGTAGGCAGCCATGTGATTGAGTAGAAACTACTTTAGTAGTGGTATTTATTTCAAAGCCAGGGTCGTTCAAAATTACAGTTTTCTAAATAATAAGAGTTTAATATAATAAACACATACTTTGTACATTTTGAGGCAATAGGGAGGAAACGTAGTGTCCGAAAATAGTCCTCAAGTCTACCTCCATGCTTACAAGTAAATAGTACAAAATTTGTCTAGGTTTTTTATATCGATTGACCAAACAAAATACTTGTTCCTTGTGAAGAAATTTACAATAAAACGAAATGCAGTCAGAATGTACGAAACGAAGAGAGGCAAGAAAATAACACGAGCTTTTTACAAAACAGAAACTGGTACAGTTTTTACTAAGAAGTCAGGCAATTTACTCAGAAAGCGATAAAAAAAATGAAGCACTTCAAATGTTAACCCAGAAAAATAATAAGCTTGAATAGCCATTGCAATATTAATCGTGATAATTTTTTAGTAATAACTGTTTCATTCTATTTTTTGAATAATTTTAGAGATTCAGATTGTTTGATATTAAGTTTTAATGTGATCCAGGAGTTGATCCATTGAAGCTGTACACTGGAGACAGGCGGGCTTTTTACTGATTTCACCGAATGGAGACGTATACTGAAACCCAAAACTTTAACAATATAGCAAACACAAGAACAGACTTTTGCAGCAGACGTGAAATCGAGCTTTCGAATTGTGAATGCTCCGCTACAGAGTGGAGATTTGCAACGTCATCCTATTTTTTCAAATGGATTCTAAGAACTTTATTCGTGTTAAAAAAAAAGAATGTGAGTTTATTACCATGGAGTCGGATTAAACTTCTATCCTATCCAACCAAAGCTGCGAATACGTGAATGGATTCTCTTTGGCACTATCGAGTAAGTTTACTGCTTTTCAACATAGCCAAACTTCTTTCATTGCTACTCGTCGTCGTTGTTCGTGTCTTCACATATTTTTACCACTTTGCACGCATTCCTTTGTAGTGCTGTTGTAAACATGCAGGTCTTCTCTGGAACACGACTTCGCACGCATCGGGCATCTCAGTAGATGTTCATTTGTATGCGCCTCAGTTTCGCAGCAGCATGTAGAGTCGTCAGTTTTGTAACCCCAATTGATCAGATTTGCCTTTGTACAGTTTACACCAGACCTTAGCCGATTGAGTGCTCTCCATCTTAGCCAGGGTGCGTTGTCCCCAAGTGGGAAAGATTTCGATGGTTCGATTCTCATTTAGAGCGAGGGTGGGTTGGTTTGTAAGTCCTCACCCAATTGCTCTATCTTCATTGCTACTGATAAAACAAGACACGTAAACGCTACAAAGTGGGAGGATTTATTATTGTATCATGCTTTTAGATACCAAGTTTTCAACCATCGATATCTTGCAGAAGAAGTGCGTCTTCCTCTACTTTAAAGTTCATTCTTCAATAACCATGCAAACCAACGATTTGGAGATTTGTCGTCCAATTCCCACTTGCAACATCGCGAAGCTCCACACAGCTTCTATGAATCAGCAGTACTCCACGATCTCCAAAGATTTTTTTTATGCCAAAACTTACTTGGTACACCAGTACGGACGTGAAATATGTGTAAGTTTAATCTTTCACAATTTTATTCAAAAATGTAAGTGAAAACCCTAGTTGTGACTAGTATACATGTAGCCATAAACTCGTACTGATTTTAAACAAAATTTATTAAAATATACGTACTTTTAACAGTTTTCTTGAAAAATGTAAGTAATTTTATGCATTTTTTGAACGAGGACGGTTCAAATGTTGCAGAGAATGCAAAATATTTTTAGGTACAAACCATTAAAGTTTACCAATATAGAACAAACGTATATTTCTTTTACCTGTTGAAAAGCATATGTTTAATGCTATTAAAACGTCTTTGAAAAGCGAACTATAAAAATATGGTAAAAACATTATTTTGAATAACACACACATAAATTATTTTCCAAAAAGCGCAAAAATTACGTTTTGTCACTTACCCTGTTGTACTAACCGCGTAAAAATTCTCTCAAAAGCTATACCATTGCAGTCTTTCAGAAAAAAATAAGATGACAACCGTTAGAAAAATATAAAATAACTCAAAAGCATGCTTCTAGTTCATCAAAGTACGCAGGCAAAATTTTAGAGGTTTATATAAAACTTGTAGGAAACGCAATAACGCAAAGTATTTTTGAAATTTTTATAGTTTGCAGTTTTGTTTTTTTTAGAAAAATTGTAGTACGAGTTTATGTTTTATATTGCAAACGTATTCTTACTTACCTGACTTACATAAAAATCGTGTGACTATTTTAGACAAATACCTGACGAGGGCCAATATAGAGCCGAAAACGGTCGTAGTACCTTTGTTATGCTGTAAATAGTGTAAATAAATTAGTGAAAATGCATCAGATTTTTTGGTTGCTGTACCTTGCAGCTTTATGTTATACATAAAAATTCATTGTAGAATCACAAACGCATTTCTTATCCATGCTGAGATTTACTCCACATGTTTTTTTTTATTAAATTATCTTCCCTACATATGTTGTCGTAATTTTAATTACCTGTTTAATTCTCACAAATTTTTAAATCCTATCTTACAAAACATGATTATTACAAGTTAACATGCTTCTAATGAGCAGTCTTTTGTGTAACCAGCTTATTGATCAGAAAAAAGTTTTCATTTTAGGAAAGTGTTTTACATTTATTTCTTGCGTAAGATTTTTACATAGTTATCCTAAAGGTTTTTTACATAGTTTCAGCAGTGACTTCTCAATGGTTTCAGAATACCATCTGTCTTAACGTCTCCATTGTTTTTTCAAGCATTTTTTAGTTTTCCTAGTGCTTTTTGTCTCTGTTTATTTTCAGTGCATTAGACGTTATGCATTTTGAACGTTTGCGAATTAATTGTTCAATACGGTTTTTTTGAACTTGTTCGTTCTTTATTTTTAGGTTTTGCCTCGACTTGGTGGCAATATAGTCATCAATTCGGTTTGTGCTGAGTAAGGTCGCGCTAGTCTTGTTTGAGATTTGTCGTAAAGGTCGCTCAGAATCAATATCACGAAGCTCACGAGAACAGGTTGCATTATATTGAAATTTTAACTGCAAAGTATTAATGTAGACATAACTACTGAAAAATTCAGAACGGTTAAAACAACTTAGAAATCACAAGTTTAGAAACGTAAACATTCAAAACAGTTTAGAGTAAAAGACGTTAAAAAAAAGATTTTACTCGATTTTACGTCTTTTCATTGTGAGCACGTAACAATTTTTAAGTCATTTCTACTCATTTTAAAAGCGTAAAAATTATAGTTTTACTGGAACTTAAAGAAAACGAGTAAAAAAATTGAAAGCAAACGTTTTCGTTCTTTTTGTTGCTTCTCTTGTGTTTATTATGTTGACGGTAAGCATGATAAAATTCTGACGTTTGCAGTTTCCGTAAGCTTTGAAAGGTAAAATTATCAAACGTGACTTGTCTTTACCTGAGTTATTTTTCTCGATAACGTGTGAATTCTTTTTAAGTTGAAGTTGATATTACGTACCACAAGTATAAAATTATTATCAAATTGAATATACGTTTATGTTATTCACAATTGTGTGGAGCAAGACGCGGATTTGACAGTGTGGGACATACAAAAATTTAAGCACCTCCTCGCCGGCTCTTAGCGACTTGTAATTTTAAACGGTACGTACAATAGAAAGAAAGAGTTATTTTTCTCAATAACGTGTGAATTCTTTTCAAGTTGTAGTTGATATTACCTACTACAAGTATAACATTATTATGAACTTGAATAATGCGATTATGAAATCGTAAAAATTGTGACAAAGTTGGAATAATAATCACTACGGTAGAATTACAGCAAATAAAATGAGTGTAATTACGAAAATAATTTAATTTGAGATAAAATTATATAATTACAATTTGTAAAACAATAGTTTAAAAATTGTAATAGTTGAGATAAGATGAAAGTTTTGAAAGGTAAAATTATCAAATGTAACTTGCCTTTAGTTTTTTTTCCTCAGTAACCTGTGAATTTTTCCGAGTTGCAGTTGATATTACGTTCCAAAACTATAAAATTTTTATCAACTTGAATAATACGATTATAAAAACGTAAAGTTAAAAAACTGTTAAAACTTTTGCAGAAAGATAAATAGAATTTGTAAAACAATAGTGTAAAAATTGGAATAACTGTGAAAATGTAAAGTTAAAAAAATTATTAAAACTTTTGCAGAAAGACAATTAGAGTTTGTAAAACAATAGTGTTAAAATTGGAATAACTGTGAAAACGTAAAGTTGAAAAACTATTAAAACTTTTTTTTGGAAAAACAATTAGAATTTGTAAAACAATAGTGTTAAATTGTAATACCTGTGAAAACGTAAAGTTAAAAAACTATTAAAACTTTTTTGGAAAGACAATTAGAGTTTGTAAAACAATAGTGTTAAAATTGGAATAACTGTGAAAACGTAAAGTTAAAAAAATTATTAAAACTTTTGCAGAAAGATAAGTTGAATTTGTAAAACAATAGTGAAACTATAAAATTTCTATCAACTTGAATAATACGATTATAAAAACGTAAAGTTAAAAAACTGTTAAAACTTTTGCAGAAAGATAAATAGAATTTGTAAAACAATAGTGTAAAAATTGGAATAACTGTGAAAATGTAAAGTTGAAAAAACTATTAAAACTTTTTTAGAAAGACAATTAGAGTTTGTAAAACAATAGTGTTAAAATTGGAATAACTGTGAAAACGTAAAGTTAAAAAACTATTAAAACTTTTGCAGAAAGACAAATAGAATTTGTAAAACAATGCGTAAAAAGCACGGGGTTAGCTGCTTCGTCGTAATAGAAAATCAAAAGAACTTGAAATAAAATTTTTTCAAAAAAAATTAAAAGCATCCTATCCAAACGCGAAACAATAAAACTGGGCATATCGATTTATAACAAACCGTTCGCTTCCTGGATCTGTCATAATATCTTTCATTTATAACGGGCTTCCTGAAATTCGATTTATAACGTGCGCTGTTACAAGTTTCAAAATATCAGCTTTTGCACAAGAATGAAGTTTTAAAAAAAAAAAACAGCTCTTTCTTGCCTATTAAACTTTAGGGTCAAGCGAGGCATTAGCACACGAGAATAAATTTTGCTGAAAAGAAAATCAAAAGAAAATAAAATTTATTCAAAAAAAATTAAAAGCATCTTATTCAAGCACGAAACAACGAGACTAGGCTGGGAGTTGAACCATTAACCTTATGATCGCGGTTGTCGTACACCCCAAACCACTGCACCAAGCTGTGCATTAGGCAATCCATTTTTTTTTCAAACAAACTGAAGCATCTTATTCAAGGACGAAACAACAAGACTAGGCTGGGAGTTGAACCTTGTGATCATGGTTGCACTATCGGTGCGGGAGATCTGGGGTTCAAATCCCCTGTCAAATCGACACAGTAACCAAAGTTTTCAAAAGAATTAAACTACGAAGAATAAACTTACCACAACAATTAAACTTAAATAATATCACAATATTTTTGAATCTGTACATAAAATTTTCAAATAATAAAAAGTATATATTTTCAATAAAATTTTTTATCAAAATTTATAATTTCAAAAAAATCGGAAAATTTCAAAAAAAAAAAATCGAAGCACCCCCCAAAAAAAATCGAACACCTCCCAAAAAAAATCAAAGCACCACCCAAAAAAAAAATCGAAGAACCTCTTGCACCGCCTGTATTAAAAAATTCCACCCTGCACCGCTTTGCACCTCTTGCATTTTGCACCGCTTGAAGTGCTGCACTGCTGCACCGTTTTTGCACCGCTTGAAGTGCTGCACCGCTGCACCGTTTTTGCACCGCTTGAAGTGCTGCACCGCTGCACCGTTTTTGCACCGCTTGAAGTGCTGCACCGCTGCACCGTTTTTGCACCTCCGGAAGTGCTGCACCGCTGCACCGTTTTTGCACCTCCGGAAGTGCTGCACCGTTTGGGGCCTCGATCCCGCACAGTACACTACTGACAACACAATGTCACCCTCAGTGTTTTCCATAAAATTGGTTTCACATTGGTACAGGCGCTAGTTTTATATTGGTACCAATACCATACTTAGCTACAATATGATATATTTGTGGAATGTGGTGTAAGTGCACCGCTACGTTGAAAGCGAAGGCCTAGCCAAGAATCACTAGCTTAGGGGCGTCAAACTTTTTTGAGTGACAGGCCATAATTTAGTACCATGGCGACAATACATTAGCGATTATAAAAAACAATTTCAAAATCATATCTTATTTTATTGTCATTTTTCGTTTCTTGCTTTCATACTCCATGCTAAATTTAAAATGAAAGCAAAATATCATAGCACGTGCAAAGCGTACAGAAATACGAACGCGTATTATCATTTACGTGAGGCCATAGACTACAATACTTTGCGCATTGTGTCTAGTTTTCAGTACATTATTATAGTACTTCATGGTGTGACAGCATGTTTCAGTATGACGACATAATAAGTGCAAGTTTAAACAAACAAGAAAACAACCGAAACAGTAGTGTACGGGTGCGACTGTGCGTACGTTACAAGGCCTAGTGGTACGCGCGCAAGTGGCAGATCCTACGTGACGGGTTCAATTCGCGGCTGGAGCCGATCGCATTTAACATAATTATGTAACGGGTGGCTGCTGACTCGAAGAGCGCAAGCTCACTTCGCAGTCTTCCTCAATTACTATTGATTTTTCAGTTCAATTTAATTTGAAAATAGCCTCAGTCACATGCACGCTAGGGTGTTTCATTTTTTCACCATTTTTGAAATTGAAAAAGCTTCGGTCTGCATATGATGGGATTTTGGCCACTGATTCGAAATACATGTATATATAATTTTTTCTATCATGACGTCATCTCGATGTGGCACCGCGCGTTTGAAACTCCGATAGGGCGTAAAATCAAAGATTTTCCCCAACTCGAAAACGGTTGATGCTAGAAAGTCAATATTGCTATCAAATTGCGCAGAAAGGTCGATTTCATATACCCTCACAAGACACTTTTTTGCCCTATCTTCATCAAAAATTGCGTGAAATTGAAAAAACCAAAAATTGACGGAGTTAGATGAATATGTTGCCAAGTGTTGTTATAATGATTTTCTGTGCATTTAAATGCGATTTCTGCGCGTTTCGACAGTATTGATTGCTTCGATTAGCTACTAGACTTATTACTAGGGCCCGCTAAAGTCAATAAAGTCAAAATTTTTTCAAAACCTTGTTACATGATCAAATGTGTACTAACGTTCGTTTCAGGTGTTTTGCGTAAAGTCAAAATTGTCTTTATCAAAAATTTCCTCACAAAAACGTACAAATTTATATTTTTTAAATATTTTTTTGAATTTTTGAGCTGCTATTAAAATTTTATGCGCAGTCTTATTTGATTTTAAACTTTTGAAACAGTTGCAACATTTGCACTATCGCCACAATAATGCGTGCGGTAATTGAGAAGGAAATAGCACTTATTATGCATGAAACGTCATTGTTGATGCATAAATACATAATTGTTAGACAATTAATCTAATCCTACAAAAGCCTTGCGCTCTTTACACGTGGTCTTTTAAGTTGTAGCTTGCAAAGCAAAGAATGCCAAAACAAGCCAAATCTTCTATAGCGAAAGTTAGGCAAACTTGCCAGGAATATCCGGATGAGTTTTCGGCAACTCCTGCCGGCGACTTGCGATGCAACCTTTGCGACGTGTCAGTCAAATGCGACAAAAAGTTTTTTGTGGAAAGCCACCGAAAAAGTAAGCAACACCAAGGAAAATTGGAGACGAAGAGCAAATCTCAAAGTAAGCAAACCTTTTTACATTTCGATCTAGTAAACTTCAAGGAACAGGTTGTTTCAGCTGCAGATATCCCACTTCATAAACTGAACCATCCTTCTTTAAAGTCTCTGTTTGCTAGAATGGGATAAGTATTGCCTTCGGAGACTGCAGCCCGGGCATGTGTTGCTAAATTGGCATCCCAAAAAGAACAAATTCAAGAATTACTTCGTGACAAAAATTTTTTTGATTGCGGATGAAGCAGAGGTTGCTAAACAAAAGTATATTAGTGTGCTTGTGGGCAGCTTAGATGCTTCAAATCAGACATTCCTCGTTAATTGCCATCCACTTGACAGCGGTCGCAATGTTGATAGCAGTATTATTCTGCACACTGTGGATGACATATTGCGACAACTTGAAATAAAACGCGAGAATTTTTCATTGTTTTTGACTGATGCTGTTCGGTACATGACTTCGGCTGGACAGACATTAAAGGAATTATACCCTTCTTTGATGAATGTCATCTGCGTTGCGCACTTACTACATAACTGCGCTATGCGTGCTCATTTTAAAAATATTGATGAAGTAATAGCAACGATCAAGGCAGCAACAATCAAAAACAAAGATCGCAAGAAAGGCTTTCGTGATGCTGGTCTGCCATCTCCTCCTGACCCTGTAATTACAAGATGGGCAACTTGGCTTAGAGCTGCCTTATATTATAGTAACAACCTTCCAGCTGTTCGTACCATTGTCAACAATTGGGCAAGTGCAGGCCTCTTAGTAAGCAGAGCAAAAGACGCTATCAATGTGGAAGGTTTGGTGTCGGACTTGGTTAAAATAAATCAATACCGGACTCTGGCAGCCAACGTAGAATTCTTAGAAGGAAGTGCCTGCACGATAACCAAAGCATACGGACTGCTGAAGAATATGCAATTCGATGACGATCCTTGCGCAATTAAAGAATACATTAACAAACGACTATCCAACTCTGATTTAGAAACAATAATAAACTGTACCAACTTGACAATTGACCCAACAAGCTACGCACTATTGCAAAAAGCCCAGCCAACTTCTGCCGCTGTTGAGAGGTCGTTTTCTGTGCTCAATAAATTACTGAGAAAAGACAGAAGAACGTAAAAAAATATATGATGCTGTATCACAATAAAACGTCCTTGTAATTTACTGCGTGGCTTTCGTTAAAAAAATAATAGACATACTGTTAGAGTACAGTACAGTTGCGATAGCAACGCAATTTTTGTATTACACTAATTGAGAAAATGTTCGAAGTAGGCTACCTTTTTCTTTAAAAACTCATGTAAATTGCAGATTACAAAAACATAATTAATTAATAAAGTGCAACAAGACATAAATAATACGCGGAAGCGGTTACGTCAAAATTTTACTAAAATAAAGTCAAAATATATTTTTTAGGTGAAAAAAAAAATGGCCCTACTTATTACTGTGAACTCGTCAAACAGTCTAAACACAATAACAAAGTCCGGCATCAACGTCATTAGTTAACGCAATTCCTAAATTTAACGGAAATTTTTGTGACTTGTCCTATTTTCTACTGAAAATCAGTAAGGAGCTAAAAACAAAAGGTTTTCGGCTTGATTCACGGTAGGAGTTTATATTTCCGTAAGTGTTCGCGGGCCGCATAAGATGGTGTCGCAGGCCGTAGTTTGTCCAGCCCTGGTATAACACCTTTACTCAAGCCAAAGGGTGAAAATACTGTGCTGCATTTAACACTAACGGGCATAACTCATCACTAAACGATTACCAACATTCTCCTTGAATTAAAATTCTTTATTACACATTACACGAGTAAGAACGCAACCGTAAAGCAGTGCGGCAGTTTTTGTTATCAGAAACCCGATCTTGAATCACATTTTTTAGCTTCCTTATTCGCCCGTTCAGTTGCACGATTGTTGTCGTCAATGGACTTCCAGAACCTTGCAGGTATGATATCGCTGTATGTCACACAAGGCACATTTTGGAACTGGGTGTTGAAAAAAATTTTAAGTCTTGCTGCTCGGCATTTCATCTGAGCACGAGCATCAATAGCAACAGGCAACGAGGATGAAGTCTTCACAGCTTCAAGGGAAAGAGGTGGAATATTAGAAAATAGAGTTAGAGCAACGTTTTTTGGAGATAGCCATTGGGATCCGTGCTCCACAAAATACTTCAAAACCATGTTGGCCAATTGTTTGTCTACCTTCTGATAAGCAAAAAGCAAATCTCTTTGAAAGAGTGCTAAGAAAGGTCTATCACAAGCTTTTGGCTTAAAATGAATCATGAGGAGAGACGGGACATACACAGACACGACGTAAGAAACTATCTTGTGTTAGTTTGGTCATATCCTCGACTCATAGCTTGTCTCAATGAAATAGAAACAACCGAAGATATCCACTAACCGTCGACATCCATTTGCAATGGCACACAGTTTCTTTTTTGTACATCAATAGTGGCTTCAAAGAGTTCGGCACATCCATAAAGGTGTCACAAGCCAAAGCCAACAGACACAACCGATCAATCCGAAAACTATCATTCGACTTACGTCCACTACTTTTCCGTTCGGCAAACCACTACATCTTACTTTTAAGGTAAAGAGAAGCAATGCCAGTGACGGAAAGTTTTGCCAGATTTTCACGACAAAAACCACCAACGGTTTTAGGCTTTTGGTAATTTTTTTGCTCTTCAAATCAGTGCGGCCTTCGGCTTCAAAATCTTCTCAAATGTGGTCTTTCGTGTAAAAAGTCTGCCCACCCCTGTGTTAGGCGACAAGCGCAATGTTTCCATGAAATAATAATTATTAAAGTCACAAAAATTTCCGTTAAATTTAGGAATTGCGTAAACTAATGACGTTAATGCAGGACTTTGTTGTTATTATGTGTTTAGACTGTTTGTTGAGTGCACAGTAATAAATCTAGTAGCTAATCGAAGCAATCAATACTGTCGAAACACACAGAAATCACATTCAGATGCACAGAAAATCATTATAACAACACTTGGCAACATATTCATCTAACTCCGTCAATTTTTGGTTTTTTCAATTTCACGCAATTTTTGATGAAGATAGGGCAAAAAAGTGTCTTGTGAGGGTATATGAAATCGACCTTTCTGCGCAATTTGATAGCAATATTGACTTTCTAGCATCAACCGTTTTCGAGTTGGGGAAAATCTTTGATTTTACGCCCTATCGGAGTTTCAAACGCGCAGTGCCACATCGAAATGACGTCATAATTGAAAAAATTTTATATATTTCGAATCAGTGGCCAAAATCCCATCATATGCAGACCGAAGCTTTTTCAATTTCGAAAATGGTAAAAAAATGAAACACCCCAATGCAAGCGCTGCATTTTTTATATCATAGGTGGGATGGGATACCTTAGCACATGCAATTTGAAGGACTCGAATCTGTAACTCAACATATCGTGTCAGCGCGTGAGGAGAAATCAACTAACCAATGTACAGTTTAACGGGCCACTTCGAAAACTTTGGCGGCCACAAGTGGCCCGCGGGTCGGACATCTCTGCTCTAGTTCTTATTCGCTCAATTTTACAATGACGTATTCTTTTCTGTTTCTCGCGAGCAACAAAATAAACTTCATTTGCGCTAGGTGAAGACCACGTGACTCGTAGTACGATGTTTGGTGATGTGGATGACGTCATTTTCACATAGGCCTCGCCATTTTTAAAAACTCGATATCTCCTGAATACTAGAACATCACACCGGATCAACGCAAAAAATTTTAAAAAACTATTTGACGATTTTTTTCACAAAATACTTAACGATTCCGACTTTATTGCTCCTGAAAACAAAACTTCATTCACTACGTCAGGTACACAACTCATATCGATGTGGAGAAAAGCTCAAGTATCTTTCCCAATATCAAACTTTAAAAATGTTGCAATTACAAACTCGAATTTCTACTTGCAACATTTTGCGTATGTTGCCCAATGCAGCACACTTGAATCTTACCGCTCAGTGAGAAGTCGATCGCGTTTACACCGAACAATACGCTCCTCTTCTGATATACAGCGATCTCCTTGTCAGCTCGTAAGTCGTACATACGAATCTACAACCAAAACCTTTTATTTTGTTTACAATTTACAAGACTTAGAAGAATTTACCTGCGCTATACACGTCGTATATATTATATTAAAGGCTAAAACGACCGCCGAGATGATTGTGCATGAGCATTGAGCAACCAGTAGGTTAAAGTTTTTAAGTAAAATAGTAAACACCGGTTCTTTTTAAAATCGAGTCTATTACAAACACAACTGCCTTAGCAGTAATTCACTTGCAAACTTCAAGGTTCGTTAATTTTGTTAATATTAAGCTGTGACAATACTTTTGATATTAAGATCTACATTAGGATGATAAAACGTAAAGATGGTGAGGCTATGCTGTGATGCCAAAATCATGTTAGTGAGTGATTGCAACCTACTACAGACAACTATTCCATCACGTTCTAACCAGCCGCGTGAGTTCCCCAACGTCGATAAAAGACATTATTCTCAGTTTTCCCTGCAGGCGCTGTGCAGGCACGTGTTTGCAAGATTTAAGTTTTTTTGCGTGGAGGATTTTGAAGCAACTTTAAGAAGTCCAGTACGTCTATTCTAACAGCATAGTTGGCGGAAAGAACAAATAGTTACCTACCCAAAAGTACTCTTAACTTTTTCGTCACATTCTACAATGCACTCGACTTGCCCATCGCGTAAAAGTACGTTTACCGACATGCGACAATCTTTATCGCACCTTGTTTGTTTGTTCTATTTTCCTGTTTACCGACCTAACGAAACTTGCACAGTCGAATCCAGTTAATTGCATAGTCAGTTTGACTAACCTTTTATGCAATTAAGCAAATTACGCGGAAGTACAAAGTTAAAAAAATGATCGGCGTGATTTTGTTTTGAATCGACGTCTTTGAAGAACCTCAACCACATCACACGCTGCGTCGTTTTGGATCTACAATCAGCGGCGGTTTTAATTTTTTATGGCGTTGGCGATCGGCGAGTTCATTTGCGCATTAAAACGGTATGTTTTCGCTCAAAAACTCATGCTTTCGTCGTATCTGCTTAATTGATAGCATGTCGTTCAATTCTGCTCAACTAAGCAGGTGATGCAACAAACCGCTATGCGATTAACAGAATTATTTTCTAGACAAACGATTGCCTGTGGTTCGGGATTTATGATCGTCATGTAATAAAGCAGATTTTATACTTATCCCGTATGCGAATACCCGATTTGACAGTTTCAATATATTTCCCACGTGGCGCTTATCGTGAATCGGTCAATGCACTTGGAGGCATCCACACTTCAAAAAATTAACATTTAAAAATAAATTTATCTTCCCAGTAATGATTGCATGCGGTGTGTGAGGTTTAACAAAAATACTTACATCGCCATCGTCGGATCCAGAAGCGAACGCTTCACCAGTGGGGAACCACCTAAATAGTCATATCGATAGGAGCGCTACATATTATATATCCTGTCCAGCACTGTTCCCTGCAATTTTTGCCTCAAAGTTGAGTTCCGGAGTACATAACTTCTGTTTTGAAACAAAATATTGAACGCTTTGATTCAAATTCAGACAATAACCACCTTTCCAGTCGACACGCTTAAAGAAAAATTGAAAAATTTGAACCTTAGAGGGAACAGTGCTGTGCAGTGTAACCATTTTTAAGTTTCATTCTTTTTCTCTCAATACAATTTCATTGCGTATCAAAACAATATTTTCTGCGTACACATCAGTTCGATCAAGCATTGAACTTTAATGCGATATCATCTCAGCGCAATGCCCCAGCCAGCTTCGTTGGTATCTAGCTTTCAAATTATCCTAGTAGTTGCCTTCAACACAACACGAATTGTCGGTAAATGAATCGACTATCATGTTCGGACACTAAGTCGGAGCGCTTCATTGAACCTCGGTGATATGCCATTAATATTTAATACTCAGACACAATTTTATAAAGCATGAAGTGAACTAATCAGTCGACAAGCAATTTATTTCTAACCTGACAGTGTTGATATCAGACTGATGATTTTGAAATGAATGAACGCATTGACCAATCCTCATATCCCACACACGAGCTGAGCGGTCACAACCCTGTCGAAAAAAAAAACACTATGTTTCGAAAGCTGAATTAATGCTCCTTCACTTAAATAGTCGTGAATTTGAAACACAAAGCTTCGCTGATTAATGCAAAGTTATAAAAAAGTCAAATTCACGGTCTTTATTCAATGCAAAAAATACGAATATCATTCATTGGATACCAAAACCAAGGCACTGTAATTTAATCATCATAATGGCGCGGTAATTGGGTGACCACTAGGCCCACTACATTTGAACGTTTGCATGAAGCAGCAAATCGGTTAGACAAAGTATGAGGTAGATTTTAAAACAATAAGAAGATTTGCTTGGCTCTTCACTCGATCGAGTATTTTAATGCCGCACTTTTTTAAGTAACTGGAAAAACTTACAGTGGGTCAGACCTTTTTCGGAGCTACTTTACGACGCAAAAGAGGTCTTTATATCTGAACCGCTTTCGTGCTTTGCGGTGTCTGAATGCATAGACACAAGGCGTTTTACAATATCTTCCACGGCTTTTTAATACAAACAGCTGCAGTTCTCTGAAGTTTTCACTACCAATCACTTCCGAAAGATTTCTTTTATTTCTTAATCGTTTTGCAACAATATATTGGCCATAATGGTCAACTCTAACCGTTAAAAACTTGAAATAATAGTTACAAAATTACGCACAGGTCAAAGAACGTTTGTCAAAAAGTTCCAGTGCCATTGCCTACAAAGTATGCGATTGGAATCACACCTTGCATTCTTGGCTCAACAAAAACTAATAAAACCTAATGGTCAAATAAAAACTTTACTCAATAGATCACCATTATTAAACGCCAATCAAGTTATGCGCTGATATATCAAAAAACTCGCCACTTCTATTCAATTGAAGCTTATAATATACAGTAAATACTGCTAACTGAATTAGTTTTACTAGTATAATACAGAACAATTCAGTATTTCTCTATTAAATAATTTATTTATGAACCGGTAAACGTTGCACGGAAAGGTTTTTGAGTAAATATTAATGCGCTCGTACTTGTTTACTGAGTTGATTACTTGTTGTTGTGTTGTATGGTTTTATGGCGCTTTATAATTACTAAGGTCTTTTAGCGCCAGGACTAAATTTTTTGTCAAGAATTCACTGACGTATTTTTATTCTCTTTTTATTTCATCCTCCGCGCTACACTTAATTGCTAAGCGTTTAGCAAGTGTAACAGCAGATACCAGTTCTAAAGTCTTTGATTACAACGATACAGAACAAGTATTCCGACAAAAATTAACTTGGAAGCCGATAAATCCTACCGTTCAAGTCTCTAGCCGCGTACAGTTACTTGTTATAGTTGAACAGTGTGATAAATTAAACAACCGTGGCGAAAGCAGTTGCACTGAAAACAAACAACCGCTGTCCGACTGATCCAATTAAAAACGATGACTGCCGATGTGGTTAACGTATTCAAAAACAAAAAACGACTAAAAATCGATTTACACAGCATCCGTTTTTGCGCGTTCACACGCGTTTTGACGCAATGTGTCAGACGCAGTGTTTTTTTTATGTGTTTTTTAATATACACAATATCTGTCAATGCGGTTTTTTGCCAACGCACGACAAAACGCTACGTCAATTTTCTTGCGTTTTCGAGTAAAGCCAAGTTCTACTTTTGCGACAAATTATGTGCGTCAATTGAGAAACTGGCTGGCAGGTCTAGCAGTATTGTAGGTCGGTAAACTTTGCTGGGCGGTGGAGTATGTCTTAGTTCAATCTAGAAAAGTTTCAGTTTAGTATCTATTCTAGACATGTTATAGGCTTTTTAAAACTTGTATAATCATTTTTAAAGAAAGTAAGCCAATGGCAGACTACCGATACCGGTTAGTAGCGGTATATAGTCGAGCCTACCACATCGTATTGTATTGTATGAAATGTTTTGAACAAATTTTTTATGATAATGATAGTCTACTAAGGAACCTACATTTTTTCGAACTTGCAGACAGTGCTGGTGGAGAAAATCTAAATTAAACTATTCACTCGACAATTCATGACTTAAAATAGGCCTAGGCTTTTCAACTATTGTAAATTAAGACTACTGTTTAGCTACGATTCCAGCAGTTTTTTTTAGAACCCTCCCTTGAAACATACTAGGTGCGACCCTGCACGTGGCACCACTAGCCTGGTACCAGCTGGATTAATGTCGCAATCTATGCTATCTGACGATTCATGTTTGTAGCTATAACTATAACTTTGTGTCTGTGTTACTACGACTGTGCGACGTGCGTCTTCAAAAATCTCAACGGACACTGTGTATATCAAAAACGCAAGAAAAAGACGGATCTGTTTCAGCGCGTAAATACGCCGTTAATTGACGCCGTCTACTGACGACGTTAAACGCAGAACGGATACTGTGTAAATCCACTTTAATCAGTTAAAGTACAAGCTCATGATTTTTTCGAAGTTTAAAACATGTAGTTTGATTTATACCGTAGCACCACATAAATAAAAATAACAATTATAGAATAAAGCTAAAACTATCGACCACAATGTTTTTGATGACATTCAATAGCATCGCCAAGCCAAGAGAATTTCAAGTTGCAATTTGTTGACGTTCAACAGCTTTTATCGACGATTTTCAGAAATTTCTAGCTTCTGCAGTATTTGGAAATCTATAACCGTTTAATTAGACGATGACCGCAAACATACTGCACCAAAAAATAAATAACTGGGGATATTTCCAAATTATCTTGAACCGAAAATTCAACAGTAATTGAGGGAGACTGCGAAGCAAGCTAGCGCTTCTCGCGCCAGCAGTCACCCGGTGAATATGTCAAATTCAGATGCGAACCCGTCACGCAGGATCTGTCACCTGCGCGCGGTACTGCTAGGTCATGTTGCTTACAAAACGAACTGCCGATACTAGCAACATAGACGCAAATCATTGGTAGTACGCTTTTAATAAAAAATTAGGCCACTTCAATTAAAAAGGCGTAAAATATGTCTTGCAAAACGCCTTGTTTACATGCACCAAGAGAGCACAAAGCGCGAAAGCGTTCCAGACCGACCGATTTTGAGCCAGCAAGTGGCAAGGAAAAAATATACATTCTCCAATTTTTTAAAAAAATCCATCACAGAAGCAAGCAATGCGCGCTGTAGTTCGTAGCGGTCTCACTTTCACTAGCAAAAGTATTGACAGGCATAAAAAAGGCCGACTTCCCCAGGCACGTGGTGCTGTAACAGGAACTTTTATACAGTGCTACATCCGCGCTTTGTCTTCCAATAACAAGGCACTGAAGTATGCGTTCAGCAGGTTGATGATTGTAATCAAAAGCCACGAAGTGGGATATCAAAACGGCTTAAACACTTGTTCCTCGATAAGCGTTATACATCGGGTCGCGGAAAAACTATTCATTTCTTAATTTATACCAATTTTCAATCTAGAAAGTTGGGGTGCGCGTTATCTATACTAACGGTTTTTTAGTTTTCACCTTCGTCCGACGACTTGTCCAACGAAGGTCAAAAACTTCAAAAAACAATGAAGTTATGGTAAATCATTTAATACAACAAATCACCTACTTGTAAATAGACGTAAAACCTCGTCACTTTTGCAAGTAGGTTTAGCAAAAAATTCCAAAGCAACTTACTCCTGAAACAAAATTGTTCGAGGTCGGAAGTGTATTGAGCGCAGCGTCCATTACATCAGACTGGTGGCCATGAAAAGGCTGCAAGAGTGTTCCACTTTCCACATCCCACAACGCACACGTACTGTCTCCAGATGCCGTCAAAATCTACACCAAACAACAGAACAAGATATCAGCCATCCAATTTTGTTCAAACTTATAGTCATAAGTCTCACAACTCTTAACTAAAATCGACCATTCACACTTACTTACTATCTAATGAACTAGGCTATTTGACAGGCTTTAAAAAGACATTATTTTTGAGCAGTTCCAGCGAATCAATTAAAGTATTCTAATTCAACGATCCGCAATATTAAGTGGTAAAAAACCGTACCGGAAGCAAAAAATTGTACCAAAAAAATCTGTTCCCAGAAACATAACTGTTATAAAAAACACGACATCTACGTGATAAAGAGTTTCAAAGAAATGGGGTAAGGGCAACCGGGAGTAAAAGTTAATTCTTTTTCAGGTTCACTTTGCTGCAAAATCAACTTCAACCTCACAGTGTCACACTTGCCATCACTGTCTTTTTATTTGCTCAACAAAGAAAAGCTTGACAAATCTTATGGAACGTTTCCAACATGTACTGACATATACCAATGACAAATCGATATATTTGCTTTGCAAGTTTTAATTCAAAAAAATCTAACTCCATCAAATGTATGATTAAGACAATCGAACTCAAATTCAATGACTTCTAACAAAAGATTATCAATTTCATAAAGCTTCGTTCAAACTCATCAATCACTTGCGAGCATTGCCACAGCACATTGAGAAAAAATAAAAAGAAGAATGACCGATAAATAATAAGTTGAAAACATGGCTGCCAACTCCAACTCGCTCGAATCGCTCTTTTTTCCGAACTTCAAAACTCCCTGAATCCGAACTCAATCTCGAAAAACGTTAATTGAGTTATGAATTTATTTCAAGTTTGACGAAAATTGCCAGAACTTAGCCTAAACCAGATAAAAATTACTTGAACTTAACAAGGACTATGTAAGAATTACTGAACTCGCAAGAAGAAAAATGAGGAACTTCAACTGGGCTGGCAAATGTTTAGTGAACTTAAATAAAACTCCTTGTGAGTTATCAACCCTGCTTGATAGCGACAGGAGAGGGTGAAAAATGAGCAAAACCCGACATTTGGGCGCGATTAATGTGAACACAGAACAATTTGGGCGCGAAACACGTCCGCGTGCAAACGCATTTTTTATCAATTCTTTGTTAGCTTTTTTTGAGTAAATGACAATTATTTTCTGTTTGCAACAATCTTATAGTATAAATCTAAATGGGTTAATTAACGGTAACGTATATCGAATAAGATAGAGCAAAGCAAAGGTCAAGTTAGCGATAGATAAAGACTCATTTCAACGACCAATTGTCTAGCAACCTGAGAGAGTGATTAAAAAGGAAACTGTCCACACAACATAAGACAACGAAATAAAAGAAAAATAATAAGATGCTTAACGCAGTAGTTGTGATTTGTAATTACTTTGAAATGGATTCATGTTTGATAGAATAAATTAAGTTATGAGTCAGCTGTTATTTACTCACAAAAACCATGATCCATTTCGTTCGTATATTAGACTGATCAAGTACCTCTTTCTATCAATGGGAATCGCATGCCAACCTTGACAGGTCTAAAAATTGTAGCGCAATCGCTTTCGCAGAGTTCGAGAACCACTGTTTTCGATAGGCCACCCGTCAAGATTAAAATCGGCGCTCGTAGCAAGGTGCTAAGCTCTAAAATTCACGAAAAAAACAAAAGATCTAAAAGTTACAACGTTTTTGTTGCAATGTTCTCGAACGACGGAAGCGCGAGAGAATAAGACAATTGCCACCACACGGTAATGAGTGATTAATACGCAGCAAATTTTTAATGAAAACGTACGAGAAGTTCTTGTTAAAAAAATAACATAATTTTAAAAGAGGTGTTTGATTAATCTCCCCGCGACCCCCCAAGGATAAGCAGGTCCATAAAAGTACAAAGTAAGTACTTGATCAGTCTAATATACGAATGAAATGGATCATAGTTTTTGTGTGTAAATAACAGCTGACTCATAACTTAATTTATTCTATCAAACATGAATCCATTTCAAAGTACTTAAAAATCACAACGGCTGCGTTAAGCATCTTATTAAATTTTTTTTTTCATTTCGCTGTCCTATATTGCGTGGACAGTTTCCTTTTAAAGCTAAAACTTTTAATCACTCACTTAGGCTGGTAGACAATTGGTCGTTGAAATGAGTTTTTGTCTTTTGCTACCTTGACCTTTGCTTTGCTCTATCTTATTCGATATACGTTACCGTTAATTAACACATCTTAATTTATTCTATACGATCGTTGCAAACAGAAAATAATTGTCATTTACTCAAAAAAAGCTAACAAAAAATTCATTAAAAACGCGTTTGGACGCGGACGCATTTAGCGCCCAAATTGCTCTGGGCCCACATATCCTCGCGCCCAAACTGCCCTGCGCCCAAATGTCGGGGACAGGAAAATGAGAAATAACCGCAGTCTGACAAAAGAAGCACGATAACCACTGCAGTCAAAACTTTTAATGTATGATTTAATGGCATTACTCCAAATGTTCAGAGGCAGTATGTGAAGGTTGTGAGACATCGCAAATGGTTTCAACTTTGTTAAGAAACTGACCTGGTGATCAGACTGAGTGAAACAACAGGATGAAACGTAACTCGTATGCATGGCCACAACCTTCTTTTGCTGCATCAAACCACTACCGGACTCTGATGCATTCGAGGTCCGCGGATGCCTGTTCACAGGCAACGATGCACTTGATGGATAAACAGTGCACTTATTGTCGAGACCCCTAAAATTTAAAGCAGAATTAAGATGAAGCTCCTGCGCAATTAAGATCTTCAAATGAGCAAAAAAAAGTCAAAGTTATATTTTTCATCGTAACTAAACGTTTCGACATCATCGACTCAGCTTTCATCATCAGGAGTGCATCCTTGGATATACAAAACCCTAACAGCTAAAATTAAAAATCATGACAAAAAGTAATACACTCGAGACAAAAAAAAAACAATTAGATACTTACGACGTAAACTACAAGCACAAAAAAACAGAGGATTTTGTGTGAATACTAACCAGTGGCTTAGAATAAGTTACCATGACAAAAGTCCAATACCGTATTTACTCGATTGTAAACCGCCCTCGATTGTAAGTAAGCCGCACGTTTTAAGCGCTAAAAATTAATGTAAGCCGCACCTGTACTGGTGTTAAATCTAAAAAATAGGTTCATAAACCGATCTAATAAAATGTTTTGCGTACCGGTAGTTGATGAACTTACAAGCTTAATTAGATTGTCGCTTTGCGCGATTTACATTAACTTGCGCAATCGTGGCGGAAAACGTTTAGCATCACAATTCAGTACGCAAAACAAACACGTGGCTGTGAACTAAAAGTGCAGTTAGCACTTTCTCACGCTTTTGGGGCGAACTGAATTTGTACATCGCCTCATCGGATGTGTTGATAAAAATAATTTTTTTGAAATCGTCTGTCAAAAAAAATGCAAAAAGGCCCTCGACTGTAAGCCGCACAAATGATGATGAAAAAATATTTGTAAGCCACGGCTTACAATCGAGTAAATACGGTATATACAATTAGCACTATCTAAATAGCCTATCAGGTTTTCAAGTTGGCCAGAAACAGCTTTAACCTCAGGTGTGCAACCAACATTAACTTAACGGTTTGGCATAGTGGCTAAAGACATCACTACAGGCGCGAGAGGTCTTCCTTTCAATTACCAGACTGGTTAAATCGGACTCAGTGTCCTACCGCTGCGACGTTTTTCAAAAGCTGTGTAGCCAAGACGCTGAGCCGTTGAAAAGGGCCCCAGCCACTGGTCACACGCTGCAGGGTAATACCGCAAGCATAACAAAGATTACATCAGGATATTTTTTGTGATTCTATTAATCAAATTAGCTCAACATTATTCCAACATCCACAAAAACCCGTTATTCATTAACCAAATGCATAAAATGCTGTATAGATACCATCAAAACCTTTCGCCCATCTTCGAGAAAACTGCATTGCAATTATAAATAGGGATGTGCCGGATACAGGATATATATCAGGCGCTTTTTGAGGTATCCGGCCAGATAGTAGTTCGCTATCCGGCCGGATACCGGATATTTTCAAAGTTCAGGAAAATTGCGTAGAGTAGACTCGGTAAAAATAAAATTTACCTTTTCGATCTACGTGAAAAAAACTTAAATTTTGTTTGGACTCTCTGCAAAAAGTAGAATTTAGTTCAAACCTTGAACTGCGTTGGTAATTAAAAGTTTGTTTTTTTTCGGTGTTGCGAGTTTTGTCATGAGGAAAGTCACTTCAATGGTGTAGCAGTAAGGCAGTAATCAATCGGCATCAAACCGAGACGGTATAGTTTCGATGACAACCACCGTTGTCTCCGGTAAAGACCATGCAAATAATTTCTAAAAGCCTATCTTCTGTCCTATAACTTGCACGTTCGTTTTTTGTTCGAAATGAAAAAAACAAACGCAATGAGCAGCCGACATAGGTGCCAATTTTTCTCGAAGGCAAATGGCAAGGGGGGGGGGGGGATTTATAGAAACTTTGTTTTCTACGTTCAAAAAACGACGTTTCAAGGTACCAGTAGCATTGTAATGGATGTGCTTCTGCTTTTAAATGTTGCGCGGTTTTGTAACATTAAGTAAGTTGAAGTCTTTAATTTAACGTCCTTAGTTCATCAATTGACTGTTTGTGTAAACTCACCCATCATTGCAGATTTACCGCAGGATCGATTTTTTTCAGTAATTTTATGGTATTTAAAAACTATACACCTTATGTTTTTTAGCAGCTCTGATGATAACGAAAAGCAAGTGAAAATTCAAATTCAAACTTGCCTTCTACCGACCGCTTAGCGTAGTGATTAAAGACATCGCTATCGGTGCGGGAGGCTCGCCACTGTTGCGACGTTGTTTTTTTTTTCAGAGTTCGAAATTGTGTTGCACGGCCGCAGAGATCAGCTCCGTTACTCGTTACATGCTTCGGCGTAATACCACGAGTATAATGACAATTTGATACATTTTGAAGTTTGCCTTCGATGGGTATCACAAATTGTTCACAAGCGCAAATCCGCAAAAATCAACACAAGGTGTGGTAATTGTTAACTCGATTGCTTTACTCGTAATATCACGCCGCTGACGCAGACCACACGCTTGATAGTTTTCTTCTCGCTTTATATATAGCAGGGATGGCGAACCTTTTTAAGTGGAGGGTCAAATATAAGGTCGTAGACCGAAAAAAAAGTGGGTCACGGATGTAATGATATTGATAAGGGGCTTGAACTAGGAAAGTAAAAAATAAAACAAAAAAAGGTCTTCGCGCCTTCCGATGTCCCAAATTCCGCCGAAATGTATGCGAACAGCAAAAAAAAAGGTCTTCACCTCATAAATTCCCAGCTTTCCGCAAATAGGCTATTGGGTGTGAACAGCAAATAAAAGGTCTTCAATGCCAGAGCATAGACAGATAAACTTTTCTTCACTACGTAAATGTTCGTTACCGTTTATTTCTACAGTTTTCGAAACTACAAGTGGGTCACTGAAATCTGCAAGTGGATCATCTAGTGACTCGCGGGTTAGTGGTTCGCCATCCCTGATAAATATGTAGCATGAGCGCAAAGTTTCGTGAAAGCAATGCTAAGATTTTGCGCTGTTACATTTTGGAAGCGTTTTAGCTACCTTGCAATGTGCATGCAGTCAACTTTTATTGTAACAATGAAAACACCCCGGAGGCCGGACAAATGTTGCCTCCTTCGATACTAGACATGAGGAAGCACTGCTCCTGCTCCGGCCGATTAGACGCCTATGGTGGCTGACTGATTTGGCGTCCCATTTTCGGCACACTCTTCACCAAAATCCACAATTTTAACATAATTCTTCTTACTAGAAAATAAGCCCAGCGTTGAAAACGTGTTGATACACAAACGTAGTGTCGTGGATCGTAAATCAACAGCGATCAATAAGATGGTCATTATATCAACTGAGCTCCTGCCGCTCCACCGCGTTGCCGATTCGGCCAACTTGGAGTAATGAAGTCCATTCTTAATGACCCAACACTTTTGAAAGTTTCCTGTACGTCACATGACCTCATGCAATAGTTACTCGCTAGTCGAGCAAAACGTGGAGCGTGGACAAAAAACATCAAAGTATTAATTTTGGCTTTAGTGCTACTATCCGGTATCCGGTCGGATAGTGACGCACCGGATATCCGGTATCCGGCACATCCCTAATTATAAATATTGCTCTTAGACCTACCGGACCCACTCATTAGCGCAGATTTCCTAACACTTTACTGCAACAGTGAAACTGTAACAAACAGCTACTCTTTTTAAGTGCCTGGTAAAGAGTGAAAAAGATCTTGAAATAGTACGTTAAACTGAGCATGGAAAAATATCAAAATGGCATTATAAATTTTTACAAGATGCCAGCGAATATACCAGTAATTACTGTAACTCACCCACAAGCGATATGCATTCCAGTGGGCGAGAATGCACAAGCGTTAACCCATGTGGTGGGTAAACAGATGGAATTTTCCTGCAAAGTCACAACTACTATGAGTAATTTATACACGTTTTACTACTAAATTTGACGTCTATTCTTGTTTTTTGAATTAGCAGCTTGTCACAGATCAAACAATCGCAGATAAATGATCATTGTGAAACACTTAATTCACTAATGCAGCCGCTGGCTCAGGTAAAATGGGAGCTCAGTTTGCAATCATAGCAGTGAACAAATGATATTCCAAACCACTATGCCACACTGACAACAATGGAAAAAGATACGAATTTAAAAACCAAAACTGCTGATCTTTATTTCAAAGATGCACAATTTGTTTTATATCATAGTAACAATAAACACTTTGTGCTCACACCACAGACGCCTCGCGTGTAGGAGCTTCAGCAGCTCATAAACAAACCAACACGGTCAGACGAATGCTTTATGTTAAGTGTCTATGCTTGAATAGTCACGCAGGACCTTGGTATCGAGGAACTATATGTACGCAATCCATCATGTATCCTGGAGTATTTATTTGAAAAGAACAACAAGCTAACGTTTTTTGGAAAGACAATAAATTCCACCAACTGTCTGTCTAATGTCCATAGACAATGTGTTGATTAGGATCCTGTCAATATACCTAGAAGCTTATTTGGATAGTAGATGACACAAGTGTATTGCATTAGCTTCAGTTTGCCTCTCAACATTTCTAAACCTAATTGTGCATTCTTGAAAGGACTAACGCCAGATTAAAGAAATTTATGCAGTCCAATGAAGTTATATAAGAAATTTAAGCGGCCCAATGAAGGCATCATCAATACAGCAACATCTCATTAATACTGCGCTGTGCACAAACGATATCAGCTGCTATTACAATAATAAATGAAACTGTGCTATACCATACCTTGGTTGATGTGAAAGCATCAAAGATAGTTACCTTCCCATCCTGAAAATTACATCACACTTTAATGTCAAAGTAAACACAATTGCGCAGCAGCTGGAACAGGTTAATGTAATACCGGTAAGAAGTTCATTTACTTCAAAAATCTTACGTTGGAACATCAAATATTTCAGTACTACTAAGTGAGAAGCATGCAGTTATTTTAAACTAATCAATTTTCCAAATGAAATAATAAAGCCACCAACTCTTGCTTTCAAAAAGTGCTCCCTGGTCGACAGGTAATAATCAAAATTACAAGAGTAGCCTGCAGTACTCTCAAAGCTGTGAACATTGGCCCCATGAAAAAATATTAGCACATTTAGAACAGACTAGCAAACTGACACATCCAGTTTGAAAAGGTAGTTTGTAAAATAAAAAACCTTAAGTGATGCTACTACGATTTAAAAATGAGCTGTATACAAATATTGGTGGTATATGATCTATCACCAGAACCTATGCAAAAACCATAAGATCCAGCTTCTGATTGAGCCAAGCCTTTTAGCACTAGCGATAGTTTCAGAAAGGCAATATTTTAATGTTATTCTTGATTTGAATTAAGGGTAACATCACCAATTAGGCTTGGATGATGATTGATGATGATACTGTTACAAAAGATTGAGACGTGTGCAATCACGAAAAGTAAAGACTATTGTCCGTGTGATTCAACGTATATATACTTTACATCATAGCCACTAATAAACTGACTGACGATTGTTTATTTCATTTAAATCTAAAACACTACTAGTTCACCAAAGTAAAAATATTAAAATTTCATAAATATAGATTAACCTTAACAGTCTGTTTTAATCGAAAAATGATTTGAATGTCACTTTTAATTTTTTTTCAAATTATGATATTCAAGTACTAACCTGTGAAGAACTGACTAACTTTTTTTTGTCTAGTGACCAACTGATATCCAGCACTTTACTTGTATGTCCTTTTAAAATTCTACGACACTTCACTTGGAAGTACGACGGAATTTTTTCAGTCTTTCTTCCCATTTCAAACACTAAAAACCATGAAAGTGCAGTTCAAGGCAATGGAGATACATATTACATCAATCATTTCAAACTTTCAACCAAAAACAAAAATGTCAATTCAACGCCGCAAGGACTTCTCACTTGAGAAAAACACCCAAAATCTGTTCATTTTTCAAAAGGGCGGTGTTCATTAACAGCAACATACTGCTTGGCTTGCGTCTATATGTACGCCCGATTTTAAGAAAATCAGCCAACCAGTGCGGTATTTTGTCGTTAACGGCAAAACAGACACTTCCTTTTCAAAATACTTTACAAAATAACTTGACATTCAAAATCGTAAAACATGAGTTGAAGATAACAAGCTAATACTTAATGAATTTTTTCGTTTAACTTTCTAAATTCACCTGCAGAAACAATACCAATCCTATCCTGCATCAAAATTACATCCCTCATCAGTTATAACAATTAGGGAGGACTATTAAAAACCAAACAACTAAATTACCAGTATGTAGTAGTAGTAGTGTCTTTTATTTCTGCACCGTCAAAATAAATAAAACACAGCAATACATGATTTCAAATACAAACGGACGCAGAAAAGAGAAGAAGCGACAAAACGATCAACCTTGTAACATGCTAGCGAGAGTGAAACTTGAAGATGAGGGGATTAGTAGGCATGGTCGCAACACCCGACTAAACTGAAATAAGGCAAAAAAGAACAAAGCAGACAAATGACGGCGAGATATAAAAAGACACTGAAGAGACCACAGCTCCGTTGAGACCATAGAGTAACCACAAAAGGCCAGACAGGCAAAGAAACCTACCTAAAGAATTCCTGTCCAGCATGACCGCAGATTTACGACAACTATCACAAATGAGAAAAAATATTTTAGCTCGTAATGAGATAGTTTTTGTTTAGCTCGTAATGAGATAGTTTTTGTTAAGATTTTAACAATGCACTATGACCATGCATCCCATGCAAGAGTATATACAGAGATTGTGAAATAAAAAATTGAGAAGATCAAGTTGTTTGCGAATCTGGGGGCAAAACTGTTTCAGGAAACTGGTGGTCTCTCAAGATGGCAAGAGCTAATAAACAACGAAAAAAAAAAACTAGTATCCTGTTTGAGAGGGAGCCGAAGGCATAGCAAAAAGAACCAAGTATAATTTGGCATGCAATAGATCCTGCCATCTCACCAAATACTAGGCCTAAAATAGCTAAATGCAAATGTCCAAAAGCGACGCTGGGTTTGAAGTTAGGTGAAGTCACAGGGCTCGACGTAGGTTACCTGACAAAAATAGCAGAAAGCAGTTTTCTGTTCGAAACAATTTAACCTATGCGGGCAGGGTTAAGGAAGAGCTAGTAACTATTTAAAAGGTGCTGCTTTTAATTTTTTCTTAAACGCGGCGATTGTCTTAGATTATTAGGTAGCGGAATATTATTCCGTGTTTTGGGACCAATATATCTAGTTGATTGCTGACTGACAGCACTACGACAGCTTACTGGGATTACGCGACTATTGCTTCGAGTTGTAATTGAAGTAGACTTGGATTGGAAACTAGGATTGAAAGCCGATGGTAGAGTACGGTTATGGAATCTAAACATAAGTACAGCCATTTCATATTTAAATATATCGTTAATTCTTAGTAAGTTATGCTGTTTCATCAGTGGCAAGACGTCTTCATTCGGCTAAGTCCTAAAGTCAGTCGAATAAATTTATTACAAATACCCTGAAGTTGATTTAGGATTGTCGAATTATCATGGTTCCAGTTAATTATACAATAGCGAATATGACTTACTACCAGTGAATGATAAATCGCAGTCGATGCAAGTTGATGTCGAGAACAGACGCGTTTCAATGAGCTCTAGCTGAGAAAAAGCGGCAAGGTTTGCGCAGTAGTAAACGTGCGTGCTCGCGGCAAAAATTGAAAACTGAGCAAACAGTAACTGAGTTGTGTCTGAGCTGTAAACTAAATTTAAGTATAAGTTAAACAATCTTCAAAATGAATAATATTGAAAACAAACTTGATGAAATATTAAGCGCCATGAAAAGCTTGGATCAAAGACTAAAAATATTAGAAAATCTGGAAAAAAAATTCGAGAATTTAGAAACCAAGATGCAAGAATATGACACTAAATTTGAAGAGATCGAAAGTGAACAAGACCATCAAGATAAAAAAATCTCTAGATTAGAAGATGATATCGAAGAGCTGAAAGAGGGAAATAATCAACTAAGAAAAGAAGCTGAAACTCAAAGATTAAGCAAAGAACTTTACAGTAAACGCTTTAACTACGTAATTCACGGAATTCCAGAGAATGACTCGAATCCATGGGAAACCTGTAAACAAACGGAAACTGTACTTAAAAAAATTATTAAAGAGGGTCTCAATATCACAGACACGAGCTCAATCTCTTTAGCCGATATACACAGGCTCCCACAGCACCCTATCTATGATAAAAGACATCGTAAAATAACGAGGCCGATTATTATCAAATTTAGCACAATATTTGACAAGCAAAAATTCACTCAAAACCTGAAACATCTTAATTGGTATACGTGGCAACGCATATAATTTATTAAAAACTTATCTAACAGGACGTAAACAGTTTGTGTCAGTTATCGAAGCAATTTCATCCACTGCCGACATTGAATATGGCGTACCTCAAGGTTCGAATTTAGGTCCCATTCTTTTCTCGATATACGTCAATGACTTTTTCAATACTTATGATTCTGCACCAGTTCTTTATGCTGATGACACGTGTATAAAAGTGGAAGCTGAAACAACTAATGATTTAGAACTTTTGTTAAATCAGGCAATTGAAAAAGCCAGCAACTGGATGAAAGCTAACAAATTAACAATTAATGCGGCAAAATCAAATATTATGATAATTAATTCAACTACAAAAAACGAAACTCAATACCTTGATGTCAGGCATGAAGGACAACTTATAGAACAAACTCAAAATGTCAAATACCTTGGACTATGGATTGACGACAAATTAAAATTCAATGTACATATAAAAAATATCGAAAGAAAAATTGCCTGCGCTGTTGGCATACTTTATAAGCTACGTTCCTTTTTTCCTACGGAAGTACTTTTGCAACTCTACCATGCTCTAATATATCCTCATTTACTGTATGCTATTCCGATATGGGGATCAACATATAATACTTATCTCCACAAAATCGTTGCTCTACAAAATATGGCTGTAAAACTCATATCTTGAGTGAAATGGGAGACTAGTACAATACCTTGTTACGAAACTCTTGATATCTTAAAGTTAGACGAATTGTATAAATTTTGAAGTTGCTAAAATTATGTATCATATTTATCACAAAGCTCATCCTCCCAACCTTACACGTGATTTTATTAAAGTTAACCAATGGCACTCTCTAGTTACCCGCAGATCCAACTCTCATATGTTTACCACACCGCTTCTCAAAAAACGACCAGGTTACAACAATCGTTTCTGTTCCAGGGGGTAAAAGTATAGAATTCCATTCCGCAAGACATTAAAAAATGTTCTTTTAGAAAATTTAAATCAAATTATAAAAAATTTCTTTTAAATAAAGTTTAAGATAGGGGGGCAAGGGTAGTTTTAAAAGTCAAAAATCAAATACACTTCTATTGTTTCTACTGTCTATTCTTTTTGTTAATTTTATTTCCGTTGTTACTGTTTAATTCCATTCAGTACAAAATGCACTCGATTTACCTTGCAAATTCGGGTTGCTCTTTGTTGAGCTGCCTGAATAACCGTTGGGAGCTGCTTGACCAGAAGACTGTAATAGTCCCTTCGCAGCCTCCAGTCGAAGTACCGTATAATTGTTTAAAATGCTTTATTTGTTTACTTTGTAATATAGCTAGCGACGAATAATAAATGAACTGAACTGAATAAAGAATGTTTACTGAAATAAGGTTTGACTCGAATCACGGCACCTAAGGCAGGACGCAATTTACTTTTAAGAGCTAGCATCAAGGGTGGAACCGAAACCTGAAAACCCGGTTTTAAAGGAAATTTTGGAAACCCAAACTGAAACTGACACCTACTCAGCCAAAATTTCGAAAACCTAAACTTGAACCAAAACCGTTTTTTCTTGAAACGTCAAAACCGAAACTGAAACTAAAACCTGTTCAAAATTTTCTAAGGTTATAGGTTTTAAAAATTGTCATCACCATCCTTACCAGCACAGTTCCTTCAACGCTGAGCGTCGAATAGAGAAGCTGTGAATACTAATTTTTGAGTCTTTGGTTTCACCGGACTCGGAATCATACCCAAGTCGACAACTTTAGAAGCAATTGCTCTCCTCACTCGGCCATCTGAGCTGCTACTTATCATCGTAATAAAACAAAAACGCCAAGAAGTAGAGGATTTAAATAACTCGTATTAACAGTAAAATAACTTTCTTGGACAAAACTTAAACCAAAACTGAAACCCAGAAACCGAAGCTGTGCGTAAGCAAAACTGAAACCGAAACTGGAACCGATTTTTCAACAGCCGTGAAACCAAACCAAAACTGAAACCTGACATCCGGGTTTCAACATATCGAAACTGACACCCTAACGCCAAGTGGCCAGGTTTCCACCCTTGGCTAGCATATGCTCCTTTCAAGATAGATTTTCATGAATTATTGTTTCTAACACTCGCACTGACAACACTCTTTCAATTGGAATGTTTCTTATTACTAAATTTAGATCACTGGGGGGAGTCTTGAAGTTAACAGTCTTGAAATAAACACACTTTGTTTTGTTTGCATTTAGGGAGAGCTTGTTGGCAACCAGCCAATTATCGATATTACAGAGTTCGTCGTTCCCTTTATCGAAAAGCGTTTGGGCCGTTTTGCCACTGATAAAAATACTCGTATCATCCGCGAACGACAAACTAGTTCCGTATTTCAAGCAATTAGGGAAGTCATTGATGTAAATAATAAATAATAAAGAGCCAAGAATAGAGCCCTGAGGCACTGATAAATTTATCTCATTAACTTTGGAAAAAGCAAGGACGTTGTAACAAACCTGTTGAGTGCGTCCAGTCAGGTAACTTATAAACCAGTTTAAGGCTGTGCCTCTAATGCCATAATGATTAAGTTTATGCAGAGAATTTTATGGTTAATAGTAGCAAAAGCTTTCTACAAGTCAAAAAAAAATTCCGAGAGTTCAAAGCTTTTTTTCGAATGCTGTAGCGACAACAAACAAACAAACAAACAACAACTCAGGTTATTTTCAAATCATATTGAACCGAAAATTCAACAGTAATTTAGGGAGACTGCGAAGTGAGCTTGCGCTCTTCGAGTCAGCAGCCACCCGTTAAATATGTCAAATGCGATCGGCTCCAGCCGCGAATCGAACCCATCACGTAAGATCTGTCACCTGCGCGCGATACTGCTAGACCATGTCGCGACTTTGTCAACAAGCAGACAATTAGCATGGGAAGTAGAGTGACCTCTCCTGAACCCAAACAGGGAATTAGAAAACGAGTTGAAGCGATCAAAGAATAAATATAGCCTCTTGTAAACGATTTTTTCGAGAATTTTGGAGAAGCCAGACAGCAAACTAATTGGCCTATAATTGTTTAAATCCCGAACATCACCCTTTTTATGAATTGGCACTACTTTAGCATGTCTAAAAGCGGTGACAAATTTACCTTGACAAAGGAACAGATTAAAGATATAATCGTTAATGATATTATCAGGCAAATACTTTAATACAACTGGTGGTATTTCATCCCAGCATGAGCTATGCTTCGGGGATGTTTTGTTAATAATCTGCTTTACTTCATAGGGGGAGGTGGGATAAAAGAAAATGGAAGAAGGATTGGCTGGTGCTAGGTATTCGTGAAAGGGTATAGATGGTTTAGGAAGTTGGTTTACGAGATTAATAGCAATGTTACAGAAATAGTCATAAAACTCATTTGCTATCAGTAAAGAGTCACAAGTTTTCTTCCCATTGATAAAAAAGGATGAAGTGGCTCTGTTTAAAGACGTTCTACCAAGAAGACTGTTTATATACTGCCACGTTTTCTTTACATTATTATAGAAGTTCTTGAATTTTTTTTTGATAAAACTCTATTTTTTTTAACTGGATAAGATGAAAATACATATTTCTAATCTTATGATATTGGTTCTGAGAAGTCAGGTCACGCCGTAGGAAGATATTTTTTATACAGTCCATCTTTTTGGAGCATTAGGCATCTTAGTTCACAATCATACCACTCAGAATGTTTGGTTATTTTAGAAGATTCTTTTAGGGGAATGAATTTCTCAAATTCTTCAATTAGCAAATCATGTAAATTCTTAAAACAGTTATCAGGGTTATCTTGATTTTCTACATTGCAAAGATCAGCATTTTCTAAGGAAGCCCTAAATTTTCTAATATTACTTGCATAACATCTTACATTAGGGACCGGATTGGTTTTAATTTTTCCAAGATTTGATACTTGTATGACTGGTAGGTGATCAGCCACACAATGCGCAATTATACCACTTTGGATACTAGTATTTGAGACATTGGTCCGTATATGATCAATGGCAGAAGAGCTCGAGTCAGTGATTCTAGTAGGTTTGTTGATCAGGGGTAGAAGTTATAATTAAACATGATATCTGTGAATTGTTTAGTCTTTTTATCAGAGAGATCTAATAAATTAAAGTTTAGGTCTCCCACAGGAAACATTTACTTTTGGTTTTATTTAGTTCACCTAACACCAGTTTGATAGAATCGAAAAAGCTACTTAACCCCAAATTATCATTACGAGGAGGTCTATAAACAGTGCCACATATCAGCCTTTTACCTTCAAAATGTATAGTAACAAATAGAGATTCGAAAAGTTTTTCATGCATGATTGAAAGTTTGGCATAGTGAGTAAAGATTAAGCTCTGTTTGATATACATTCCAACACCACCGCCACTGCTGACAACTCTAGGATTAGATATACAAACATATCCATTTAGATTCATATGTTGACCTGTAGTATGGGGTTTTTCCCATGTTTCATTCACTGCAATTATATGAGGCTGATAATCTAATCCCGAAATCAAAACTTTCGAATTTAATAAAATTGTGAGAATTTGTGAGAGATCTAACATTTACACACATAGTGCTGAAGCTACATTCTTCATTCTTTCCAGATAAAAGCTTATGAACTTCTTGAACAGTTAGATAGGAATCCAATTGGTTATCAGTTGAAAACATGTTATCAGCGTCATCAAGATCATGATCAAAATGATTAGGCACATTTGACAGTAATCCATCAAGGTTATCAGCAGAAAGTAGAGGTGATTTAGGGTCATGAAACAAATCATAATAAAAGTCCTTGTCGGTTAAGGAAAAAAATGGCAAGGTAGCTGCAGCACATGAGATGCATAGGCAATCATTGTAAAAGGGTTTCAGTTGGGAGGTTTTATTTAAGTGATTGATACATTTTTGATGAAATTCTGCACTACAGGCACAGCAAGACTGGTACTTCTGTCGTTTTGAAATAGGTGCTTCACAGACTTTACAGAAGGTAATTGAGGATTTTGCTGCTTTGGGCATATAATATATAAGTTCCGTAAACAACTAAAAATTAAAAAAAAAAAAAAAGATAGGGAATGTTACGGTGAGATAGTTTCCATGTCTCATTATTCGAATTGCCTTTTTCTTATCCTTAATTTTAGACCATGTGCTTTTCGAGTATTTGCGCTCTACAGGGAATATCAGGAGACTAAGATAGCCCCTAACGACATTTTGGATGCAACTAAAGCAACATCCAAATGAACTGAATGAGATAAAACAAATATTTTGTGGAACCAGTGCAGCTTGATGAAAATGAATGAAATGATCATGGCATGCTCATAGAATCTAACCCAACATCACCAATTATCTAATATTAAGGCCTGGTCACACAAGCGAGTAAATCGCGGGATTGCCTTGCGCAAGTAATCACTTGCAAAAAGTGGTCACACGAGCGAGCTACTTGTGCGAGTTTTAAGCTACGAGCAACGTTATCGCCAGAAAGTTTCCATGCAACCGTTTGCACTATTATTGTGCTTACTGTGAATCTGATTCATTTGGACACGGCGGTATAATTGATATGTTAGATTATTGTGCGCAACGGCATGGAGTTAAGCTCCAAGTTGCTAAGCGTTTAATTTGGTTAGCTTGCGCCGTAATATCGCAAGATTGCTTGAACAAGCTTGAGTTCAAAAGAAAAAGAAAGTGGGTGTTTAGAAGGGAAGAATTCAAGGCTTCTGACAATATCTTGAGGGGGTTAGCTGTGCAAGACCCAGCTGGTAACATGAATGTGTGCGAATGAATATAAATAAGTTCGAGGTATTGCTAGCATTTCTTTCGCAGTAATTTTGATGGCTTATGTTCCATAAACCCTCAAAATTACGAAAAATGTTATAAAAAAACACACTTTCAGAATTCGATCACTTCATAACGAGCTCTTGCCAACAGTGCTGCAAGCTTCCAGCCTTCCAATTTACTTTTCCATACCAAGTTTTCTTTCAAACAATTGCAACTATTACATCATAATGAATTTTCTCTTTTTCAAATAATTACAACTATTACGAAATAATAAAGTTTTCTCTTTTTTGAACAATTGCAACTATTACGTCATGAGTTTAGGTAGCAAACGAGGATTTTCCTTGCTACTCGCGCGAGTGAAGTTGAACATGTTCAACTCTACTTGTGCGAGTACATTTCCACTCGCGCAAGTGATTTTTTGTTGCAAGTAGGTGATCACACGTAGCGATTAACTCACACAAGTTACTCGCGCGATTGACTCGCTCGTGTGACCAGGCCTTTACACAGAACTCTCTTAAACATTCAAAAAAGCAAGATGAAGAGATTGAAATTTCTAAACAAAACTGCTTCGCGAAGCTCAACACAGTAACAAGATACTTTACAATCATGATTTCAAAACAAAGGCGACAGCGATAGCACAGCCGATATATACATACACAATGGCTTGGAAGAAAAAGTAATAACTCTGTTCCATCACAAATAACCTGGAACTCAGAAACTTCTCTTTGCCTGCACCTGAAACCTAGCATTTGTCATGAGCAACTAATTTTGGGTATGCAATTGATGAAATTTTCAGCCAAAAATGCAAAGAGAAATTGTGGGTAAATACAAAAGTCACATTTTTTATAATCAGAGGCTATTACATAAAGAGCTTGGATATGTTTTGTATCACTTTGCACAAACCTATATGGGTATAGTAGGTTTAATCACTACTCAAAAATAACATTTTTGCAGGCTGGCTGATGACGTAATTTATAATTATAATTCAGTAACACAGAAATAGGAGAAACAGTTGCACGTTAATTCTCATTTCCACTTGATACGCTCGCTGCTAGCAGCTAGTATGGTTGGTTAGTGGTTACTGTATGTGCATTAGGTGGTAGCGACATGGATGAGCTTTGTGCTCTTTGCTATCCTCCTATGTATGGTACACATTTCTGGATTGCTGCACTGTTATATACTTTTATCAAAGTGGCTATTTTTACGAACCCGAACAAATAAGTTGGTTAGTTAGTTAGTTGCATATTTATCCTCCTATCACGAGAAAGACGTCAAAGCGCTATACGAGCTCGCTTAGGAGTTGCCAGCCACCTGTCTACCATACCAAGATGGGGGAATCTCGCTAAGTGCCTTTCCCAACGACACAACAAGTAAACTTGCCGGCTTGTTCTCCACACTGTCCCTTTGATGCTGAGTGTCAAGCAGGGAAGCTGTGAATACCAACTTTAAAGTCATTGGTTTGACACAATTTTAAAGTCATTGGTTTAATTTTAAAGTCATTGGCGAGACCCGACTTGGAATCAAACCCAAGTCTACAGCTCAAGAGACAAACGCTACATACCACTCAACCATTTGAGCTGTTAAAATAAGGACTTTGTTTATTTTATTGCTTCGTCATGCTCTTTGGATCAGGGTTAGTGTGAAGCGATAATAGAATAAACCAAGCGTTTATTAGTACAAGCTTGTACAAATAGCCACTGCCGACTTTCATTGATGATTGTAGAGGAAATTTGTATATGAATAAATTTGATTTGATTTTATTGATATTTTACAAAGGCAATACACTTCTACTTTTTACTTTGGCTAAAAATTGACAACTAAAAAACGAAGTGACTTGGGGAATGGAACAGTTGCAGTGTTTTTTTTCTTCGCGCATGCAAATGGACCAAGTGTGGGTTTATAAGCACCATTATTTACTATATCGCAACGATTTCTCTTTGGCGCAGTTACGTAAAACGCAGCTCTTACTAGGAAGCACTGCACCAGTTTTGGGTTTGGTTCCCGTTTTGGCTTCAGTGGATTCGGTTCGGACTCTGTTCGATTCCGTTCAGCAGGTAAGATTCGGACATTTGACTTCGATTCGTAAGGTTTGGTATAGGTAGTGTGATAGTGGCATAAGCATATATATAAGCTACTGTATGCATGAATCTGTTTCATTCGCAAGGGAAAAAAAATATTGCAAGTGTTCCATTTACCAGGTCACTTTGATTAAAAAAATGGCAGTGGCTACGGTTACGTGACGGTAATTTTTGTTTTCTGAATTCAAAGTTACATGATAAGCAATTTTATTCTATTTCTATTCTATTATCTTCACGAACCCGGTTGTTAACCCCAGGTCACACGAATCCAAATCGAACCGAAGCCACCAAAGTGAAACGAACCAAAGCCACGATGAGAATCAAACTCAAAACTAGTGCAGCGCTTCCCATTGCACGCTGCATTCTATCCACTGAGCTATTGAGAAGTCGTGGCAATCTAGCAAATAATGGCGTTTATAAACTGATGCTTGTCTCACGACACCCCAGTTGTACCAGAGCGTGACGAAGTAATAAAATATTTAACAAAGAGCCAAATGTTACAGTCACGTAACTTTAGCCACTTCGAAAGCACAGGACTAGTCTATTAACAGTTGGCACATAACAGGGAAACTGGAAAGTTAAGCTGTAAGCTGGTAAGGATTGCCTGTCTGCATTAACTTACTCAAACATTTATTGCAACTTACAGTTTGCATCACTTATTGCTTGTCGTTCATCTCCTAATTTTTTACGAAGTTGATTTGCTTCCCGTTTTAAGGCTTCTATGCTGTCACAACGCATGGCAGTGTTATCAGACATAGCTTCAATCAGATTATACTGGTGCCAGTAGGTTACCGGTAATACCTTTCACCTTCAGCCCAAACTGCAAATCAATGCTACCAGTCCAATATTGCTGCAATGCAAGATATAATCAAGACAATATCTTTTATAAATCTTTTTGTTGCATATTGGTACCTTAGGTATTTATCCTCCTATCACAAGAAAGCGATTAATGTGCTATATGAGCTTGCTTACTGCTTACGAGTTGTCAGCCATTTGTCTACCACACCAAGATCTGAAGATGGGGGAATCCCATTAACAGGTTACCAGAGTGCTTTTCTCAATGATAGGCCTACAACAAGTAAACTTGCCAGCTTGTTCTCCACCTGTCCACACTATCCCTTTAATGCTGAGGGTCAAGCAAGGAAGCAGTGAATACCTGTACCAATTTTGGGTCTCATCTAGAATAAGCTGTCGCTAGAATAAGCCGTCTGAGCGAGCAATCATTATATTACACGCTCGCTTCGCTCACTCTGTCACTTGGCGACTAGCCGCTCGACTCGACGGCTTATTCTAAATTTAATCCTTAATTTTAAAGTCATTGGTTTGACCCGACTTGAAATCAAACCCAAAGCTACAGCTTCCGAGGCAGACGCTATCACAATGATAAAAAGAACACTGCATTGATCAACAACAGCTGTAATCGCAAAGAAAACATCTAATAATAATAAATCAGTAAATTAAAAGATGAGTTAAGCGCAAACGCTTTTACATTGTATCAATCAATGATCATTAACAATTGAATTATTTGCTGTGGTGAACAGACAACTCCTACACTGTAGCGGTACAACATCAGACATTTAAATTATGAGTTTGCGACTCACTCAGTTCATACTCAACTAAACAGCTCATCTCAACTAAACAGTTCATACTCAACTGAACAATTAAAAAAGTTCTGCTCCAAGCACTTGTCAAACGCGAAACACTGCCCATGGTGGAATCGACGAGTTTGTGCCGCCGGAGATTTCCGCCAACGCCGTTACGCCAAAACTTTACTCATGCCAAAAAGATACCGCCGAGCTGCGCCAAGTATTTTTGGCTGTTTTGTTTATAACAAAGCTTCCGCCGTTGCTCTCGCTTAGTACTACTGTACTACGGAGATGGGCACGGAGCGGAGTGGAGCCGGAGTCCGGTTGTATTTTTTGGAATCGGAGCCGGTTCCGGAGTTGGGTTTTTGAATTAAAGCCGGATTTCGAGCCGGATCCGGATTTTAGCCTGAACCTGATACCAAAATATTTGGCCTACGTTTCCCCATTATGCTAAACGTAATATTTTGGTTTCAGGTTGGGGCTAAAATCCGGATCCGGCTCCGAATCCGGCTTTACTTCAAAAACCCAAAGATTTTAGTCTGAACCTGAAACCAAAATATTACGTTTAGCATGATGGGGAAACGTGATATTTTGGTTTGAGGTTCAGGCGAAAATCCGGATCCAAAGCGGATTCTGATTCTAAAATTTGTCGACAATGCGGGCGTACATGAGCCCTTTCAATTGTTTTCATGTAAGGGGCGTATTCAGAATTATTTTTATCAGGGAAGGGGCACCAAATTTCGTCACTTTTTCAAGCGTAGTGGTTTTCCGGCAGAGTTAATTTTAAAGCAATTTAAGTAACAAAAACGACTCCAGGGGGTTGGGGGCAGTGATGGGATTCAGGGGGTTCGCATGGGTTTGCGCGAACCCGTTCTTGGAATGTCAGGATAATCAGCGAACCCGTTCTTGCTTTTTTTACAGACATTAGACCTTTATGAGGGAACCTGTTGTTAGTAAGTACGATACAAAAGAAAACCTGTTCTTAAAATTTTAAATCCCAGCACCGGTTAGGGGCATGCTTCTCCGCAAATTTTTGAAAATTGACATACTGTAATGGCCATTATAGTGCTTTTTGAACAATTTTCCGGCAAATTTTGTTTGTGTTTTTGGTCCCTAATATTGAGTGCTTCAACAAATATGATGCATTATGTTCGCACACTTTCAATTATGCGTGCTTAAGGCGACTCGGGTATATAGTTATGAAGAGGTTCGAAATTGCGGAAAAATTTCATTCATCCAAAGCATTGTTGAAAATAGCTAGTGGTAGATGGGGGGGGGGGAGGAGGGGGGTGCATCCCCCACATTCCTCCTGGATCCGCCCTTGGCTGCCAGTGCCAGATGTGCAAATTATTTGTTAGCAGAAATAGGGCGTTTTTCATTACGGTTACGATAGGCTTACGTTAACTTGAATAACATATAAGTTTATTGCAGGAACTTTCAGCCATCTTGCTAGAAGTTTTTTTGTTGTTAAAAGCGTTTTTCTGTACTTTAAGGGAGGGGGTTAGACCTACGTAGAATTTGAGATTTATTGCAGGTTGCAGTTCGCTTGCAATTTCGTGCAATTCGTATGGCCCGCAGTATTAAAAAGCTTTCCCACCCCTGGCCTTTCGCCTAATTGGTGTTCTGCCTTTGGCACGTTTGTATAACACTGGCGAGCGCCAAATATAAATAAATAGCCTATCACACTTTAAGCTTAACCATTTACATGTCCAGGGGCGGATCCAAAGGGGGAATGTGGGGGATGCATCTCCCTCCACCAGCCATTTTCAACAATGCTTTCGATAGATATAATTTTTCCGTAATTTCGAACTTCTTCGAAACAATACGCTTAAGTCGTCTTAAGCACGCAGACTTAAGCACGCATAGGCTAATTGAAACTATGTGAACAAACTGCATCATATTTGTTGAAGCACTAATTAGGGGCCAAAAACATGAACAAAATTTGCTGGAAAATTGTTCAAAAAGCACTGTATAATAGCCCTTATAGTAAGTTTTACGTCAATTTTCAAAAATTTTCCGGGGAACATGCCCCCAGACCACCCAGAGTCGTTTTTGTTACTCAAATTGCATTAACCCAGCCGGAAAAAATGCGCTAGAAAAAGTGACGAAATTTGATGCCCCTTCTCTGATAAAAAAAATTGTGAATACGCCCCTGACATGAAACATTTTCAAAGAGCTTATACGCTCTTTTTCGGGTCTAAACGTTTTAACGTTTTTGTATTTAGTCAACATTCAACCTAATTCAAAATTACATCCCCCTCTCACCAAAACTTTCTGGATCCGCCCCTGTACATGTCTTGTCTCTTGTGATAGGATTAGCGTCAGTGGCGCGCCCAGGATTTGGCAAAAAAGGAACCATAACCGGATGTCCGAGGGCTCCCCCCCAATAGTTAATAGATTTTTCAGGTTCTCACATAAAAAACATTCATTTTAGCTTTTTATCAAAAAAGGACAAAGCGGTAACTGCAGTGAGCGCAGTCACCATATGGACTATAAGATATAAAAGTATTTGACTGCGATAATAACTACGGGATTTGTTTTTCTCTTCAGTCGTTGTTTTTGAAAACGTATAACCCAACATAACTGATCTATGCAGGGCCGAATTAAGCTAGTGCGGGGCCTGTAGCAAAATTTTTGCGGGGCCCTAGTTTTTGGAGACCCGGCCGGAGGGCAATCAAACCTGAATTCATTTTTAGTTTCATTGTTTTATACCAAGGGCTCTTTTTACCGGAATGCACTGAAGATGCGTAGATGGCTTAAATTCGCTGTAAGACTCTTTTTTTTTTAACGAAAAGAATTTTTTAAAGACACGAGATTCAAATTTTGGGAAAATTTGAGAACAAAGGAGGAACAACGCAAGCATTGGCACAGCAAAATGAAATTAAGATCAAACTTTTTGTTGCACTCTAATAGTAAAGGTCTTTACCGTTCATATCAAAATCTCAGACGCATCAGAACACTAATAGGGAATAGCTTCTTCATGCTTGTTCACTGTTCCATTGGTTGCTTAGCCACTTGCATTTTTACCGCGCCATACTTCTATCGTATCGACTCACTGTGACCTACTGTATACACAAAAATCCCATAAACATTCGTAATTATATACGCGACTGGAAGTTGACTTTTTATTTTCTTGCAACGAACGCGATGTGCGGTCAGAAATCAGTTTGCGGCCAGACTCAGAAATACTGTAAGTTTTATTTTGAGGAAGCTTATGATTTAAAAGCATTAAAGAAAAAGTGAGGCTAACAATCCGCAAGAATTTTATTAGCCAGTCCTAGCCGAAAATTTGTTACAAAAGTGTAGCCCAATTTTTTCTACAGGGAGTCGAACCGTTTAAAATATCGCTCCGATTCCGGTTCAGGTTCAAGAAATGTAATTTTTAACGGTTCAGTTCCGGTTCAGGTTCACGACTTTTCAAAAATTTGGGTTCAGATTCGGTTCGGGTTCATTTGCACCAAAATTTAAAGGTTCGGTTCAGGTTCAATGATCGCAAATTTAAACGGTTCAGGTTCGGTTTAGGTTCACCGAAAAAAGCGGTTTTACCGGTTCGGGTTCGGTTCGACTCCCTGCTTGTTTCAGACTCATCAAATTTTGAAAAGCAGAAAGAATGTTACGCATCGCAGCACATGTCTAGAGATTTTTATTGATATTTTTTAAGAATCAGCTCAGGTTCAAACATTGTTACTAAACGATTTCTGTTCAGGTTTATGTACACAAAATATTATAGGTTCGGGTTCACTTGCATAAAATTTTAAAAGCTCGGGTTCGGTTCAAATTTACAGTTTTGAAATATTAAAGGTTGGGGTTCGGTTCAGGTTCAACGATCTCAAATTTAAACGGTTTAGATTCGGTTCGGGTTCACCGAAAAAAAAGCGGTTTTTACCGGTTCGCGCTTCAGGTTCGGGTTCGGTTCGACTCCCTGTTTTTCTGTAATTTGAATCATAATTTTGAAAAGCGCGGGGCCCTAAAAAGCGCGGGGTCCGTAGCAAATGCTACTTCTGCTACGTGGTTAATCCGGCACTGCATCTATGATGTTCATTTTATTTTTTCTGTTCAAAAATAGAAAAAAAAACTTGGTCGAGGATAGTCTAAGGTGTTCTAATATAAATTGCCGCGGCTCTTTTTATTGAATGTTAAAAGATATTTTTTATTTAGATCAGCAGTTCTCAAACTTTTTTAAAATTTTGACTTTCGGTCCCCAAAGATTTGTTTCTATCACTTACGCTCTTTCATTAAATTTCCACGCAAAATTAAGTGAAGGGCAAATAAAAGAGGTCATCTCATTCGCAGATGTCCAATCAAGCACAATTCAAAAGGGATGATTTATCAGAAATCCGTGACCTCTTTGCGGTCCCCCTTAAACTGCTTCGCGGATCCCACGGAGACCGCGGCCCCTAGTTTGAGAACCACTGATTTAGATCAAAGAAAATTTTAGAGTTGCGTTTTACTACTGCTGTGAAAACTAATTAGGTTTTGGTAGCTACGAAATTATGATTTATAAGTCGTTAGGAGGCCATAACTCATAACCATTGGAATGTAATAGTCACTAGACCATTCGCTTTTTTCCTTGCTACATCCTACCGGTACGCAAAATTATCGACAAGATAACCTAGGATCTGGGTGATGACGTTTGACCAATTGGCGCATTTGATTGGATGTCGGGTAAAAGGTGTGTTTTATATTCTGCAACAACGCCAGGGCCGACAGGGGCGACCCCTTGCGTCAGCCTATAGTACGTGCTAACTCTGACAGGGACGTATAAAGCAGAGAGGAGATAAAAAGCAATACTCCTTACTGATCGAACAAAAAATAATATTACCGAAACTTGGTAGGCCTACACGCATATGTAATCGAAAGCACACTTTTTTGTATAGTCCAAAAAAAATTGACGCTTTGTAGACGTATTACAAACTCCTACGGCCTATTAGTACAAAAACAAAAGATTACAAACAGCATAATCCTCCAAAAATTGACTTAGTTTAGATTTTCACCAATAAATTGGCTGCTCTTCGTAAAATAGGGATTTCAGAACTCGTCCTCTCGTTATTATAAATACTTTTGACGTAATTTTGCGATCAGTTGATCGGGCACATGGTTGTGAACGTTCGTAGTGCATTTGTAAAAATGGAGTAGATATACCGGTACGCTAACGCTTAGGTAGGTCGAGTTACCGGTAGGTATCAGCTTATGGAAAAATTATGATTGCAGCAGTCATAAGCGATACAGCACGGAACTAGTAAACGTAAACTTGTCACTCGCGTTAACGTGCAAAACTCGTGAATTAAAAGTCAGTTTATTCTGTGAGTTTCGAGTTACTCTTGTTGCTACATTTTATTGCTCAACGTTTCTGTAGTTTCCGTCATAGTACGGATACACGGATTTGTTCGAATACTCGAACTTTTTTCAAAATGCAAATATGACCGCTTGGGTCGCTGCTCATCAGCGTTATATTACGTCATTACTTTGAAATGAATACTATAGAGAACTAAGAGAAGCCCAGGCTAAACTCATATCGATTGTTTACAGGGAATCTGTGACATCATAATCCAGCCTGTATTATTTTCTTGAAGGTTTTATTTCAAATTTTCTACCTTGAGCAGAACGAGTAGAGGCTTAGATTTGGGGTGTGTAGTTCTTTTGAAGGTTAGAATTTTTTTTTTTTTTTTCAGGAAGGTGGGAGGTTGCTATGCTGCACTGATGAGACCATAATAAGGTCGAAACGCGTCTGCAGCTGCAAATGAGTGGGTTGCCATGGGGGCTTCTAGTGATGTGGGCTAGTTAGGCTACCGGTAACTTAGTTACGGGTTAGTGGTTATGGGTTCTTTCATTGGGTATCGTTGTTTGGGGCCAGTCGCCTGCCAAAAATAGGGCACAACCTGGAAAAGAGGTGAAGTCGAGATGTTCAGGTAAAGCAACGCAAAAAAGAGTCTTTACAGTCTGGAATGAGTTTAGCCTGGATTGGCTGTGCGTAGCAAGGCTGACGAGACTTAGGTTATAGTTAAAGCAAAATAAATTTACGCCAGTCGTCTTCTGGCTTCCGCCGTTTTACGCCAAAGCAAAAAATCTGCTGAAATTTTCCGCCGGCTAACGTAAATTAGCGTTCTCATTTCCGCCGAAGATCTTCGGCATAAGTATCCTCGATTCCAGTATGGAACACTGCAAGTCAAAAGGTTCCTTGCCAGCTCCGACGGTCCTTCCCGACTTCTCATCAGAAGTGTACTGTACAGTGTTGCCAGATCTCAATTCATTCAAGTATCTAGATCGTTTACCAAAAGTATCTAGAAAGTAGCTAGATTTTTTATTAAACCACATCTAAACAACATAGTATCTAGATTAGTATCTAACCACAAAAAGTGCGTTAATACGACAAAAAACAAGCGATATTACGGAGTCTGACACGAAGTAACTTATTAACAGCATTCAATAATAAGCACACATTCAGTTTTTCGAGAAGTATTCTGCCTAATGAAGACACGTTTTAGTCGCAGTGACATCGAAACACCTTTAAACACGTCATAGCCACACATTCAAGCAAAAAGTAAATGAAAATAAACACAAAAGAAAAATATCATGGATCTGCGAGTCGAGTCATATCATCAGCTTTCAGCAATTGGCTCTATAATGGTTTTAAATGGACTAAACTTTGAATTCAGCAGTTCCATGAACTTCGTGGTAAACTTACGCACTAACAGTGTAGGCTGTATATATTAGCAGGGGCTTGCCCAAAAATTTGAAAAAGGGGGGCCGCAATTTTTGACGTCAAATTTACCGCCTGAAATCTAGTGAAGACCAAAAAAGAAAAGGTCTTCACACCTTTCGACGCCCAATTTACCGCCCGAAGTCAAAATTAGATCTTCACGTTCTCAGCTTATATTTCAGCGGGAGTAGGAGGGGGCACGACCCCAGCGGCCCTTCTGGATGCGCCCCTGATTAGCATGAGCATCCGTAAATTTTGTGCACAGCACACTATCCTTTTTATACTCGTGATTAACTTTAACTTCTTATCATTCTAATGATTTATAACCATAAAATTTGGAGCTCTATTGAATCAGAGAATTGGGCCATGTTCATCTCCTCGCAACACAAATTGTCATTTTGCTGCAACTTACCTTAGACTGGAAAAATACTTGAAATTTTATTCCTACTATAGGCCTACCTGTAGGCTAGAAGGCCTACCAGTAGGCTACTGAGGTGAACACTCGGAAGAACAACTCTCAAAATTAAAGCGATAATTTCCGGCATTCTTCCGCGAAAGAATAAAACAACACACAAACTGGATAGTTACAAAAGTTGGCAACACTGACCCGAAACGATTGAAAAAGCGGTTCGCTCCGTGAAGTTTGTTACTGGAAGCAATCATTTCCCGTAATTGTATAGTTATAGAAGTATCTAGACCAGTAGCTAGGATCCAGACCAAGGGTAACTGGGGGTGAACTTACCCCTGGGGGTAAATTTTACCTACCAAAGGGGTAAATTTTCTGCATCAAAGACCAAGGAAAACTTCAATTTTCAGTATTGAAAAAGCGGTCGAGGTACACTGGGGGTAAATTATACTTTTTTATTTGGAAAAGGTAAACGAGACAAAAAAGGTTAAGAACCCCTGATCTAGACGAAAAAATTGGTATCTAAAAGGACTAAAAAAGTATCTACATCTAGATACTAAGTTGCTAAGTTGGCAACACTGGTACTGTACCACAGTGTATTTATAGTTCTCGCAGTGGGCCCACTTAACAAAAAAGCATTGTTACATATGTCCACAAAATTTACAAATATGCTGTGATGTATTAATTGCTTTTTGAAGAAGTTCATCTGTACTGTTCCCGTTTTCAAAATTTGCTGTTTTTTAATTTTTTAAGGAGACATTGCAGATTTTTTAACTACGTAGAAAAAATGAAAAGAAAGTGCCGAGCAGTTCATAGTCTGATAAATACAATAAAATGGCTCGCCATTATTTTTTTCATTTCTCAGTATACAATGGGACAACAAGATTTGAACAGATGAACTCTCAACTCTGACTTTCATTCCGAACACTGATCACAGAAAGAGGAGTTCCACGGTTAGTAATAATGGATACACTGTGACTGCACACTGTAAAACGAAGCCGGATCCGGATTTTAAAAACCGGATAATCATATGGATAATCCGGCTGTAGCTTCGGATTCGGATCGGGATTGTGACTTTTTGATTTTTCCGGATCATGATCAGGACCCGGATTCAATTTTGGATTGATAATCTTTGATTTTAATAAACTACTAGTGGCCTATTGTGTATATATGTAATTTGTATATAATGCCAATACAGGATTTGGATTCGGAGTAGGATTAGTCCGGCAGCCCAGAGGTCTGAGCCTAGCTGGAAGCTTACCAATTTTTATCCCTATTATCGTTTAAAGTACTTCAAACCATGCTCGAAATCATATTTCTGCCGGGTCAGGGGTGGTGGGTGTGGCCAGAATGAAGGGGTAAAGAGGGCAAAATCGTTGAGTTGGCACAACGAGCTACTTACCCTGTAAAAGTAGTTGTAGTCGTTTATAGTCGCAGTAGAGCTCTCATTTTGGGCTTGAACAAAAGAAAAAAAAAAAAATACAAAATGAATTTGACAAAAAAATTTCAAGTGTATTTCATTATGACGTCATGATATTTGAGCTTGAACTTGATTTTGCTCAATTTTTTGTAGTCGGGGTGCATAACTTTAGCTATAGCGTCTAAGTTTATTGAAGCAAATTAATAAAACTTGTTCCAGCAGGAAAGTAGTTTTTTACGCACAAAATGAAACTGTTTGGACGCTTATCACATTTACACCAACATAAACAAGCATTCTACCGAAAGTGATGTGTCTTTGTTGTCTTTGTTTGACATCTCTGATCATTTGCCTGTCTTTTTGATTCTCAATAATATGAAACTTGCGACCCAAACTAAAATCAAATTCATTCGATGCATGAAAAATTTTAACCTTGATGAGTGTTTGATTGATTTAAAGCTGCAATTAAAAGGCGGTAATTTTGAATCTTTACAATCTAGTTTTAATGACGACGTTCAACTTTTAAGTGCTACGTTTAAATCTATAATTGACAAGCATGCGCCATTACGTACAATGTCCAGAAAGGAATTGCGACTAAACAAAAAACCCTGGATTACAAAGGGTATCCTCATATCCATTAAAACTAAAAATAAGCTATTTAAAAAATTTGTAAAAAATAGTAATCAAATGAGCAAAGCCAATTACAAAAAATATCTTAACAAACTTACTCAAGTCAAAAATTTTTCAAAGCGTTTATACTATGAACATGTTATAAAAAGCACCCGTAACGATTCTTCCAAAACATGGAAAATCATAAATAAAATAATTGATTCAAAAAATTCTTCCCACAAATTCAAATTACCTTCCATAAATTCCATTGATGGCCAAAACTACAACACCAGCTCTGACGTATTTTTAAACAAATTATGTGATTTTTTGCCAATGTTGGTGCTAGCATATGTGGTAATAATCAAGCAACAACTTCTCAAGTAAAAATTCGCACGAAAAGCTGTCTTAAAAGTTTTGTTTCACAAGAAATAACTGAAGAAGTTACTGATTGTTTTAACAAAATTAAGATACGCTCGGCACATGGAATCGATCAATTCCCAGCAAAATTTGTCAAGCTTGCAAAATGTGTCTTATTACCAGTTCTCACTAAATTATTTAACAAATGCGTAAACCAAGAAACTTTACCAAATGAATTCAAAACAGCATATGTGATTCCTATACGAAAAGTCCCATCGCCACATTCATTCGGTGACTTTCGACCCATAACCTTATTGCCAATTTTCTCCAAGATATTCGAAAAAATTTTAGAAGTCAGAATGAGAAAATTTCTTGACAAGAATAATATTTTAAATCCTACTCAATATGGTTTCAAAACAAATAGTTCAACTGATCTAGCTATCACTTCATTATATGATAGTATATTGGATATTTTAGATCACCGAAAAATATCATGCTCTATATTTCTTGATTTGAGGAAAGCGTTTGATTGCGTTAATCATGATATCTTGCTCAAAAAACTAAAGCAAGGCTTTCGCGGATCACTTTGGAGGCTTTTAAATTCATATCTTACTTAAAGGTAGGAAAATTTGCACGAAAGTTGACAATCACATTTCTAAATTTTACGATGTTGAATTTGGTGTTCCTCAAGGTTCAGTGTTAGGGCCCCTATTTTTCTTGCTTTACGTGAATGATCTTCCACTAGCCCCAAACTTTGAGATCACTCTTTTTGCTGACGATACCAATCTTCATATATCTCATCCCAATTTAAAAACTCTTCAAAACCTAGTTTCACTGGAGATTACAAAAATTGAAAATTGGGTTTGCCAAAATATATTAACAATTAACTACAAAAAAAGTGCCTACATGCTAACTAGTGAAAACAAATCAAATACATCGATTGATTTTAAACTATCACTTAATCACAACGTTATTAATAGAACCAACAGTTTAAAGTATTTAGGAGTTACATTGGACAACAAATTATCTTGGAAAACGCATATTGATAACATTGTCACGCGATTATCCTGAGTCTGTGGTCTAATTTATAAATTGCGATATCTTGTCCCCACTTCCACTCTAAAATTAGTATATTACAGTATGTGTAACTCAACCCTCCAATATTCTTTAATCAACTGGGGTAGAGCGTGTAAAACTCATTTGCAAAAAATATCCGTCTTACAAAACAAAATTATAAGAGCTTGTCTATTCTGTCCTAAATATCACCCAACCACTACCTTATATTCCAAATTTGAGGTCTTACGTCTTGAGGACATGATAAATATGGAGTTTGCCGAATTTATGTTCAAATATTCTAACAAAATGCTTCCAAAATCATTTGATTCTTACTTTATCATACTTGACCTGATTCACAACAATTACACGAGGCGAAAAAGTAAAAATGATTTCTTTCATGATCGCGCAATAACTAACAAGGGAAGAATGAAACTCCATCATATCTGTTTTCCTGTATCGGAAAAAATTCCTTAGAAGATCGAAATGTCTCATTTTATAAATTTAAAAAATTGTTTAAAGCAAAATGTTTAGCAAAATATGTAAATTAAGTAACAACGTTCTGTTGTTTGTATACCTCTTTAGCATTTCTTTGGATAACAGTGTTTGTCTACAGTGTAAACGCTTATTTTTTGCTTATTTTAACGCGTGAACGCTTTTTTCTTTTAATTTCGTTTTGATGTGTAGGCCTACGTCTGGATCAAGTTTTTTTTTGTGCCGTGTTTTGTAACACGTTTTAGGGTACAACCGACTCAAAGATGACCGAATGAATGGTCTTTCGCTGTTCCTTCCAGCGCATGTCTTATAAAGCGTTTGGAAAAATAAACTTGACTTGACTTATGATGAACACAGACTTACAAACACGTATAGTTAATTATAGACGCTTTTTTATACCTTATATTTCTCTATGAAATTGCGTGGCGTTTGGACTATTTTATGTTGGAATACGTTCTTTCGCTATATTCTTCAAGAAAATTGCAAAGAAATAATGCGAGGTATAAGAATGCAGACTTATAAAGGGATTCAAATTTGGATATAGAAATATAGAAGGCTTCAGTTACAAGCACCTCAAAGTTAACGATTTTTTGTGAATTGAATAACGCTGTAAGTTAAATGTTGGTTTCATCAATCATAAGTTAATTCGTTGGCAATTTCGTATTTCGAAGTTGAGTTAATTCTACTTAAACCGATGGAGGATCACCAGGTTTATTTGATAAATTGGATTACCACGTTCATTTATTTCCGTAAACCCTGAAAATAATGTTAAAATATTATCGGAATTTGTTTCACGATAGTCAAATCAAGTTTTCGCTTATTTATTGTAAATTGCATAATATAATATTTTTTGTTACGCTGTTCTGTCCTAATTGCTAAATTCATCATGTTTTTGCATGGTTTTGCCAAACGTTTAGCGGATCGCGAGTCATAAGCGGAACAAAATATAAACGAAAGTTAATCTCTAAAACCTGAAATTTTGACCATACTTAAAACCTGCTTTTTATTCAGTGTTAAGGTAAAAATATGGTCAAAATTTCAGGTTTTAGAGATTAACTTTCGTTTATATTTTGTTCCGCTTATGACTCGCGATCCGCTAAACTTTTGGCAAAACCATGCAAAAACATGATGAATTTAGCAATTAGGACAAAACAGCGTAACAAAAAATATTATATTATGCAATTTACAATAAATAAGCGAAAACTTGATTTGACTATCGTGAAACAAATTCCGATAATATTTTAACATTATTTTCAGGGTTTACGGAAATAAATGAACGTGGTAATCCAATTTATCAAATAAACCTGGTGATCCTCCATCGGTTTAAGTAGAATTAACTCAACTTCGAAATACGAAATTGCCAAAGAATTAACTTATGATTGATGAAACCAACATTTAACTTACAATAAGGCAATTTACATGAAGCATTATTAGTCGACTTATGATATCCCCTTGACGTCACATCCGTTATCGGGTTGAAGTTGTCGCTTCATATGTCGTCTCAAGTCGACATCCATGGCACAGGTGATTTAGTCGACAGATTAGTCGACAGAAGCAGACGATTAGCGGTTAATCAAGTCCTTCCCCTAGCTTTGGTTGCTAGGCTTTCGCAATGTGTTCTTTGGGATATTGCATGCTTGATTTCTTTTAAAGTGCTATGATTTTAAATTTTTTGCCTGGGTACCGGTAGTTTGTAGGAAAGGTTTAGGCTAGGCTACTAGGCAGTTAGGCTAGGCTGAGCTATCAGACAGTTAGATTAGCCTGAGGCAGTAAGGCTGGGCTTTTGCCACACAAACTTTACATATAACCAAAGTCTCGTCAGCCTTGCTACGCACAGCCGATCCAGGCTAAACTCATTCCAGACTGTAAAGACTCTTTTTTGCATTGCTTTACCTGGACATCTCGACTTCACCTCATTTCTAGGTTGTGCCCTATTTTTGGCTGGCGACTGGCCCCAAACAACGATACCCAATGAAAGAACCTATAACCACTAACCCACAACTAAGTTACCGGTAGCCTAACTAGCCCAAATCACTAGAAGCCCCCATGGCAACCCACTCATTTGCAGCTGCAGACGCGTTTCGACCTTATTATGGTCTCATCAGTGCAGCATAGCAACCTCCCACCTTCCTGAAAAAAAAAAAAAAATTGTAATCTTCAAAAGAACTACACACCCCAAATCTAAGCCTCTACTCGTTCTGCTCAAGGTAGAAAATTTGAAATAAAACCTTCAAGAAAATAAATACCATAAGACCGGCCGTTAGCTCAGTTGCAAAGCGCACGCTATCGGTGCGGGAGGTCTGGGGTTCGATTTCCGGGCCGGTCAAATCGGCACAGTGTCGCCAACGACTCGCCACCGTTGCGACGTTTCTTCGGAGCTGTGTAGCCCAGGCGCCAAGCCGCGGAGATGGGCCCCGCAACTCGTTACACGCTTCGGCGTAATACGGCGAGTATAATGAAGATTTGATTTTTGATTTTTTGAAGAAAATAATACTGGCTGGATTATGATGTCACAGATTCCCTGTAAACAATCGATAAGAATAGAAAGGACCGGTTGGTTTAAACATTATTTTCCCGGTAATCTGAGAAGGAATTTTTTGTTTAAGGTTTGTAACTATACCAGTTACCAAATCCTGCAAAAAACCTCTCTGCCCAACCCGTTCGCCCGTGAAAAAGCGGGGGACAAGGCAGGCACTGCGTCTGCGCATGCAGCCCAGAAAACACAGTGAATGTCAGCGCTTATCGGTGGTTTAAACATCAATATCCCGGTACGTTTGTCGAACCGTATGTACAGTGACAGGATCCAGCAAGATGATACAAAGAAGGTTCGACAAACGTACCGGGATATTGATGTTTAAACCACTGATAAGCGCTGACGTTCACTGTGTTTTCTGGGCTGCATGCGCAGACGCAGTGCCTGCCTTGTCCCCCGCTTTTTCACGGGCGAACGGGTTGGGCAGAGAGGTTTTTTGCAGGTTTTGGTAACTGGTATAGTTACAAACCTTAAACAAAAAACTCCTTCTCAGATTACCGGGAAAATAATGTTTAAACCAACCGGTCCTTTCTATTCTTATCGATTGTTTACAGGGAATCTGTGACATCATAATCCAGCCTGTATTATTTTCTTGAAGGTTTTATTTCAAATTTTCTACCTTGAGCAGAACGAGTAGAGGCTTAGATTTGGGGTGTGTAGTTCTTTTGAAGATTACAATTTTTTTTTTTTTTTTTTTCAGGAAGGTGGGAGGTTGCTATGCTGCACTGATGAGACCATAATAAGGTCGAAACGCGTCTGCAGCTGCAAATGAGTGGGTTGCCATGGGGGCTTCTAGTAATGTGGGCTAGTTAGGCTACCGGTAACTTAGTTGTGGGTTAGTGGTTATAGGTTCTTTCATTGGGTATCGTTGTTTGGGGCCAGTCGCCAGCCAAAAATAGGGCACAACCTAGAAAAGAGATGAAGTCGAGATGTACAGGTAAAGCAATGCAAAAAAGAGTCTTTACAGTCTGGAATGAGTTTAGCCTGGATTGGCTGTGCGTAGCAAGGCTGACGAGACTTAGGTTATAGTCGAAACATTAATTTGTCCCTTGCAAATTTCTCATCAAACTTTACATAGTTAGTATATTTATATGCCAATTTTTTTCAAACTTTTGCGTGAAAATATAAATTAAAGTGTTGATTTTTGAGGAAGTTTGTTAATCGGTGAGTATCGGCAATTTTTTGAGAATCAATATTGGTGAAAAATGGCCGATACCTGATTTTTCAGAAAAAATCTTTTGTGGATTTTGATTTTTTTTTTGAAGATTATTTCATAATTATTTCTTTTCCTAAGCCATCTCATTTCATTTCCTATAATCACCAGCATTTTTCATTACCCACCGACCCACTTATTTGCTTTTTACTATGAGTCTGCACCACATTTGGTTTCCTGTTTGAACTCTTGAGGGCCGGTACGGACCAATCTATTATATAGAGATAGGTCGATTAATCGGCATCGGTGAGTATCGGCAATTTTTTGAGAATCGACATCAAAATCGGTATTTTTTTGAGTATCGGCATCGGCAAAAAATTTGGAATCGATAGCGGTACATCCCTATTTTGTACGAAATGCAAATTTCCTAATGTACCGATATGAGCTCAAAATAAAAACAAAAAATTGAAAGCACACTTTGTTTGTACTCTGATAATCTTTACAGAAGTTTTGCACTTCCATCTTTTTTACCACTAGAGCTCACTTCATTGCAGGTAAGAGTTACAAGCTGTGGGCGATTTTTGATACTAGTCTACTTGTCGAAATTAGACAATACGGTAGTAATCATATTTATGTAAAATGTGTTGGAGATGTATGCTGATTTTTGGTAACGTTAAACCAAACTTGCATACAAATCTTCATTTTAATCAATTTGGCAATCTTTAGCAATTATACTGGTTGTAGTTTGTGATAATTTTTTGTCTTTTTCATAGCTGCTACGTATGAGTTTAAAATCTACTTTTAAAATCTTTTAATATGAAATCCTGGACTGAATTGGAGGTAAAAGCTCTTTTGAGCCTAATTGAAGAAAAGAGAATCTTAGAAAAAATCGATTGCAAAAGGCAAAGAAATCAAGTTTTATTCCAGGGCTTGGAAGAAAACCTAAAAGAATTAAAACTCCATTACTCTTGGTAAGGTTTCAAATGAATAAATAAATAACTGAGGGTTATTTTCAAATTATATTGAACTGAAAATTCAACAGTAATTGAGGGAGACTGCGAAGTGAGCTTGCGCTCTTCGAATCAGCAGCCACCTGTTATATATGTCAAATGCGATCGGCTACAGCCGCGAATCGAACCCGTCACGTGGGATCTGTCACCTGTGCGCGGCACCGCTAGGCCATGTCGCTGACAAATAACTTAGGGTTATTTTCAAATTATATTGAACTGAAAAATCAATAGTAATTGAGGGAGACTGCGAAGTGAGCTTGTGCTCTTCAAGTCAGCAGCCACCTATTATACATGTTAAATGCGATCGGCTCCAGCCGCGAATCGAACCCGTCACGTAGGATCTGTCACTTGCGCGCGGTACCGCTAGGCCATGTCGCTGACAAAGTTCCACAACTATTTTGTATAAGCTTTTATGTCCAGTACTCCTGCAAAAAGATAACTTTCCTGCTACACAATCAGCATTATGGGACATATGGGAAAACAAAATCACATGTTTGGCTTTTGTGCCACAAATAACAAAACATTAATTTCTTTCATGATACTTAAACCATGAAAATAAATTTTGTTCTATGTTCAATCACTCAAAAAAATTCTTAATTATTATGTTAAATAAGGTTGTCTTATGGAAAATTATTTGTGTCACAACCTTTTATAATAGTAACCTAGGCTTATAGTGCTGGTGCATTGCAAGCCAGGTGCAGTGTTAAAAATGTAAAAAGAGGGAATACCTTTTCAAAACTAACTCTAAGGATAGAACATACTTTTTGTTGCATAATGTGGTGTTATGTTATGAAAATAAAATCAGGCTACTATTATGAAAATAGGCTAACGTTATGAAAATAAAAACAGCTCAGATGGCCGAGTGGTAAGAGCGTCTGCCTTGGGAGCTGTAGACTTGGGTGTGATTCCGAGGTGGGTCAAACCAATGACATTAAAATTGGTAATTACAGCTTCCCTGCTTGACGCTCAGCATTAAAGGGACAAGGTGGAGAACAAGCCGGCGAGTTTACTTGTTGTGCCGCTAGGAAAGGCACTTAGCGGGATTCCCCCATCTTGGTGTGGTAGACAGATGGTCGGCAACTCCTAAGCGAGCTCGTGTAGCACATTGATTGCTTTCTTGTGATAGGAGGATAAATATGCAACAAAATGCAACAAAAATGTTTAGGAAGCAGATTCGATTAAAGTGGAAGAATTTGAAGTCACTATATTATGAAGAGGTGCAGCTTTCTTCCAGGTCCGGAGCTTCTGCTCCAACCTGGCCGTTTTTTGATTTGATGCAAAATTTACTGCATGAACGGCCCGGAGTGCAGGTAATTCTGATCTGCAATGCATGCTGGCAATTTTTAAGAAAAACTTGTGTTTCACACTTTTGATGTTCATATCTGCCAGAGACTAATCATTTGGCCAATGTTAAGGCATTTAGAAAATGCGCTGTGGTGGTCAACCACCAATGGTTGCTTGAAAGAAAAGGAGGTCTTATTGCCTGATTTTAATGTGTGAATGTTTGGGTTAAAATCAGTTGGATATGTATTTGGTTCTATTTTTAGGGGTTGCAAGGAAAACTTCCGTGAGTTGACACCAGTGCAGACCTACAAGGTAAAATCATATTATCAGTGTGTTGTAATGTAATGTATAATTGTACATTGCTGCTTTGCAGATGCTGTAGAAGTTATTATTGGTAAGTCTATCGGGAAAGATGATTTGAAATTTTTGTGTTGCTTCAGTTTGTTGCTTATGTTCATTTTACAGAGAGCATAGAAAGTCACAGAAAATGAGTGTATGATATAAACAGAGGATGCATTGTAGCTCGTTTGAAAAAAGCCACATGTTTTTACAAGTGTGCTTTAAAATGAGGCTTTTCCAACAAACGTTATTCGTGCGTGATTATATTATGGTATAATATAACCCTAAACATAGCAACATGTGAATGGCTGGGTGTCTGGCTTACACGGTAACATAAGCACACATACACGTTAGTTGGGAAAGTCCCATTTTAATGTAAACTTCCAAAAAAGATGCGGCTTAACTCAAACGAGACCGGAACCAGTTTCATGATGCAAATTTATAACCGTCTTTTTTAATTGGTTTAGGTGTTGTCGGCAGCGTGACCGAGTGGTTCGGAGCGTCGTTTTTACGACGGCCATGATCGCAAGGTTGTTGGTTCAACTCCCACCCAAGCCTCGTTGTTGCGTCCATAAATAAGATGCTTCACGACAATTACCTCTATTTGGTGGAATCTAACAAGCAGCAAATTGAAGAAGTCAGAAGCAACATTCAACCGGAAAAGTCGGAAAAAAGTGCAACTCCTAAGCGAGTCTGGATTCGTCCGATGCATAGCGCCTCCGTCGCTTTCTCGTGACAGGAGGATAAAATGAAAAATTAAGAAAAAAATAAGCTGTTTGTCTTCATATGAAAACCACAAGGAGGCATTGCAACCTGTAAGAGCATCTTTCTTATATTTTATGTCATGATGTGTGAGCGTTTGTATATTGATATGTTGTTATAATTGTTTAGGCTCCTCTTTTTGGTACCAGCATTAAGTTTACTGTAACTGTAAGAGTCTATTTCAACGTAATAATTCCTTCTGATTGAAAAGTTTTTATTAATATATATTTCTTTAGATGAATTTTTAGGCTTTTACTGCTAAAGGCAATATAGCAAACATACAGGCTAACTAGCAACATAATTATGAACGGACATGGGATGTATGTGTAATTTAAGATACAAATACGTACCTATTTGAAATACAAAATACTGTTTTTATATTTGTATTGAAACTCATTTATTTTTGTGTATTTTGTATATAAATGCTATCTTTGACAAGTATTTGTATTTTCAATACACGTTGTGAGTATGTAAACGACGCTGAACAAAAGAAGTTCCCAACTGTTAGAACAAAAGTGTAAACAACTTTCTCGTAACTATATTGCATGCATTTAGTTACGCAATTACGCATGTTCAGACTGGTCTACAAAATGCCAGCTGCATGGTACGAATTGCAAGACCTGCAAAAAGTATTTTGGAAGTTTTGATTACTTTCTAGCCATTGCATATTGTATTTGTATTTAAATACATTTTGAAGCATTTTGCCCAAATCTTTGTATGAGCTATGCTTGTATGCCTTTTGTACAAAAGTGTTTTTATATTAGATACCGAAGAATGCTCTATTGATGATGAGTCGTTTGATTCAAGCAACAACTTCATTCGCAAAGGTTAGGAATTAACTAAGTACAGAAGCTCTCTTGCTAATAAACTCTTTGTTTCATTTCTTAGGGAGTCCATTTATAAACCAACAACACAAAGCCTTTTCATGTCTCTGTATACTCCACTTTTTTTGCTCATTCAGTATGTAATGGTTGGCGCATTTGAAAAAAACAATCTGCTTACTAATGTGGCTACTTTTTGTAATCTTCTCATTTTCAACAAGACTTTACTTAATACAGTATGCTAGCTTTCGTAGAAAGCAGGTTAACTCACTTAAAGATTTGTGTGAATCAGAATACTCACTTTTATTGTTGTATTTTCATGTTTATATTACCGGTACTTATTTACTGGGCACCGTAATGAAATGGAGTGGGTAAACCATGTGTGAATTAATATTTTTTGCAATTACAGAAGATAGTTCGTCGGAAAAAAATTGCGAAGGTGAAGACCAAAGTGCTGGTAATGTGGTTATAACATGATTGTGCTTTTGGCAAAAAGTAACGTATGTCAGCTATTTCTTCATTTTATACTGTACAATAGATAGACTACATTTGGTCAATAGTAATTCTTTCGATTAGAATTTACACTCACTTAGAAGGGGTGCGCGTACCACATTCTTCGATATGCTGCTTGTTAGATTTCCTCTTGCTAAGATATGATCACCGTGAAGGGTTTTATCTCAGGAGTAAGAACCCTTCAACGAAAAAAGTTGGCAGTCGAACTACCTGCCAACAATCATACCAGTTTCTAGACCAAAGCGCATGTCCACTACCACGCTGTCGAAGAATTGCGTTTACAAATTATTTCACTCAAAGTTTTATTACGTTTATTACAGAACTTGCTCACTGCAGCAAGTATGACGGTGTGGCGATTACATGCTCGTTGGACGTTGCTGGACGTCGTGCAATCTATTTCCCATACGAAATCTGGCTGTTTCTCAACATGCTCCATCGATATTGCAATTTTTTATCTTTTTCCCATCTTTTCCCACGTTTTATTATTTTGTTTATCATCTCCTCCTCAGTCCTGGAACAGGCAGGTTTTTCCGAAATAGAAGGTGTGATTTCCAGCAATCCAACGTGGCAATGCTTGAATTTTGTTTTTTTTGCATTCATTTAAATTTGCGTGCTTGCTCGAAATAAACATTCACTCATTCGCTCTTATATCGCTGTGTTACCTTTGAGATGGAGACGCGCTCAACTTAAAACAAACTCGAACTCCAACAACGGTAAGACTTTTAACTGCAGCATTAGTAACGTGTGTTCCTTTATCGATTTATGATGTATCGATATATATCGTTGTATAGAAAGTCAAGAAAGAAAGAGTCGCTAGAGAAAGCTATTGCAAAGACAGAGAGGTGAATTGGTTAATGAACATCCCTGCTTGAATGCATAGGGTGAAAGATGCGTGTTCTGTTGGAGTTATTCTGACGTTAGGCTTGTGTACTCTAAAGTTCTAGGAAACGTTAGTACTTTAAATATCATATGACGCCACAGGGAGTTGAGGGGATCCCACAAACCTACAAAGTGCCGTCATGTGAATGATAGAGGTTTAGTAAAAAGTCGTATGACGTTTTGTATGTGAGGTGTTTGAGAACCGCCAGATGGGAAAAGATTAGCTAAGAACGTCACAATGCCGTCATACGTGAGGGGGTTTAAATTTTCATGTGGTATTTGAACGTTCTCATATTTGTTTGCAGTCTTTTGTAATTTAGTTAAATATTACGTTGTTTGTAGATGACGGCAAGGTAGCAGCCTTGGCTAAGCTCTTTGAAAAACAAGCCGAAAAGGACAAAGAGAGAAAAGAATTGTTCCAAGGCATAAATAAAACACTTCAAGAAGGATTTGCTACGATCTTGAAAAAACCTCCAGTCGTGATAAATTTTCCAAATGCAGAAAAATGATGCTCTAGTGATGGTATAGCTGTATTCTGACTTTCATGAGACTATTTGTTTGTATTAATCAGAAGTTTTGTAGCAGAAGACGAGACCAGGAATTGCTACTTGTACCTGATATAAAAATTTACTAACATACGGAAGATAATTTTAGATAGCCATTTAATAATTATTTCATTTCAGATGGCCGAGTGGTGAGAGAGTCCGCTTCTGAAGCTGTAGACTTGGGTTTGATTCCAAGTCGGGTCAAACCAATGACTTTAAAAATTGGTATTCACAGCTTCCCTGCTTGACGCTCAGCATTAAAGGGACAAGGTGGAGAACAAGCCGGCAAGTTTACTTTTTGTGCCGTTGGGAAAGGCACTTAGCGGGATTCCCCCATCTTGGTGTGGTAGACAGATAGCCGACAACTCCTAAGCGAGCTCGTATAGCGCATCGATCGCTTTCTCGTGATTGGAGGATAAATATGCCACCAAATACAAAAAAAATTTTGAAGTAAAATCTGCAGTGAAAAAGTCGAAAACGACTGGTCTTGGTTGTACGGAATATAAAAGAGTTGCTTTGTTAATTGTCGTGTTTGATATTTCTTTCAATAAACCAAATTGGGTAATGGGAATTATATTTAATAAACGAAAAACAACGAGAACAGAACGCGAAAGGCTATACGGAACGTTCAAATATTATATGATCATTTTTTGGAAAAAATTTAGACTCCTCCCCCCTTTATGTTGATAGTCTGGCGTTTACAGCTAACTTCCGCACAACGATTTCAGACGTTTCTGTTGTTTTGCTAACTCCCCCTTTCCCCACACTTTGACGTTTTGTGGAAAACTTCCACAGTGAGATGTGATGTTATTTGAACGTTCCATGTGAAACGAACGGCAAAAGAACGCTAAAAACCAAAGGTGGACTTGGGTGAGGGTAGTCCATAAAGGACGTTCGCAAACAAAACATAACGGACAAAGTTAATGACAAATACATCAGCCCAGAAATTCTTCATCCTGTCCCAAATGTTTAAATCTTCCCAGTGCCACCTGACTTAAAACGAATTCCAATTGTCGACGAACCCGCGCACCTTCAAAATTCTCCATGCATGCAATTAAATCTGCGCACGCTTTTATCATAATCAGCAAAGCTACTTAACTTACTTTATTGGGTCTATTTACTACTTGAAGAAAGCTAATAAAGCAATAAGAGACCAAGGAAATTAGCTAAAATAACAACGTCTGTAGTGAACACTCAAGGGTTTTGGGGGCAAATTTAAACACCCCTTCTTTAGGACAGCGTTCTGACGTTTTCGGTTTGCCTTTCCCCCATATGGTGGTTTTGTAAGTAGTCAGCCCGACAACAATACAAAAACCGGTACAAGACTACCAGCCTAGGCTGTAATCCCGTTTATTTATTTATTCTTTAACTCAGGCTCAAGAATGCGGCCCATGTTCAAACAACGCAAAAAAAAAACCAAAAAAGGATATATACAATAACGAAAGCACATAAAATTTAACTAGCATCACCATACAACATTGTTTTAAAATGACGGGAAAATTTAGAGCAAAATAAGACATCAGAATTGGCTATAGCAACAATTATTAAGTTTTCAGACAATTCAATTCGTCGATAGAACCCATAAAGACAATTACGTATATAAGCATCAAAGTTTGAAATATTGGCAGAAATTTGACACAATCTAGCACTGACATACTTTGATATACCATGTAATAAACGAAAAGCGTTGTTATAGGCAACTCGAATCTGGTTATAACTTGACTTTAAATAATCACACCACAGATGAGCTGAGTACATAGACATGCAATAGGCGCGGAATACGACATTTTTTACTGGTTCAGAGCATCTATGAAATTGAGATCTAACGGTGTTGGCAGTGCAATATAAATATCGTACTTGCCTGTTAATGTCAGCATCATCTTTACCATGTTGTTTAAGACAAACACCTAAGTACTTAACATCAGAAACAAATTTAATAGCACAACCATCCAAGGTAATATTAGGTTGAAAGTTTAGTTCAAGCGTTGGGAAGGAAAAAGCATACCCACAGTCTTATTCGGATTAAATTTAATTGCATGAATTAAAGCATATTTCTCACGTAGTTGCAGCATTTTGCGAAGTCCCTTAAGACTTGGAGAAAAGCAACAAAGGTCATCAGCAAACATTAGGTGGTTTATTTTATGGTTACCTACATAACAACCAGCTGTGATCTTATTCAATGCAGAAGACAGTTCATCAATATACACTGCGTACAAATAAGGACTTAAAATCCCACCTTGTCTTACACCATTACTCACTGAAAAATAAGTTGAAAAACAACTACCCCATTTCACGACCATTCGTTGACGTACGTACCAAAAACTAAGTAAACGAACAAAACAAAGAGGAACATTACGTTCAATCAATTTGTCAAATAATATATTGTGACTAACTCGATCAAAAGCTTTCGACGAGTCAACAAAGACAGAAAAAAACCGGACTTCCTCGTTCATTGTAATAAGCAACAATTTGTTTTAAAACAAAAACACACAAATCAATGCCATGCTTTGCCTTAAAACCAAATTGGTTGCCACATGTAGAAAGTAAACCAATGGTAGAATCCAAAATGATACGTTCAAATAGTTTTGATATTACAAAAGCCAAAGCAATTGGTCTGTAGTTATTAGGATCTCGAACATCTTTAACAGAACTTTTGCTAACTGGAACTAGCATTGTAGTTAAGCAATTGGGGGGGATAAATCCATGCATAAGACAAGCGTTAAAGAGAAGTCCCAAGTATATTGCAATGGCACGATGCGCATGAATAAGATGTTCAGCATGAATATCATCATAGCCAGCTGACCGGTTGGTTGGTAATTTCTGGATTGATAAAGTAATTGCTTTAAAATTGGTTGAATATTGATTCAAGTCTCTGTAATTTGCCTCATAAGACACACAATAGTTAAAGAGATCACTAGGTGAATCATTCACTGAATTCAACAATTTACTGTATCGTTTTTCCTACATATCAGCAATTGATTGTTCTCCATTGATGCCATCAACAGATTGAGGTAAAATTTTAGCAGCATTAGTCCTAACTGATCTGATGGAGCTCCAAAAACGCTTTCCTGAACTGTCAGATATGAGGGCCGAAGCCATTGCATCTGCCTTGCTTTGCTCGAGGGTCCTTTTGCGTTTCCTAAAGGCATATTTGAATTTCTTTTTTGCAGCTTTCATCTCTGAAAAATGCACACCCTTTCTAGGTTTACCTACTAGCAACCACTTCTTATAAGCATTTCTAGAAGTTGTATATTGTTCTTTCATAGTGTTGTTCCAGCCCAAACAGTGTTTAAATTTTCTTTTATTTTTTCGCCACAAGAGACTTTTAGTGCAAGCACTTTTGAGAGCTCTCAGTATTTCATCACAAAAAAACTGAATACCATCTTTGTGAGATTGCTCTTGGCACATTACATTAGAATAACAAATAGCATCAACAGGCAACTTAATACTGTTTAAAAAACAAGCAGTTTCTTCCTGATACTTCAATAATTGAGTAGGAGTAGCAGATTTCCAATGTACAGCAGGCTTGGCCACATTAGAATGAAATGAGTTAAATTTAGGAAGACTGTTGCAGTTAAACCAAGCAGATATGGGATGATAATCAGATAGGAAGTAGTCATATAATATCTTAATAGAAGTAATAGTGTTATGTGTGGCCACGGTACACATGCAGTGATCAATCCATGAGCACAAATAATGAGCATCACTTACATAGGTAAAACTGTCATGAGGTAATTGCTCGTATATACCTGCGCTTGTTTACTTTTCTCCAATCGTTATTGTAGTTAAATGTTTTCAAATCATCATCATTACTTTTCAAGTTACTTTCCAATGGGGCAGATTTGTCATTATTAATCAATGCAACAGTTGGTTTCAGTTTTAATTCATTGCTAATAGGCTGATGCACAGGTAATCAGTCTTTGAACTGGATGCTAGAGGCATATATTCAGTTCTTTCATCATGTGTAGGAGTAATAGCTGCTGGCAGGTTACTTTGTATTTTCAGCATAGCCTCTGTTAATTAATCAATAGATAATTTGACATCCTCTAAGGATTTTATCTGCGTAATTTTATCCTGTTGCAGAGTACAGACTTCTTTCTGTAAAAAAACAATTTGGTTCTGCATATTGACAGCATCCAAATTACTCAGATTAGTATTTGGAAAATGAAAATCAGAAGTGGCAAATAAAGGAACAGATTCATCATCAATGTTCTTATTTCCCAACTCATGCAAAACAGCAATAATATCTTTAACATTTAGGTCAACCTTATTTGAACCTTTTCTGATCTTATTTCTTTCAGATGAAGAAAAATTAGTAAACAAACAAGCTTTTGCTTCTTCAACTTCTTCTCATTGTAGACGCTCACTATAGATTTAACAATAGTTTCAGTGGTCAACTTGTCTATTTGATTGACCACAAACCATAGCAAGGAATTCACCACCAATTTCTTCATTTTCATTTGAGAAAAATTTTATTTTACTAAATGCTTATTCAAATACAATTATGCTCTTATTCAAATAGAATTGTTTGAAATCGTTCGTTTCAAATCATTCAAATAGAATAGAATCGTTCGTTTGAACAATTGCTTGCCAGTTAGCGTCCCAGGTTGTTATGAGCAACGGACAGCAAAACTTCTTATGTGAATAAGTACTGTTGTCACCTCATACTTCGCCTAATAATAAGTCGACATCTGTGACGTCATAAGTTGACTGATAATGCTCCATGTAAATTGCCTTAGTGTTATTTAATTCACAAAAAATCGTTAACTTTGAGGTGCTTGTAACTGAAGCCTTCTATATTTCTATATCCAAGTTTGAATCCCTTTATAAGTCTATATTCTTATACCTCGCATTATTTCTTTGCAATTTTCTTGAAGAATATAGCGAAAGAACGTATTCCAACATAAAATAGTCCAAACGCCACGCAATCCACGCAATTTCATAAAGAAATCGGCCATGCGGAACCCGCTCTGTATGAAAAAGCGTCCAAAATTAACCATGCGTCTTTGTAAGTCTATGTTCATCATAAAAGGGTCCAAATAGTTTCATTTTGTGGGTAAGAAACTACTTTCCGGCTGAAACAAGTTTTATTAAGTTGCTTCAGTAAACTTAGACGCTATAGCTAAAGTTATGAAGTTATGTTATATTGGACTTGATTACATCTTGCTTTGATAATATTAACTCCAAGCAATATACAACTTTATTATTCTTAGATATCAGAAAAGCATTTGATTCTGTGCCACACAGTAAATTGATCAAGAAATTGGAACACTATGGTATTCGTGGTGTGGCTAATTCTCTACTGAAATTGTATTTAAATGATAGAAAATAATTTGTCTCCATAGCCAATACTAATTCCTCTGATAAAGTAATCGACTATGACGTCCCGCAAGGATCCATCTTAAGTCCATTATTGCTTTTAATCTATATTAATGACCTTCCCTCTTGTTTGCAAACTCTTCCAAGATTCTTTGCTGATGATACCGCTCTTTCAATCACTGCAGAAACACTTACTGACTTAGAAGTTCTTGCAAATACTGAGCTTTCTAATGTCTTACAGTGGATGAGAACTAATGGCCTACTGGTTAACACAACGAAAACAGAAGCTTTACTAATTTCTCCATATTTACGTACTCCTAAACCACCCTTTACTCTTACCTTTGATAACCAAACTGTTAAATTCTCTGAATCGGCTAGATACTTGGGAGTCATAATTGATGATCAGCTTTCTTCTGAAAACATATTGATTTCCTTGAGCGCAAAATTGCTCGCTCTATTGGCATCATTACAAAATTAAGTTATTATCTTCCAAGGAATAACCTAATTAATCTATATTATTCACTTGTACATACTCATTTACTTTACGCTCTACCTGTATGTGCTTCAACTTATAGTTCATATTTAGGTAAACTAGTTCGTTAACAAAATAAAGCTCTGAGAATAATTTCAAAGACATCAGTTAGAAAAAAAATTACACCTCAATATCACCAGTATCAAATTTTAAAGCTTGAAGATCTTTACACTTTTGAAATTGCGAAGTTAATGTATCAAATTACTCACAATAAACTTGCTAATGTATTCAACGATTATTTTAATTATTCCTCAAATGTTTCAAATTATTGTACTCGCCGAAACGTTCATGAAGACACCATATTCTTACCTCGCTTTATGACAACTCGCGCCCAGCACTCCATTAAATTTACTGGTACTGAAATATGGAACAGCATTCCACATGACATCAAAAAACTATCTTTTTCCAAGTTTAAACTGTGTTTTAAAGAACTTCTTTTACACAAGTATAATCTAAATTAATGTACATTTTTTGATATTTACATTTTATTATTTACATTTTATTATTTATAAGTTCTGCCACCATGTGTGTCCTGATTGATGGTCGCTGCTTGACTTGAAGACCAGTGGTCCCTTCGCAGCTGTCTGTTGCTCAATATAAATAATTCTGATTCTATGTTATTATGTACATATTCTGTACGTGTTTTAGCTACAAATAAATTGTTCTTCTTCTTCTTCTTATGCATCCCGACTACAAGAAAATTGAACAAAATCAAGTTCAAGCTCAAATATCATGACGTCATAGTGAAATACACTTAAATTTTTTTGTTAAATTAAAAAAAAATTTTTTTGTTAAATTGAAAAAAAAATTTCACGCTTGATGGAAAGTGGAGCTTTAAAAATGACGTCACAATGGTCACGGTCCAATAAAAATCTTATATTCTGCAAACATTAACTGATCAAGTATGTGAGTTATAACGCTACCCAAAGAACACGTGCGTGACTGTGTTACAGTGTACTTAAAGTAATAATAAATACATTGTGACTATTTGGTCAAGACGGAGAATAACAACAATATTACTGGTACGGTACCATACATGGTAAACACGACAACATTTACAAATTTTGGGAATGAAGCTTTCCGTTGACAACAGGATGGGGCGATTGATCCAATCTAGGGCTAAAGATAGTTGTTGGTCCAGGCTTGGGGTGATCGTGACTCGTGATGCTCTGCTGTAGCCTGTAGTGATTGCAAAATATGCTTTGCATAGTTGCAATACTTTATGTAGTCGCAATGCCTATTTATTCATCGCATAGTTATTCAGCTCTTGACTACGACATTCGACTTTAGAGCTTAGGCCTATTCGCTATACAATCTCGTTGTTGATGATTTGTTCTATTGGATGACTTTGTATTATCCGCTTTAGTTTAATGGTTTGCTTTGATGATTACTATTTACCGCTTTTGCATAACAGACCATAATAGATAGTTTAAAAAGGTAGTTCAGAGACGTAAGGCAAATGTACTCCCGTGTTTGTTCAATGTTGTTTGTTGTATCTCAATAAACGGACAAAAACCGTCACACACTTTTGGAGTCAGATCGCTTGCTACAAGCCTACTGGCACTGTGTACCACACAGCTTGAGCAAATATCGGGTCTTATCTAGAATAAGCCCCCACGCTTTTTCTGTCTACCGACCTTAAGCTGTTAATCTAATGTATAACCTGACCTTAACCAAATCTGGCCATTACCGAACCTAACCCTAGCTAAATTTAACCCTAACCAAACCTAATCCTAACCAAACCTAACCCTAATTAAACCTGGGGGCTGATATTAGGCTAGATCTAACCCCAAATATTGGTACCGACAGAGATGGGCGCGATACTCAATTTTAGAGTTTGATATCGATATGCGATACATGAAAATAGAGTTAATCAATATCGATACACGATACTTTAAAGAGGTGTTAAATTGATACCGATATCAATAGTCGTATCGCCGATACAAGTATCTTGATACAATATCAGGAAAAAAAATAAATTAAAAAAATTGGTTTACAACTGGAAAGAACTGCTACAAGTTTGTAATCTGCGGACAATTGCAAAACGCAAAAAATATCACGTATTGTTTTTTTATTTTGTTGCATATTATCCTATCATGAGAAAGCGATCAATGCGCTATACGAGCTTGCTTAGAAGTTGCCAGCCATCTGTCTAGCCTACTGCACCAAGATGGGGAACCCCGCTAAGTGCCTTTCTCAATGACACAAGTGAACTTGCCGGCTTGTTCTCCACACAAGCAGGAAGCTGTAAATACCAATTTTAAAGTCATTGGTTTGACCCGACTTGGAATCAAAAACCCAATCTACAGCTCCCGAGGCGGACGCTTTTACCACTCGGCCATCTGAGCTGTTAATTGGGACATGTTACCATTTCACAATTAAAGTCTTTTAATGGCGTTACAAAAGGGTTGCAAATAGGCTCGTGATAAAAGAAATTTGCGGACAGTTCGTCGCTTTGAATCAATGAGGGAATTTAGCTCAATTTCACATTCTTCAGAAATCATAAATGAACACGCAGTCAACACTTGGTAAGATTGATCGTGCTCAAATACAGTATCGAGATATTTGCATTGGCAATGCACAAAAACATGCTTAATCGATACCAATACGCGATACTGTAGTGAAACACTTAATTGATACCAATATCGTGCGATACGTATCGCCGATACAAGTATCTCGATACTGCCCATCTCTGGGTACCAGTAACTCATGGTTGCTCTTGCAGCTTGACGGTTGATGACTGGATGGCAACCTTTTACTGTACATACAGTTGAAGCACCGAAGATCAATTTTGATAAAAGAATTAAAGAAATTAAATGTCAAATTCACACTCCAAATTTTGTTGGATCCAAAAGTGACTTTAAGTCTTTCCACTTCTCTCAAAACATCTGGTGTAGTTATTTAATGAGGCAACTATGTTTTTCTCTTTTCTTTCTCCATTGGCAAAATTTCAATGCATAAAATCAGTTAATGTGTCATGATGATTCTCCAATCATTTTACCTATGCTTAATTTTTGCGTCTTCTAATGTTTAGATCAATGCGTGCATTGTTTTGCTGTGTTTTTGGTGTATGTTTATTTCTTGTGTTTGGTGTTAATGTTTACATTACGATATGTTCAATTTGTTTGTGTCTATGTGGGTGTATAATTAAGGAGTTTTTTTTGTATTGGTGCAGGCCTTCACCTAAAAGCTATCAAAATTTGGGTTTTCAAGTTTATGATATGTATTTTTTTGGGGGGGGCTAGGGGCTAGGCCTATATTTGTTTAATTGTTTGATGTTTACGTTGTGTCACTCATTCATTTATATATGTTTTTTTTTCCTAATATTAGTCCTGGCGCTAAAAAACATCCTTAGTTACAAAGCGCCGTAAAGTTTCCTAATAATAATAATAGAAACAGTTGAAGCTTGTAGACTACTCGGTGTGTAGAGCAGTGGAGTAGCTAATGTAATTTCAAGTCTGTTTTTGTGTGGCACTGGCTAGTTAGACCTATTTCGTATTTGCCTGAAGATGACTTTAGAAGCTATAAAATACTCTAAAGCCAAAGGAACGCTAAAGATATTGAATCAATTGTTACTCCCTCACGCATCTGTGTATGAAAAGATTGTTTCTTTGGAAGATGGCTGGAATGCCATTAAGGAAATGAAGGTAAGTTGTTGGTGTGTTTGTGTGTAGAGTACAGTACTGGTACCAGCCTGCATCAGTGGACTGGTACTGATGTATCTGTTTATACTTCTGACCACTGTTCCCTCTAAGGTTTTAGCTAGTGCGAATTTGCCCAAATATGAAAGTCACTAAAAATTTGCCCAAACATTTAAAGGGTGTAATTCAAGGTCTAGAATAATTTTTGTTTGCGATATGAGTTTCTTTGGAAAAACATTTTCATTTGATACAGGAAAACTTGGGCACTTTTAACTAGGCTAATTTGCTTTTTTATCATTTTGGCAATGTGCAAAAATTGAAAAAATTTGCCCAAAATTTCTCATTTTTTTCAAATTTTGCACCTTGGGATCACTGCTTCTGACTGGTGTATGCAGTAAACATACTGGTATACCAGTAGCCCTGAGCCTACACCAGTATACAAGTTAAGAATGTAAAATTCTAATCCATGAGCAATATGACAAAGCTTCTGTGACAGTGTACTGGCATAGCCTTTGTGCTGCAGTGGGCTTATAATTTAAGTTGTGGAAAAAAGGAAAAGTTTTACAGGCTGTGAGGGATGGTGCTTGCATGCCTTTGACAATTAATGTAGCCTATTATGTGTTCACAAACAAGGCAAGGTGGTGGTGATGCCTACTGTAACTGTTTAACTGACTAGTATTGGTATATATGTGTATATATAACACAAACTTAGCAGCTTATAGGCTTAGCTCATTTCTTAACATATTTCTGTAAGAACATGAAAAAAAAGTCACCAAGGAAAATGGATTCGGAAGACTTGGCCTGTAATTAAGGTCAGTTGTAGAATAGAGATTTACACAGATACACCAATAGCAGGTTATTCTTTCAATATCAAACTACACTACGGTATTGTAGTGACTAGTCCAGGAGCTGTGGAGTCCAATAATACCATAAAACGGCGCTACTCTGATCAATTTGGAAGGTTTTCACTTTCTCACTCTGCCTCGCCAACATTTAACACACCGATTGCATGCTCATCGTAACACTCTAGGTTCTACCTTTCGAAGCAACTATATGTTTCCGTCCTCCAAATCAAGTGCTACGAGCAACATGCCATTAACATACTGAACAAAGTAGCCCCGTGCTGGGGGCTACTTTGTTCAGTCACTGATAATTGCTTGAGATCAAAGTTATTGCGCTGTTGGGGTTACTTTGTTCACTTAAATAATTTTTAAGAAACTGTAGAGGGATTCACATCGCAAAAATAGCCAGTTACCGGTACTTTTATTATTATTTTTAAAGATGAACAGTTTGGAAGCTATTTAGTTGTTGTAATAACTATGGTTGAAGAAGAGATTAAACACATTTTAATCAGGTGTATTTTTGTGTGTAGGAATATAAAATAAGGGAAATTGCATCAATTTCAAGAGGACACTTCAAGAAGCAAGATTTAAGTGTGCTTGTTTTGCTTGTTGCTTTGTTGAGTTGACAAAAATGAACGAATAAGTACAGAAAAAATGTAATGTATCTGTGTATGATGATCAGCACCTAAAAAACCGGTGCAGTGGCGTAGTTGTTAGGGTGTTCGCCTAGCAGTCTGTACACCTGGGTAAACAAACAAGCAAATCATTAATGTGTGGTGGTTTAATGAACAAAACGTCAACATCAACACTAACAAAATAAAAGAAAAAAACTTTTATTCGTTATAATCAACGAAAAAAAAAGCAAAATAACGAAAAAAAAATTTAACAAAATATAAAAAAGCAAAATACTGTCGTACACAAAGGGAGAGCAAAACGTGCTCTAAAAGCTTCTGCTTCTCATCTCTAAAATTTCTAAAAAATTAAAATCTCTAAAATTTCTGCTTCCCATCTTTCGTTTGTATTCTCGCACCATGTTTTTTGGATGTTTTTTTTTATGTGATAAAAAGTTTCAAATCTACAGCTTGTCAAATATCATACAAAAATTACCGCACTTATACTTTAACCATTGAAAATATAAAATGTGTTTAGTTTGAAAATATACCAAACTTAAAAAAATTAAATTAAAAAAAAATTATGACGTCATAATTTGTGTCAGGCGTATCGCACGATTGTTGATAAGGAAATGAAAGGTTGAAAAACTTTAAAAAATTCTTGTGTAATGCTTGCGTATTTATTTAGGGTTTAATACCGGTGCTTGTTTACAATACTGTTTAGTGAACAAAGTAACCCCGTCTTGCGGATACAAAAAAAGAACTAGACTTAAGTCTAGGCCTACTCAGTGGCATAGCAAGGGGGGGCAGTCTGCTTCAGGCGTACCACCCCGGGGTGCCATTTTATTATTATTATTATTATTAAGATACTGCACAATGGTGCTTGGCAGCTACACCGAGGCACACTGACATGTGAAGAAAGAGAAACTTCAAATAAATGCTCTAGATTGTTTTTCATCCTGGATTTGTGAATATCAGCTTTGCTTGGCTCCTGCCAAATGTGCTCATTTAGCTTTTTCTCGACACTCGGCAAATAAGATTCAAAATGTCTTTCATATTAATTCTGAACCTGTGCAAACTACTTTTAAAGAATTGCGCTTTTCCTTGATACACTGTAGAGCAGTGGTTCCCAAACTTCCGAGAGTTGGGATCCACTATTTATTACCACAGCTTACGGCGACCCACTTAACTTTACTCAATCAACAAAACATTGACGAAGGAAATAAAATAATTCTATCTTTCAAATTAAGTAATGTTCACGAGAAGGATAATCTTGCTATTTTGCGTAATGGGCTTGACATCAATTTCAATTTGTAGTTTTAGACGTATCGAATATAAAAGTTATAGTTTATTCCAAGATTTCTATAACTTTTTTTGACCCACCAAGATTCTTTTTGCGACCCACAGGTGGGTCGCGACCCATAATTTGGGAAACGCTGCGGTAGAGTAATGTCCCCAGATTTATAAAGTGGAGCTCTTCTTTCTTAGTGATAAAGGCACCTCCCTCCTGATTTTGTTTATAGTGTTCCCAGAAGGCTTGTTTGCTTTTGTTTCAGTTGAGTTGCTAACTTGACAGAAGTGAAGTAATTATCAGTAGTTACGTTCTTTCCTTTATACACACTTAGTTTTGCATGAGGCTGGGGACCAGAACTTTCTCTCAAAATGTTTTGATGCGAAAATCTTCCAAAAGAATGGTCACCGATAGTAAGCTGATTTCGCTCTGTTCCATCTGGAGCTATCAGTTGGCCAACTGTATCATCATCTTGAGCTACGTCACCACTGGTGATCTAAAGTTGGACGCTGTTTTGTGAAGAACCTGGCGCCAGCTCAGCAATCAGACTGCTATCCTATTCAGCGTGATCAGTAGAAGCTGCAGCAGCATAACTTTCTTGTGGAAGCATTGTTGCCTCAACTTGGCCTTCTATTCGTGGTCGTTTACAAGTGCACTCTAAAGAATCAAGTCCAACATTGACGCTACCTAGAATGTTCTCTTCTAGTTCGTCGTTGCTAGTATTATACCCAGAGTCAAATTCAGGCCTATATGATGCATTAGACTCAGACCCACTGTCATTAGCGTCAGATTCAGATCCACTGTCATCATATACAGACACATTTTCCTCAATATTATGCAAATTTGCAAGAATTTGATATGATCTTTCATATCTTTTTCGTGGCATAACTACAACTGTAATTCGAGACTTGGTTTCTAGCAAAAATGCAACGGCTGCAAAATCGTTTTCCTTTCTTCATTGCTTTTGTTTGTGTCGTAGTTTTCACAATGGGAACTCAGCAGGTAATCAGCAAGAGCGAGAATTGCTTCTTTACTAATTTTGCTTGCAACATTGCTTACACAATAAAAACCCAGTTGGTAGTCAAAATGACTACATTGGGCATTAAAGAAAATGTGGGCCTTGTGGCCCCCCAAGGTATGAATTGTCAAGTTTCATGTCGTTATCCGATTAAGCATTCAAAATGATTAAAAGTCGCAGCTGGGCACTTGGCTGCCAACAATGGCAGAGAAGATATTATAATTTTAAGATGGTGGAGTAGTCATAATGACTACCTTGGGCATTCTAGCATTAATACACTTGCACTTAACTTCATCAGAACACAATACAACACTTGCACTCAACCTAAATCATCAAAGCATTCACTGTAATTATATATAACACATTGCTACCTGAATGTTTTTGCACTTCACTTGTAAGTTCATCAAAGCAATTACCATAACTACAAAATATATCATGCTGCATGCTTCAATTTTTACTATGCAATCATTGTTAAGCACATAAATCGCTTTACTATTATAGATAACACTGCCCAACGAAAAAAATTTATTTTTCGTGGTGCCGAAGATGTTTTACCTGTTCTTGGCTAATTTTGGGCTGCTGATTTCAAAAATTCATTTTTTTTCAATCACGTCTAGTTTTCAAAATACAGGACATTTAAAAGCAAGACGAAAATGTGCAAAAAACGAAGTAACTTGTACAATAAAAATCATCTTTAGGCAGGGCATTTGTTGCAAAAACTTCGTTAATTTTGAAAATTACAAAGCAAGAACAACAAAGACCTACCAGTAATCTAATAAAGCCATAAAAACTAAAGAATGTAAAAAGTAATTTGCCTAAACATGCTGAAAACTAGTTGGTTAATGGTTAGATATCAGCAATAAATTTGCGTTTCAGTGATTTTTGAGAATGAGTTGTATGGGCATCGTCACGTTTAATTGACCAGCAGTAATCCGCGAGCATTACAGCATCCCACCTTCCTTGATATCACACTTCCATTTCACTAATATCTTGGTGAAATCGTTCCCCTTGCTCATTGCTGAAATTTCCGAGATTTTCGGGAAAGCCATCCAGATGACTGTGCAAAAAATGAATTTTGATGCTCATGTTAGCACCAATGCTTTGAAGGCTTTGAAGTAAGTTAGCCACAAGGTCTTTGTAATTCGAGGCTTTTTCATTTCCTAAAAAATTCTTAATCACATGCACAAATGCATCCCAGGCACATAATTCTTTGTCATTCATGGACGATGAAAAGTTTGGGTCCTGTATTAATTTTCTGAATTGAGGGCCATCAAAAATACCAGCTTTCAGCTTTTCCATTGTTGATCCAGAAAATTTTTTGCAAATGTATCTGAAACAATCGCCATCCTTAGAGAGTGCTTTAACAAATTGCTTCATAATTCCCAATTTGATATGAAGAGGGGAAATATGATTTTTGATCTATCCACCAGAGCATGAGCAAGGACGTTTTTTTCTCCAGGAACCATTTTATCCCTCACAGGTCATTTTTGTTGTATCCGGTGTTGATTTTTTGCCCTGCTATCCCAATAGCAAAAAAAACATGGGCATTTTGTATATCCACCCTGTAATCCGAGTAGACACCCCACCATTTTCAAATCCATGCCGATAACCCAATTGTGCTCATGGTATAAAATCTTCTCCAAAGCATATTTAATTTTAGCATGTTTTTCTTGGAGAGTTGTAGAATGTGCGAGAGGAACAAACCCATATGCATTTCCATTATGCAGCAAAACACATTTTAGGCTTCGTTTGCTGCTATCTATAAAAAGTCGTCAATCTTCAGGTTTGTACGCAGGGATAGCCATAACTGAATCTCAGCTGATTCCGAATCAAATCCGAATCACAAATGTCGAATCCAGAATTTCGAATCTTTATTTCGAATCCAAAATTTGGGAGGTTAAAAAATGACCACAATGCAATACTGCAAAATCATCAAGTGTATTTAAAAAAATGCACAAAATACACTGCAAAATACAGATAGGCCTAGTATTTACAATACATCTTCATTCATTTGAAGAAAGTTTATGGCCTCCACATGTTCGCCTGTCAGTCTGTTTTGTAATTTTGTTATGGTAAGGCCGGCGCTTGAAAAAGCTCTCTCTGATTGGTACACAACAATTGGCCGCTGCAAACTCGCCACTGCGACAACTGACCGCCGAAGCACGAGGCTCGAAAAAACACTTCGCACCTTACGTTTCACAACAATTGTTTACTTAGTGATCGTGCGAATTTGATAGAATTACCTTCGCACCTTACCGCTTCTCAAATAATGACATAAAGTCAAAATGCTTTAAAGACTTTATGAAAATACGTAGAGTGACGTTCTGTACTATGCTTGGACAATTAAAATTGTCAGCGACATGGGTTGGCGGTACCGCGCGCAAATAACAGATCCAAAGTGATGGGTTCAATTCACGGCTGGAACTGATTGCTTTAGATATATATACCGGATAGCTGCTGACTCGAGGAGTGCAAGCTCACTTCGCAATATCCCTCAATTACTGTTGAATTTTCAGTTTAATGTAATTTGAAAATAATCTCAGTTATCGATAAAAAAAATAGTAACTCGATGAAAACTTCGGAAATGGACTTTTGAGCAATGTGTCTTTTTGTCAGAGCACATTTTCTTTTATAGTTTTACTTCATGATTCATACTTTAAGCGATTACAATCATTAAAATAATGTATTATGACTTGCAATTCAAGTTGTGTGTTTTTTTGCAAGAGCGTGTAAAAGTAATATTATTTGAGAAGGGGTAAGGTGCGAAGTTACTATCAAATTCGCACGGTCATTAAGTAAACAATTGTCGCGAAGCGTTAGGTGCAAAGTGTTTTTTCAAGCCTCGTGCTGTGGTGGTCAGTTGTTGCAGTGGCAAGTTTGCTTCACGGTCAGTTTGCATGGCGGCCAGTTTACGGCGATCAGTTGTCTTGCGGCCAGTTGTTCGTGTTCGTCTCTGATGGAGCTGAGGATGCAGGTATAATAAGCAGCTTTTGTGCAAGCTGAAAAAGCCCAGGATGCTGCAATTTATTTTTTCTCCACCAACTGATTGGCTCTCCAGCTTGGTTCTGCCTTATGTAGGTTTTATACTCTTGCTCTGCATCCAAGTGTGGTTCTGCAATTTCGTCTTTACTGCTGCTTGGATCAGCTTTTCCAAGTTGCAAAATGTGGTCCAGTGAAGACACTGTGCTTCTACAGCTTGCGGTTGTGGATTTCTTGACTCCTCCTCTGTGGTAGTAGATGCAGTTATTATTTCCACTTCCACATCACTTCTTACCTGTCACAACAAACAAAAAAAGTGCAGAAAATGAGACAGGTAGGAGGTAGCCAGGAAAAGAATCATATATAGCTCTAGCCTACCTGTCAGACATGGAAATGTAATTAATTAGTCAGTGTTATTGCGTATGATACAAAGTGGGCTAGTAGCAGTAACACATAAACACAATTTTTAATTAGAACTAACTATTACTACTTGCAAATACCATAGCAGCTTCACGTCGACTGAAGTATTTGTTTTTGTATGAAGGGTCCAAAAATGTTACTGTCCGGTACTTGATTGATTCCAATTTGAATTACTTATCTAAAGATGCCAGCATAGTTTTCTTGAAGCGTTTTTCAAACTCTTGCCCAGGCTGCCGGTCGACTTCTTGCAGTTTGTGACGCTCTCTTAGTCCTCGTATCACAGGAATAACACTGCTTATGGAAACATACTTGTCACCTTCGATGAGTGTAGTAGCGGTCTGAAAAGGTGAAATTCAGAAAACAGTGTAAAAGATGAGATTATTTAATATATATAAATTGGTTAACTGGATAGATGTAAGATATAACAATAACTAGGATGCAGGACAGATAAGTAAGTGACTATTTTTTTATGCAGAGCTTATACTGTCACAAAACAGTGCAAGTATCATGATGGTTAACTGCCTGGCCTGCATGATAGCACAAGTCAAGTGCATTGTGCAGTAAGTAACTTACTCAGTCATTTAATGCTGTTCCTGTTCAGTGTCCTCTACTCGTACCGTACTCATCTGGGAATATAGCAGTGTATAAATACACTTACCCTTATTGGCTCAAGCAGTTCAGCAAGCTTTTGAATGATAATCCAGTGGGAGTCTCTCAGTTTCAGGTGCATTGCTGCTTGACATGGTGTCACACTTTCGTCGGTCAAGATTAAACAGACCACGAACTGGTGATTGAACAACACTTTCAGCATCTCATAAGTAGAGTTCCATCTTGTTGGAGTGTCCATAATAAGGTTAATGGTTTGGGGATCATCTGGGTTTCGTGACAATGCATACTTTTTTCTTAGAGCAGACATTGCCTTTGGTGATTGTCTGAAATGCTGTACCAAGTGTCGAACTGCTCCTATACAATGTAGGCAAATGTGAAAGCACAGGTAATCATGCAACTGAAAACCATAATCTGTACATTTATAAAACATCTTACTAGTTACTGCCTAAATCAAAATGGTGGAAAAAGCAAGATACAAATCGAAACTCTACAGTCCTATCTGAGACGTTAGGTGCCACATGCTTTCTCCATTCATCGAGATTGAGTGATCTTAAATTACACTTACCAATTGAACGTGAATTGCTGTCTTCTTTAAGGCAGTCCTGTACGCACAGTTGAAGAGTGTGTGCAGCACACCTGAAATGTGCCCATCCATATTCATTTTCCAAAATCTGCATTGCAGCTACCATGTTTAAACCGTTGTCTGTGACACATGCAACGATTTGTTCAGGGCACAACTCATAATCCTCCATTATTGACGTGAACCATCTTGCAATATTAGGAGCCGTATGGGCTTCACCAACTTCTTTTACTGCTAACAACGAAGTGTGAAGCTCAGCATCATCATTGGGAGTTAAATAGTGTGTGGTTACTCCAAGAAAAGATTCTGACTGACGAGAGTTAGAGCTGGTCCATACATCACAGGTCAAAGCCATATACGGTACCTTTTTAAGGTGGGTTAGTAAAGCAACCTTTGACCCATCATATCGTGTTTCTATCTGCTTTGTAAATGTTTGCCGTGATGGTAAGGCTTACGAAGGTTCCAAATAATTGATTAAAGCCTTGAAATGCTTCCCTTCTACCAAATTGATCAGCCTTAAATCTCCCACAATCACATTAGTCATTAGACTGGTTATTTTTTCAGACTGTGCTTTTGTCGTGGGTTGTTTCACAAAACCAGTCATAGTACTTTGGTGAGATGTACCGGTACTTCTGGACTTTTGAGTAACTACATTTGAAGGACCAGGTGCATCATTATCTATCAGCATGACTTCAGAATTTGTTGCCTCACCACTAGCTGAAGTTTCTTGAGTGGCTGATAACTGTTCCTTCTCATTAGTTTGCCTGCGAAATAACTCAGTAATTAACGTGTCGTCTATCACAGTGACAGCATCACCACTACCTAAGTAGTAGCACTAGCCTTTAACCAACTAAGCTTAGACAACAGGCTTAGTCATATGCAACTTCTTCATACTTGGGGAAGAAACAATACTTAGCCAAATGATTACACATACGTAGCAACTAAAAATGCCTTAGAAATCATATTAACTTTGCCTATAATTGTATTTGCTTACCATTTCAGGAATGTGTGCTTCTGATCAAGGTGTTTACGTAAGTTTGCCATTGAGTCACAATATGCAAACAATTCTTTGCAGTGTAAGCAACACACACTTTTGCTACCATCTTTGTTTGAAGCGGGCAACTCAAAATGATCCCACACTCCATACTTTCTCTTCCTGTCTGACAAAGAGCGCTTCATGTCTGCAGACTGTGCAAATTCAGTAGCGCAAATTTTTGTAAGAGTTGAAGAAATAGTGACACAACAATATTCTACTTTAATATCTAAATGAAAAGTTTCATGAGAGTCTAACAAACTACACTTCATTAACTGAACGACTCCTGCTACTTGAATAACTGAACAAAAGGTCATGAGTTTACGGTTGCTATGCTGTTTAATCGCCGGTACGCGGTATTGTACCATAGTGTTTGCTTTACTCATTTCTAAATCTGCCGCAAGAACTGTCATGTATGATCAAGTCTGGCAAAATGCAAACACGTGTTGCGTCTGGTTACGCACGATTGTCACAAACAGCCAGCGGTCATTGGCAATTGCATAAGCTTGCACAATTGATGTGTGCAGTGTAGACGCGTGTGTGCATCACCACTATCTACGTTATCAGCGCATGCTGTTTAAAGTTAAACACGTGAGTGCATTGCTGCGCTGTTGCTATCATAGTGCAAATGCATGGCTGTGTTTATACTATTAATTCTCTGAGATACGTGACGCAAATGCTCCGCATTGATTCATTTCGAATCAGCAGTATCAAAAAAGTTTTTTCATTTCGAATCAGCAGTATCAAAAAAAAATTCCTAATCATTTGAGATGCGGATTCGATTCAATTCCAGATTCGGGAATGAACATCCTTATTTGTACATTGTTATTCCAAGTTTTTCTAGCAGCCCTCCTGCATTATTACAGTACACAACATTTTCCCGAGTGAAATATGGCAAAAATTCGTAATGACGTTTTCGGTAAAATGTGATTTGGGTCCCTGGCTCCAACATGTTTTTTTCCTTGAGCTTGGAAGCCACTAGCTCGGAAGATTCTTTAGATAAATTTAGATCTCTTGCCAATTCATTCAGCTCTCCGTGTGAAAAAAGCAATCTGGGCAAAACAGTGGGATGAAAGTCATCGTTGTCCAAAGAATTGCTATCGGTTGAACTTGCATCATTTTCACTGTCTGAAAGCAAATCTAATTCAGGCAAACTTTCAAAACCAGGAATAGGTGGTTCTGGAGAATGCAGTATTGGCCTGATTGCAGATGCTAGGTTTGGATACTCCAACAATTTCTTATTCTTCCTGTTCATGCCCATGGTTTTTACGGCACAAAAATAGCAATCGGTGCAGTGGTCTTTTGGCTCACGCCACACCATTGGAATGGCAAACTTAAGACCTTTTCTGCTCTTCTTTGTCCATTGGCGTAGCTGCTCTACGCAAGTTTTGCAGACAATGTGAGGAGCCCAAGGCTTGTCTTGGTCCCCAAGCTTCACTTTAAAGCAGGGAGTCGAACCAAACCCGAACCTGAACCGTTTAAATTTGAGATCATTGAACCTGAACCAAACCCGAACCTTTAATATTTCAAATCTGTGAACCTGAACTGAACTCGAATCTTTAAAATTTTATGCAAGTGAACCCAAACCGAACCCGAACCTATAATATTTTGTGAACATAAACCTGAACAGAAATCGTTTAGTAACAATGTTTGAACCACAGCTGATTCTTAAAAAATATTAATAGAAATCTCTAGACGTGTGCTGCGATGCGTAATATTCTTTCTGCTTTTCAAAATTAAATGAGTCTGAAACACAGGGAATCGAACCGAACCTGAACTGCGAACCGGTAAAAACCGCATATTTTCGATGAACCCGAACCGAACCTGAACCGCTTAAATTTGAGATCATTGAACCTGAACCGAACCCGAATCTTTAAATTTTGGTGCAACTAAACCCGAACCGAACCTGAACCCAAATTTTTGAAAAGTCTTGAACCTAAACCGGAACTGAACCGTTAAAAATTAAATTTCTTGAACCTGAACCGGAACCGGAGCGATATTTTAAACGGTTCGACTCCCTGCTTTAAAGTAAGCAAAATTAGCTTTCTTAACAAAATCTGTAATTGATTTTCTATTTGTCTCAAATGTATATTCTCCACAAATATAGCAAAAGGCATTGATATCATTTAAACAAGGTGCAGTGATATTAGAGAGTCATTGCAAGTGTCAGGGTTAGAGTTGACATCTACGAACTGACAAGGGTTGATATTTTAAAACCAACAAAAAAATTTTTTTTCACTTAAATCAAATTTACTTAATGAATTAGTGGAAAAATTATTATTTTTTGTAGCAGTCAGTTGACCCAAACATATACTGGTACCATCAGCATCTGAAGAGCCAGAACTCATGCAAAAAGAAAAAACAATTAAAAGCAAAATGCACAGTATGCAGCAAGGGACATATTCCACACAACCAAGAAATTCATTGGCACAAGCGCAAAAAGACAGGTCATGAAAAAAATTTTGAAGAGCCGTAATTGTATTATCTTTATGTCATCACGATGTGACGTCACTAAAACCCCTCCATTGAAAAGTTCTGCATATGCCACTGCTAGACAGCGTACTTCTTCCTTCAGCCCCCTAAAATAGTGTTAACATGTTAAATTTTCTGCCCCCCCAAAAAAATTGTTTAATCCACGCTTGACTCTAATAGACTTCACTAACTGAGCTCCGTCTAGTTCAGGAATGGGCAAAGTTGTTTTAGGAAAGAGCCGCTTGCGGAAAACCTTAAACACCAGTGAGCCGCATAATCAATCTACACAAAATAACATATCAGCAATAAAAACACAATAATTGTTTAATCTCTGAAAATTTGTACGATAAGTTGTTAATGCTGTGCAAATTAATTCTTACAATTGTTCATCTGTCATGGTGCACGATATTTTGATTTTACAAAGTTCATTACAGAGAATAAAGATTCACAGCAATAAGTCGTAGAAAATGCAGAAATGAGTCGCGCACTGGTCTTTTTGAGTTCTGAATATTTATTCTCTGAACCTGTTGCCACAACTCAATGGTAGAATGGCACTGACTGAAATTTTTTACAACCATATCTTCTTGCATGTCAGTCAGTTAATTTCTTCAGTGGACATGTTAATGACGAAAGGTTGGTGAACTGGACAGCCATAATCACTCTATCAGTCTACAGTTAGTACTTTGTCTAGTGTCCAGTCTGGCTGACTAGCACCTTGCGAAAGAACTCTCAAGATCGAGAGATATTTATGTATTTGCGTAGGTAGCCTTGTGGCTATGCAGTGTAACGATTCAATACAAGAGCCACAAAATTTATGTCGAAGAGCAGCATGCGGCTCACAAGCCACAGTTTGCCCACTGTTGGTCTGGTTGAACAAGCTGCTAGTGCAGACTAGCATCAAGTGTGTGACGTCACGGTAAGGTGATATTAAAAGTTTGCTTAAGAAATCAAATGGTGAAGAATTCCATGCCGTAAGCATTTTCATTAAATTATATTTCTTGCTGGTTATGATAGCAATTTAAACTAAATGTGAAAACTTCTTTGCACCCGATGTTGTAGGGTTGATTGTGTGGGAAAGTTGCATTTTGACGACTAAAATATTATTGTGGCCAAATTTGTGCAAGATAGAATAACATTTTAACCCCCACTAGGCCATTGAAATTTCTACTTTTTCATTTGAAAGAAAACCAATAAATTAACGTTTTGTTTTCATTGCTATGCAATCACTTCTGCAGTGTTAAACTGAATTACAATATGTAGAAAAGGTGTTTAATTCTGCAGAAAAGACTAGGAACATCTTGTTTTGTGTTACCATTTATCAAAAAACGAAAAGCTAGATACTCGAAAAGCATTACTACAGCTCAACAATCCAAATCAAAAAAATTCACAAAATGATGCACATTCACACGTCACATCAGTTGAATGAAGTCATTCTTTGATTCAATTTGAGGCATGAGTCATCGTGAATGTATTGTGGCCCGAATGGAGCCGTCTCTTCTGTCTCTGTCATAAATTTTTGTAGATGCATCTGTGGACAAGTTTAACACACCTCTCAACTGCTTGAGTGTGGCAAGAAAAGTCAAATAATTCTTGGTGCAACTTTTTCTTATGGCTTACTCATGCAAGCAACTCTTCTTAGGTAATTTCTATGGTGAGAGGAGGCTCCGTTTGTTGATGATCAGCTTCCCAGTAATGCAGTTCAGGGTAGGTTTGTGCAAGAAAATTGACTTCTGGAACCTTAAACTATCGAATAACAGAAGATTGTTGCTGTCAGAAATCCAGTTCTATGTATAACAGCTCTGTCATCATTGATCATATAAATGAGAAAATTTTTGTGGTGCACGTAATAAGCACCTCCTTTAATTGAGTGCTCAAGGACTCCCATTTGTGTCTGTGCTTAAATGATCAACATCAATACTATATTGGGGGGCTCTCAAGATTCAATTGACTTGAAATCAGCAACACAGTTTTTGTGAATTGCAAAGCTTTTTCAAGAGGACTTGTAGGACCATCCAAGTTGTCAGACAAATGACGTAAAGGCAGCTTGTTTATCATGTAGCAAGCAAATAAATCAATGATCTGATTTTCTAATTTTTTTTGCAACAGTCGAACTGCACCACTGTTGGATCCATTACAAGTTTGAGCAAAAAGTTTGAAATGTTTGCACATTTGGCTACTTACTGATCTCGATTCACCTTGTAAAGTGTTATTGCCATGCGAAGCACATGCAAAGCAAGTTTTGTCTTGAGGTCTGCTGGGTCATTTTCAGATTTTTTGGAACGGCATGTGATATTTTCTTCAATGTCTAAATTGCCGTAAAGTAAGTTGACACCAGTTACAAATGACGTGTTCTGCAAAAGCCAGGAGTTTAAAAAAATTTTTATAGTGATTATATTTTTGAAACGCTAATGACACATTCCACATGTTCTTAACATTACACTTGACGAGACATTGTGTTGTTCATCTATCTTTCAATACTTTGTAAAAACAGTAGCTTTCTCTAACTGCAAAAACAAAGGTTAGCAATTATTGAAATGCAAGGTTGGGAGCATTGGCAATAAATTAAGAATGAACATGTATCTTAAAAACAAATTTTGATATGACAACAAGTCGTCAGCATAATCCGACAAGATGTTGGAACATGTTTTTTACATGTCCTAGAAGTGGTCGGTGAAGAGTTACTGTGTAGCTTGTTACCTGTCTTCATGCGTTATCAGATTAAGCTTTTTGAATTCAAAACATTTTTACAAGATCAGTTGCAGTTATCGGACTTTTTTTATAAAAATCGTGATTGCTCGATTCTGGTGACCCGGTAATGCAGATTTACTCAAAATCATAATTTTACCAAAATGCAAGAGCAAATTTTTTGATCCTGTCGTTTTATTGCAAATCTTATGTAAATCAAATAGCACCAAGCTAAATGAGCTAGTTAAAGAGGGAGAATGACGTTGAGAATCAGGTTTAAGAAGCTACTGTATAAATTAAAGCAAAGCTGCTGCAACAAGATTTAAAAAGTTTAATGCTTTAGTCTGAGTAAAACAAGATCGAGGTTTTCAATTCTGAACAAATGTGAGCTGTTGTTATTTCTAAAACATTTGTAATTTTTTCAAAGGCGGGTTTGCTGTGCGAAAAAGATTGCCGACCCCTGTGTTAAGCCTGGTCTACACTGAGGCCGTGCCAGGCTGAGAAAAGTCAAGCCAAGCCACGTGTCTACACTGGAACTATAAAATGGTCAGACGCGGCGTGCTTTTTAAGTTAATGCAATCAAACGTCATCACAACGGTATGGAGTTGGCCAAGTGGTTGGTGCATTGGGCTGCGTTGAAGAACAAACATACACTGATACCCCGTCTGCTTGTTCGCTAACTAGTGGGCAAGTACCCTACGACTGTATTCACTGGAACCCACGATCCTAACCAAACAAGTCATGTATAATTTTATTTGTTTGCACTGAAATATCAAATAGTCAATTACACAACAACTTTTAACATAAAAATGATGAAACAGTACAAAAGTTAGTTTGATTAGTAATTAAACAGTGGCAAACTGGACAGCGCAAGACCATTTCATGATCATCTGAGTCAAGTTGCCCATATCCAACAGGCGTAGAATTCGTAAATTTGTTGACTAAAAATTTTAGGAGCTGGAGAAGATTTTTGTTGGGCAGGGATAGGAGATTCTGAAGTTGTTGGGTCTGTTGCATGCATCTACACTAGCCCTCCTGTGAGTTCAATCAGGTAATCCAACAACCAATAGAATGAGTCTACCAAAGGCAGCAGTCTTTTTCAATGGGGCATTTTTTTCTACTATACACAAATGTATCTGAAATCTTATTCAAATAGAATTGGTTAGTACACAACAATGGCGCAGCAGATTACACATGAGTACACACATAATGTAATAAACTTAATACTATTAGTAATTATGATGTTATCATGACATAATACCAACACATAATTTTTATTTATATATACAGGTAAAGTGAGGTTTCTTGTCATATCTATCATTCCACATCAGCAGTGCCTCTCAATCACTTTCCATGATTACTCATGACTAATGTTATTACACTTGGACTATTGCAGCACTATGGTCCAGACAGCCCAGATCCTGCGCATATATAGATAACCAACAGGTATGCACAAATAAGATGTACAAGATGCAGTCATGCACAAACAAGAGTGTGGGCATGCTACTTATGTATAAACAAGGTGTAGACAACCAACAAGTATGCACCAACAAGATTGTGGACATGTTTTCTCTAGGCTACTCATCATTAATAAACCTAGGTCCAATAGGCGAATGGGGTAGGTTGTCGACTTGTCATTCTGGCCTTATTCTTACTACAGTAAGGTACTAACAACCTAGCCTACTGACATTTCAAAAATCAATGCTTTTAAATCACTACTTTCTCTCCACAAGCTTCAGTTTCATCCTTCACCGCAAACCAACCAGCCAACTGTCAACACTGCTAAATAGGCTTAGTCCAACAGCTGGTATCAATCTTTTCGGCTCCTAAAGACTTGGGATGTAATTCATTTTAGCCAAACAAATCGGAATTGAATAGCCCTTTGGTCTCTTAAAAACTTGTTATCAAAAAAAAACTAGATGTACACTAGTCAATTAATTGGATAGTTTGCCATTAATTGCTAGTCAATTAATTGGTAGGTTGCCATTCTGGCCTGCGTACAGCTTGGATTCTTATAAAGTCAACTGAAATTTCAAAATACAATCCTTTGCTATTTTCTTGTGCCTGTTTACCTAAAAAAATATATATGGACAAAGTGTTTCACGACCCAGTAGTCTAAGACTATTTGCCTGTACCTGGAAAATGGAAAACTCCCGGTCGCAGTAAGTCGCAGTTGCAGCAGGCTGAGAAGAATTAAAGGAAGCGTAAATTTTTTTTGGGATGTGCGCGGCTGAGCGGGGCACATGTCATGTGCCGCGCAAAGCTCCATTTCAATAAAACAAACTAACTTTTGCGCCTCGCTCAGCCTCAGTGTAGACCGGGCTTTATAGGACACTGATTTTCACAATGGTTCCACCAAAGCATTCACCAAGGGTTCCCTGACCTTAAGTGAAATTGTTAGACTTTCTTGAATTCTGATTTGAATACTTGCTTATTGATGATTCTTTTTACACATATATGGAATAAATTCTCAATGCTGCTGCTGTACAAAGTTAAATTAACTTTTTTTCACCAAAAAATTGTGCCAGGGCCGGATCTAGTGTAGCCCTGCCATAGGCTATTATACCTGCATTGTAGGACGCCCTTCCTTTTTTTACGTCATAAAGCTTATATTGACAGCACGCGACTTTTCGGCGTGACCAATTTGTCATGAAACGTCTTGCCCAGACCGACTCGTCGTTGAGACGACTCGACGTTGGGACAGCTCGTTGTTGGGACGTTGAGACGATTCGGCATGGAAAAGTGTGATTTGTGAGTGGACGTAATTATCGCGTTTTGCGCTAGAATGTACGAAAAGACGTAATTATCACGTTTTAGAAGTGCTAAAAGTAAACAATAACCGACTATATCTACGGCTTCATAAAAGTTTCGCAAAATATTGTTTTAACGAAGTTCAAAATTGTTTGACGTAAGTTCAACCAAAAAGTGGTGAGAAAATTGTTTTACAACTTTCAGTATTTGGTTTCGTTTTATAACATGAAATACAATTGCGCGTTTAAGAAACAATTAGTAAGCGCTGCGAATGCACTTTGATTTTAATTTTTTGATCAATATGCAACAAAAAATGTGTATTAACTGAATGTAAAGAAGATTAAACAAACACAAGAAATTTTTGTTGATGAAAAACATAACCGCGTAAAGGTCAAGGCCTAGGCTTGGTCGGCTGTGCCTTTCCTAAATCGAAAGTAAACTGCTTGATTATTATGTTAGCAGCCCAACGCGTTAAGCCCAGACGTTCAGAACGATTGTGGCTACTGCGATATTGCGCACAAGCTTCGTGATTTGGACTTCCTCAAGACCTTAAGAAAAACCTGAAACAGTTTGCTGTTTTTGATATTTTGAATGAAGTTGTGAAATATTTAGCTAAAATTGATTTTTAAAAGTGTTTTTTGTGAAATGCAGTAATTAGTAGCATTTGATTTAGTAAACTTGTAGAATCGTTCGTTTATGAATCTTGCCGAAAAATATTTAAATGTCCGAAATTTTTTGAGCAAATTCGGACATTTGTCCGAAATTTTACAGCAAAAAAATAAACCCAGATCACAGCAATAGTCAAAAAATAATGGCCTGGTTTAGATTAAAACATTGTTTGCAATCATAAAATCTCAATTTTTGAATTTTTTATGAAACGTGGTAAAAAAAGATTTGAACATCAGTTGACCATAGGTGCAGCTCTATCACTTTTATGCCTGGTAGGTGAGAAACCATATGTTGGCTACTAAAATAAAATGCCGTGTAGGGCTACTCGCATAATAATCAAGCATTTTACTTCCGATTTAGTTTACTTCAGTAAGCCACAGCCGACCAAGCCTAGGCCTTGACCATTACGCGGGTATATTTTTCATTAACAAAAATTTCTTGTGTTTAATTTTTTTATACATTCAGTTAATACACATTTTTTGTTGCATATTGATCAAAAAATTAAAATCAAAGTGCATTCGCAGCGCTTACTAATTGTTTCTTAAACGCGCAATTGTATTTCATGTTATAAAACGAAACCAAATACTGAAAGTTGTAAAACAATTTTCTCACCACTTTTTGGTTGAACTTACGTCAAACAATTTTGAACTTCGTTAAAACAATATTTTGCGAAACTTTTATGAAGCCATAGATATAAAGTTGGTTATTGTTTACTATTAGCACTTCTAAAACGTGATAATTACGTCCGCTCACAAATCACACCTTTCCTTGTTGAATTGTCTCAACGTCGAGACGTCCCAACAGCGAGTGGTCTCAATGTCAAGACGAGTCAGTCACGGCGAGACGTCTCACGTCGAATCAATCACGCCTAAACGTCTTGTCCCGCTGTATTAATCACTAACGATGTCACTTGATTGCTCAAAAGTCAAAAAACAATGGAAGTGATATTGAACTAATTTTTTGCGTTCGTATGAGACAAAAAGTATCGTTCATCCACGGTCGAGAGTATTCCTACCAACTTTTTTAGGCATTATTGAGTATAACACATTGAATCACATACAGATTAGACCAGGGGTGGGCAACTTCTTCCCGGGCCGGATTGGTGATGAGCAAAAAAAAAAGAAAAGGTTCTCACGACCAGGAGTGGATCCAGAAAACTTTGAGGGATGAAATTTTGAATTAGGTTGAATCATGGTTAAATGTTAACTGAATACAAAGACATTAGACCCCTAAAAGGCGTAAATAAACTTTTTGAAAATGTTTTCATGTCTGTGGCGCATTCAGAAAATTTTCAAGGAGGGGGTACCCAAATTCAACATATATTTCAAGCGTAGTTTTTCGGGCAGAATTATTTTGAAGCATGTTGAAAAAAAAAGGCACTGTAGGGAGGTCTGGGGGCATGTTCCCCCGGAAAATTTTTGAAAATTTACATGCTGTAGTGGCCATTTTAGCACCTTTCAAACAATTTTCATGCGCATTTTGATTGAACCTTTTCTAATTCTGAGTGTTTCATTAAATGTGATGCATTTTGTTTGTACATTTCCGCTTATGATTTCGTAATGTGCTCTGAGTTAGTGCTTAAGAGCTTTAGCTTATTGTCATCAAAAAAGTTCGAAATTATGGAAAACTTGTATTCATTAAAATCATGTTTGAAAATGGCTGGTGAGGGGGATGCATCCTCCACATCCGCCCCCCTTTCCTGGATCCGCCTCTGTTCACGTCCACAGATGCCCTGTTTTCCACCGTGAGGGTCGGTGAAGAGCAAGAAAACAAAGGTCTTCACGTTCTCAGATGTCCTGTTGTTACGAGTTTATACTTCTGTAACTGTCGGCGGGCTGCACAAAATCGTCTCGCGGGTTGTATGTTGCCCACCCCTGGATTAGACCGATGGAATTAGTAATGGTCATGCAAAATGGGTCACCCTGTTGATTAGGCTTAAGGAATTTTATTAACAATTTTTTTTAAATGATTTTAGGTACGAGGAGCTCCTGCCATTGCTATAGTTGGTTGTTTAACTCTTGCTGTTCAATTACATCGTTCCTCTTTTGACTCTGTTCAAGAGATTTGTGTTTATGTTGAAAGAAGCATGGATTATTTAGTTGGTGCAAGACCTACAGCCGTGAATCTAAGCAAGGCTGCAAAGAGCTTTAAAGAGCTCGTCAAGCACCTTACCGAAAAATGCCTTTGCATCGAATCTGTTAAAACCAAGTAAGCATATGCAGAACTGCAGACAGTGAACACTGTTTCGACCTATCAGGTCTCATCAATGCAACTGGTGTGACCATTGTTTACTCAAGGCACGATAAAACTAAGAAGGGATTTTTTGCTTATGGTTTGTAACTATACCAGTTACCAGAGCCTGCAAAAAAACTCTCTACCTTGGCTAAATGTCGGTCACACCAACTGCACTGATGAGACCTGATCGGTGGAAACAGTGTTCTCTGTCTGCAGTTCCGTGTACACACTTATGCTTTTGCAATTGTGTTACAAGTAAACATAACTCTACAATGATTGTGTGTAATCTCCAGTTGGTTTAGATCTAGTTTTGCAAAATTATCTCGAATATGAGGTAAAATAAACTTAAATGATGACAAAGTTCATAACTTTCCCACTGAAAGTTGCTTTCAACATTAACTTCCAGAGTTTTTTTTTGTCATGTCCTCTTCCTCATTAAATCTTCTTGAGTATGCTGGAACAATTTCTTTCCACTTCTTGGTACAATTTTTTCTACTATGTTATTTATGACCAACGTTATCATCACGTCTTATACTTTATTCTTTGTTCCGCTTTGGTACATGCATTGCTCTCACCTTGACTTGTTTCTTTTTTTGGGCACAACATCTCACTCCAATACAATGTTGAAGACCAGCCTGCAATAAGTTCAGAACTGCAATAAGTTCTGCATCGTTCTACGACCCAACCTATTTCCCAGCAATAGCTCAGTACATTCTCTTAAATTTTGCTGCTTCAGTTCTTTGTGTATTGCAACGGCAGCATCACATGGCAGCCATTGGATTTGGGCAAAAACATTTTAATCGTAGGATGGTTTGTAGAAATAGTTTTTAACTGAGAAATGATCGTGAAACTTAATTGGGTATTTGACATGAAAATAAATAATTATGCCATATAGTGTCTTGTAAATTACTATATAGTTTTCTTCTTAACCACAGTTAATCACATTTTGTTTGACTCTACTTTCAATTAAACCTATTTCATCATTTCTTGTTTTTGATTAAATTGTGCAACGTTCATTGACACAAAGCTTGTAAATTGATTAGATTCAAAGTCAAAAGTTTCATTGTTGCGTCAACTGAGCAAAGTCGTATGCCAGCAGGTACACAAAGGAGGTGTGCAATGCGCTGGTTTCATAATAGCTTTGTGCAATGTATTTCGTTTATTCTGTTACCGTCACCATGTCTTGACTTTACATAAGAGCCAAAGACAATGAATAAGTTGGAAACAACAAGTTTTCTCAAGGGTTTTATTACTTTCAAAGTGCAAAGAACTAAGTGATGATCAACAACTCGGCTTTTTTTTTTTAATCATACGTCAGACACCAAGGAAAACATGTCTGTCGATACAAAAATCAGTCAAATACAAAACTGAAGCAGGGAGCATTACTGTCCTTGGGAGTTTTGTTGCCAGGAATGATTATGAATCCTTTTTGTGCTGAGAAAAAATGTTCGTTATGCGCAATCCATTAGTGGCACAAACAGCTCAGATGACCGAGTGGTAAGAGTGTCCGCCTCGGGAGCTGTAGACTTGTGATTGATTTCCAGTCGGGTCATACCAATGACATTAAAATTGGTATTCACAGCTTCCCTGCTTGACGCTTAGCATTAAAGAAACAGTGTAAAGAATAAGCCGACATCATTCATGCAGTTTACTTCATATGCCGTTGGGAAAAACACTTGCGGGATTTTCCCATCTCGGTGTTGTAGACAGATGGCTGGCAACTCCTAAGCGAGCTTGTATAGTGCATTGATCGCTTTCTTGTGATGGGTAGATAAATGTGCAACTAAAATATAAATACTGTTGTAAACAGCAAAAAGTAAGCTTATGCCAGTTTGAGCCGACGTTGTTGCATCAACACTGGAGTAGAAACTTTTTCATCACTGTGACAGTTCCAGAAACCCGATGCTTTGTTGATGAAGTCCCTACGGTATCAAGGTGATACAGTTGAATATCACAAACAAGCTCCTGCTTTTTTCTGTCAGTAAAGAAACTTTTCAGTCCATGGGATCCAAACCCACAAGCCGGCAGTTTGGACCAAATGGCTAGAGGCTGTATTGGTTGGTTTTTGGCGATGTTAGCTCTTCTAGGAGGCTTGTAACTTACTCTTCGATTGAGCGTCTTTGCTTATACTTCATATGCAATAGTACCCCCGACATTGCTCCAAAAGTTGTTGAAAACTCAAACTGCATCACGACGTTAAGGTGGCAATACTTTTGAGAGGAAATCAAGCGTTCGTTTTATTTGTGGTATTACATCATAGCATGTGACAATTGACGTACCCATCTCCTGGACTTAATGTTTGGGCAACACAGCTCCGAAGGAACATTGCAGCAGTGACAAGCCACTGTGATTGTTTTGACTGGCCTGGGAGTTAACAATACCCCTCACCTCAATAGCGATGTTTTTTAACATAGCAAAAGTAGTTAATTTCGTTTTCCAAATGACTGAAAATTTTTGTATTTGCACGAAAAGAAAAATGATCGACATGTTCATCGACGTACATGAACGATCGTTCATAAGCGAAGCGCTTCTGGCATCAACCCTGCATTGAATTAGTTCAGAACTTAACTAGCAATTGCCTCACTTGCCCACTTTTAATTTGGTGCAGGACATTGGAAATATATGGTCGTTTTGGATTCGAGTCTCAAAATTTGGTTGCAAAAGATACAAATTTGGAAGTACAACTGACTTCTTTCACGCTTGCCCCAGTAGGAGTGGTCCAAAATTTGTTTTAGAATTTACCTTCTCCACAAAGTTCCTTTTTTTCCATTTATAGTTTGAACTTCTAACCACATTTCGATTTGAAAGGACATTTAGAGGTCGCTTAAATATTGACATTTTTGTTGCACTAGGCTATGTGAATGGAAGCGTGGTATAAAAACATCACAATGCTACTTGTTTTGTAGAAAAAATATGAGATCATGCGTTAACAACTTGATAAAATTAGTTTGGTTTGTATTATATTTTGGTGTTGGCTCAAGCTACGTGTAGCGACAAATTAGAAATCCTCCAATGGTAAAGTGTAGACCCAAGGGAGTAGGGAGACCATCACACAACTAATACAAAGGATAACACGTCATTTAATTACACATTCGTCAACGCTGCGTTTGAAGATGTTGCAAAGTTTTTTTGATAGTTATGAACTAGTCGAAGCATTGTTAGCGTTATGAAGGTCCGGTAGTGCAAAACAAAAGGAAAACGCTAAGTTTGCAGTCATAAACACGATCTCATAGGCCAGACCGTCAAGTGTACGCATGTGTTGCCAAACCAATATGAATGTGCAATTTTGAATGACCTCTGGACGTCATTAAACTAAGCTGAAATTTTGCAGTAGTACAGTAGTTGCTTTCAATTAAAAAATAAACTACGTGGAGAAGTGATTCCTCAAATTAGTATTTTTTAATTTAGTGAAGCACCACCCTGGTATCCTATACACATGTACCAAGAAATTGCATGAAATGCATTGAATCATTGCTCTGATATAAATAGATCTTGAGCTGACTGAACATGCTAGCTTCTGATATGAACTTCAACAACCCTGGAGTTGTAAAAAGACAAAAGTTGTTCGCACTTGATGTGTAGTGTAGCGGATGCATGCACTTGGTGAAGATATTAGGTGTGATTTGCTATGATTGTTCAGCTCATTTCTTTGACAGAATAACTACGTGAATGTTGTGTTTTAGGCTCATTGAAGAAGCAGAAATGATGTTGATAAATGATGTGAATCAAAATCGACTTTTAAGTGAGCATGGAGCGAATCATATATTACACAACTGTCCTCTTGAGGAAAATCGCTGCACCATTCTCACTCATTGCAACACTGGATCATTGGCTACTGCCGGATATGGAACAGCTCTAGGTATGTGAGTCTTGCGAGATTAACAGCAACAGCAAATAGAATAAATATCGGGAAAGGACATGCGCTACAAGTTTACTTTGCTGCTTAGATTTTATAGCATAGATATCCTCTAATGCCGTCAAAATTTCAAACATGCAGCGTAAGTTACAAGTTCATTTACACGACACTTGGTTAGCAGACGCACCATCTTACGCAACAATTGTGCAATTGATATCAATTGAAGTTATAGTTAATTTAAATAGCAAGCACTTCATATTCTGCAGTTTGACAGCTATTTATTATATAGGCCTATTTAATTTAAATAAAATCACTATAAAACGTAAAAACCACTACAGCCTGTTTCGCCTTTGTCGGTTCTTCAGGTGGTATGGAGTATCTAAATAGAAGAGCCGACAAAGGCGAAACAGGCTGTAGTGGTTTTTACGTTTTATAGTGATTTTATTTGAATAAACAGCTCTAACTAGCCATAGTTATTGAGCACTTAGCCAGAGGAGATTGAGCTCATTCAGACTTATTATAGAGGCCTATTCAAGTGTTAATTTTATGCTCTTTTCATATTGCATATGTCAATAGCAGCGCAGGAAATTAGTCACAAATTACTCTCTTTTAGAGATTGTTAAAAAATCCACCTTTAAGCTGTATTTTCGATGTCTTTATTACTTTACCAGTGTTGAAAATGTTACCTTCTTACAACTTTTTAGTCTTCTCAATTACAGGTGTAATTCGATCTCTGCAAGCAAGAGATGCTCTCGACCATGTGTACTGTACTGAAACTAGACCATATAACCAAGGTTCACGCTTAACTGCATTTGAACTTGTGCATGATAAGATTGCAGCCACACTTGTTGCTGACAGCATGGTAGCACTTCTGTTCAAATCAAAGCAAGTCTCAGGTGAGGTAATTATTTATCATTTTGTCATTTCATGATAAAGAGCAAAACACTACATAAACAATTTGATTTTCTATTCTCTTCTATTATATAACAAAGTTTGCAGTGTGCGTCTTTCTTGGCGCCTTATTTTCAAGCAGGACTAAGTGTTTACAGTAGCATGGCGCGATATATTTTTCAGACAAAATTTGGTTCTTCCTGTTTTGAGTGCCAAAGTCTTTTTGAAAAGGAAGACGGTGTTAGCAATAATGTTATGTGACAGTACTTGCTTATATTTTTTCAATGTTGTTTAAATTCGCTGGCTAGAAAAAATATTTTTTTATGCTAATTGTTCTTTGGGAAAAAAACGTTGGCTAGCACCCTTTTGTTAAAAATGTTTTGACTTTTACGATGTAATTTATTTTTTGCATTTAAAATTGCACCTGACTTGAAAACTCTACAAAGCACGCACCCCTGCTGAAAACCATTGCATTGTGCGGTTCACATCAGATCTCTATGACTTTTCAATTTTGGTACCGCAAACGGTGCACGTGTAACTGCATAACATGGGTGCTTGTGTTTTTGTATACGTGCATTATCTATCTATGGAAAATTGAGGATCTCTTACATTGCAAGCAATTTTAGTTTTGCATTTGGTACAAATCCCAGTTGCATACTGTAGAACAAACTTGGCAATTAATTTTTATATTTGCAGCCGTTGTAGTAGGAGCTGATCGCGTTGCCATGAATGGAGACACTGCCAACAAAATCGGCACTTACCAGATTGCCATCCTAGCTAAATATCACAAAGTTCCTTTTTATGTTGCTGCTCCTTTATCAAGTCATTGTGATGTGACTGAGCATGGCGATGAGATAGTGATCGAAGAGCGCAACCCAGATGAACTGACGTGCATTCACGGAATAAAGATTGCTGCTCATGGTACGTGGTACAATGCAGTCAAATCCGGTTAATCGCATTCCCGATTATCGCATAATCCGTTTTATCGCATAAAGATCGTAAATCCCAAACCACAACAAACCATTTGTTAAGAAAATATTTTGGTTAACCGCATAGCAATTGATTGTATAATCCGCTTAATCGAATAGAATGGAAAGGTATTTGTTCCATTACTGCTTAAAATATTTCAAAATTTCTGCGACAGAAACGGACAGTTTCAACGTGTTTACGGAAATAAACCGCAGCAAAGTGCAAAACGAGCTCGCCGATTGCCAACATCGCAGTGTAAAAGATCACCGCCGATTAGAGATCAAAAACAACGCAATGTGGGACGTCAACGAAGAAAGCTTTGCCAACGCAACTGCTGCGACTTCAAAAAAAAAAATAAAGTGTTACTCGCACTTGCTGTAATTCGGCGAGGATTACAAATTTAAGGGGCCGATATGGACACATTACTTTGTTTTTTTAGAAAGATAATGGCAAGATAACATGCAAAATAAAATATAGCAAATAGCTATAGCGCAATATTTTTCTGGAAATGAATAAACAAATGTGTATCCTTAATTGACTTGTTTTTGGTTATCAAGATACTTTTTGCATGAGCATAACACGATCGAGTCCGCTCGCGCTTGTGGGTATGGCGTGTGACGTTTTCATGCGTGACGAGCGTCGCGCTTCAGGTGAACTTCGCACCTTCGCTTGTACAGATAATCTGCTTAATCACATAAAAAGGCCTAACAAATTGACTATGCAATTAACCGGATTCGACTGTAGTACTTAAAATAAGTGAAACTAGGCTTCGTATCACACATGACTACTATGGTATGGCATAAAGTACGCTCTCAGATAGTAATTTTTGAAAACTCCACATTGTGGGTAAACTCGCACGTAGCGTAAGTGAAGCAAAATCGCATGTCATAAATACCGCATGCTTGCTCACTTTTTGTGTTAATTGAAGCTCTGTGATTATGGTGATTAGTAAAGACTGCGCTATTGCAAGGTTTCTTTTGTTTGCACCGACATGTAGAAAATTGAGAGCATGCATTACGTGAAAAATTTTTAATGTTTGGACTCACTCTAGGTAACTTGTAAAAGATACTACCGAACACACTACATCGCTAGTGAAATACCTATTACAGTCTTTACGCAATCGGACAATTGGATTATAGTTAATGAGGCTAAGAGATTTTAGGAGAATCTTCTAATCAAACGTCACCATAGGAAATAAAGGGAAACAACAAGTGGGAAAAAAACAAAATTTGGAAAAAATGCCAAAAAAGAGAAAAATTAGAAAAGATGAAAATTACTACAAAATGGTGGTAATGTGAATTGAAATATCAATCCACGACCGCCCTATTCGGAGCTCATCAGGTGGGCGTAAATAAGAATAAGATTAAAATGGAAAAAACTTAGTTAGCCTAGCATAGAACTCAGCGAGTTCACCAAAAAAGCACGTCCGAGATCACTCCATTACTTGACTGCAATGGGGGAGTGAAGTAACGGATGTGAAGAATGAGTAAGGGATCTGTAACAGATTGTGGAACTGTATATCTGACTCCAGTGTTACTTTATTAATTTATTCCACAATTCAACAATTTATCCTTATCCACGGCGAACTTATTCAAATAGAATTATAACCAAAAAAAATAGATTATAATTATTGTACAAAATTATTAACTTAACTGTTACACGTCTACATTATAGTCGGCTATTGAGATATATTTTCTTTCAAATAATGAAGTGTAGAAATTAAAACTTCAACTTATCTGCAGTGGAATTACGATAATTAATTTGCTTCTTTTACTTAAATTCATAAAGCTTTTTAATAATCATAATTTTCTCTCACATCGTACTCTGATTCTATAGCAACCGTCTATCAAGATGAAGCATTCTGATCTGAATGGCAAAAGCATTTAATTGACAGAATGTCATTTTAACAGAAGTATGAAATGTATGAAGAGAATTGATATCGGCATTTAACGTACATCAAAACTATGCTAAATGTGCTAATAGCGGATGTGAAAGTAGTGATGGTTAGAATACGTTATGTGAAAATTTAAAGTTTAACGAAGATACATGACACGATCGCTACAGATCTCGAATTTTTCTGGGATTTCCTATCTAATCAACACAATCATAAATGATGAACAATTGGGTTCTAGTTAATGAGATTAAAGATTTTAGGAGAATCTTGTAATCAAACGTCACCATAGGAAATAAAGGGAAACAAACAAGTGGGAAAAAAACAAAATTTGGAAAAAATGCCAAAAAAGAGAAAAATTAAAAAAGCTGAAAATTACTACAAAGATGGTAGTAATGTGAATTGAAACATCAATCCACGACCGCCCTATTCGGGGCTCATCAGGTGGATGTGGATAAGAATATGATTAAAAAGAAAAAAATTAGGCAGTCTTTTCGACGGTGAAGCAATTTTCGATTTTTTTTCACTTACGAAGTTTCACGACAGTTTAACCTTTCATTGCTCCCTGTCATTGGCATATTTCTCATTGATCATCGCTGCTAGCAAAATTACGTTGTTAGAAAATAAGCTTAGTTCGATTACAGGTATTGGATGTTGGAACCCGTCATTTGACGTTACAGACCACGATCTTATTACTGGAGGAATCATCACAGAGAATGGGGTGTTTCCACCTTCGCAACTGCAAAAAGCTTATTCCTGATCATGTTTTTGCTTTTTATAAATTACGTATCGGTCAGAATTGTGATCCAATTTGGTGTGAGGACATGACCTTATTTTTTTCTCACATGTGATGCAATAGTTTATAATGTTGTTGCTTTTATTAACGCTTTTTATGTTTAAATTGCCAGCAGTCCAGTAGTATTAGTTGTTCAAATCACTAGATTTGGGAACTTGGTGAACAGTCCCGTATTGTTTTCTTCGCCAACACCTCCAATCAAAAACTAACACATTGCCATAAACGGCATGATTCATGGCTTTACTTGGCCCAAACGCGGCGAGCCTGGTGGGTGCACCTTCGTATACTGTGGTTATTTTACATGAACTAGTAACTATGGCTTCAACTATATTAAAAAGTTCAAATCTGAAACACAAAAGTTGGGAGTTTTAAACTATACTGTACTAGGCCTACACTTTAAGTTAGGCCCGACTGTGGCACTGAAACAAGAACGCTTAATTGGCAAGTGTGAGTGATTTGCGACGACTTCTCAGCAATTGATTGTAATCTGCTGGTGGTAGCTGGCTTGCCAGATTACGTAATGAAATAGTTCTGCTCTTTTCTCCCACCTTTTCAAGCTATGATGCACCAGGGATTTCCAGACGAACGGGATGCGAAAGCGCTTGTTACGCAAGACAAGTGAAGGGCTATTGCTGGTTTGCACTATTTGCACAACGGCGTCTAGTTTCAATGAAACAAAGTAGACGTTAATTACTCGCTCGAAAACAAGAAATAGATTCAAAGTTGGGTTAAAGTCATGTTTCAATTAAAACGATCTAATGAATTAAACACCAAAGTCAAAATACAACATATGAAAGTTAAGAATTTTTAGCACTCATACTGCTGTTTAGTTTGCGTACAGTTCGTTGCATTTTTGCAGGTGGTTCTGTTCTTCTGCAATTCAACCTTTTTGGTTCATTTCTAGCAAAGCAGTTCGAAGCAGACTGTACCACGACATCAAAGTTTTCATGCTGCTTCGAGCATGGTTGGTTCAAGACAGACAAACAACCCGATGAAGCAAAAAGGTGCAACGCTTTAGTGAAGATTGCGCGTTGTTCAGTGCCAGATGTCAAAAGCTTCATTTTCATGTTGCCATCTGATGATATGGCGGTGTAAGCTTGAATAGTGAGAGCCGTTACGGCAAAACAAAGCTTCGTTGGGGCAGAAAGCCCACTTCTGTCAGTTTCCATCGAATAGAGTCTTGTATTCATCGGGGATGAACTCTTCGATGCGCTCCTCTCTTTCCTCATGATCCAGCAATTGCGTTTTACATGCCAAGCATTTTCTACACCGACAAATGCTGCGTGCAATGTATCCACTTACGAAGTACGTAACATTGGCGTCAACAATTGAAATTTGATTGAAATCTCCGTCATTTTTAACGAAGAAGTCATGTAGCCTTTTAACATCTGTTGTAGCAACAATTGACGCACAGGAATCCAATCCAATGCTTGCACATGTAACCTTTGAAGCTCGTACAAGCATTTTTTGATGAAGCAAGCTGAGCAGTTCGATTTTCTTCTCGGCAAGCATCAGCTGTTTGACCGACATGAAGAAGCTGCCTCCGCTGGCCTGGCGGTACAAACCAAATCTGGCTTCAATGGGATCAGACATAAATTTTCCGGGTAATGTATATCTGCAATACATTATGATTTATATAATTATATAACCTCAGCAAACGTACTTATCTGCTAAGCTATCACCCAATCCATCGATTCAAAGTTAATGTTAGTTTAATAAGCAACACAACCCAAAAAAGAGCCCACGGTGTGTCATAACAGTATCATATTACCAACATCGTTGCAGATTTCAAACCTGCAGCTGAACGAGGCACCATTGACCTATGTGTCACATACCTGAACTCATGCTGATGGTGGAGGTATGAAGCCAGTTCAATCATTGCTCCCAGGCTTTGGATACAGGCCAGAAAAATTTTTTTTGTTAACCCAGCAGTTTTCGGTACAAACAACTGATCGCGAGTCAACTGACCGCCAAAAACGCTTAATTTATTAACAAGAATTTTCGCCACGTGAACAAATCCTCAACGAACATAACCCGTCCCTAACTGGACCTAAGCCTAATCGAACCAAGGCCGAACCTAACCCTGACCACATCTAATCCCAACCTAACCTTACTCGGCCAACCGAACCTAACTCTAACCTACCGAACCTAACTCTAACCTACCGAACCTAACTCTAACTAACCGAACCTATCTCTAACCTAACCCTGACCGAATCTACTCCCCGCTGTGAGCCGGTTTTCAAGCCTTGTCAAATTATTCAGCGCACGAAGCATTTTCGCTACGATTCGGCGCACGGAGCTGTTTTTCGCGGTCAGTTGTCCGTGTTCGGCAGTTTTCGAGTCTCTCCATTTTGTAAGACATTTCTTGTTAGTACTAAATAATCCAATGACGATCTTTCATGAAGACTGACGGGCTGACAAAGTGGATCCTTTTTGCAGGTACCTGCAAACCATAAACGATTTATTGGGTAACAACAACAATCTTAATGCACTGTACCTAATTCGAAAACGTGCAAAGCTCATTATGAAGAAATGGTTACACTTTGTCTAGGATTTCTTAGTTGTATCATGAGCTTTGCTACCTCGTACGTAATTGTTACAAAGTTTTTGAAAAATACCACCACGTAGCCAAAACAATATCCAGGGTGGCCAGTCAACCAGTTGTTTAAAAGTTAGATAAAACACTGCTCTTGTAATTAATTGAAAAAAGTATCGAAAACTCTGTGTATTAAAATGTATCAAGAAAATACTGCAGCTTGCCAACCTGCATATGAATTTTTAAACATATGCACTTGTTTCGGAAACCTATGAGCAAAAAATAAAACTGCGATATTTCACAACTAAAAACAGCATTTACTGCGACAGCAAAAAATGGAACCCTTGACATTTAAACAAATGCATGGTTGCAAAAAGCAGGGATTTCTAGACGCAAAAAGTACTACAGGTCATCGCTTCATACCTTTTGAGGGAGTTTTAAGAGACATAACTTTCCACACGTTGCTGATGAATGATACAAAGTTGGCAGTTTCACCAAAGTTGGTATGTTCTTTTGCATAAAATCTCAGACCTCGAGCGGTAGATTCGCTGAAAACGGCTAAAATAGTACTTGCATTATACCATGTGTAATAGTGCAGGCATACTTGGAATGTTATTTCACAGCTGCATCACCTCGTTACTTTACAGATATAAATTTTAGGCAGCCACTGTCTCAGGGACTCACCACTACAAAGCTAACGAACTGATAAGCAAATGTAAAGGCATATGCTGTATTACATTTCTTGTTGTTAGAGTCAGAGTGTTTAGTGTTGGTACTTTGCAACACAAACACCAACTTCTATACCTGGTATCTTTACGTTAGAGAAAATGAAAAAAACTTGAAGGCTTAAAAATCTTACCTGAAGCATGTTGAGGCGAAGTTCGAGCAAGGTTGCTCGGATTTAGTGACACTTTTTTTTTAATGCGAAAGCAACTTTTAAAGTTTTGCACTCTTCCAAAAAGTGCTTGATATGGCCGAATTTAGCAATGCATGAATCGCCAAACAATTCGGAAAAATCAACTGCTGGTAAATGAAATCTTTCTTTTCCGATGAAGTTGTTGAATATATTTTTGAAATTGTGTGTGAAATCGAATGTCAAAAAGAGTTGGTCATCAGCTCTTGCTGAATGCGGTATGCTCGGCTGCAGTGTTCCACCACGTAAATCAAGAAATAACTTTTTGAAAAAGTAGGAAACGTATCTAATAAAAAGCAAAGAGAAAATGCAATCCAAGAACTGACCACAGATGTTGCAACTGTATTTCTTCACAAATCAAAAATACTGGAGTACTTTATATAAACTTTAAGAATTTCTTTCATCTTTGTGACAGTTGTAAAATCTATTATTAGGGTTCAGTCCATTAACAGGGCCAAAAAATGCCTATTCTACTGGCATAATGAGGGAAGTGTATGTCTGTGAAACCGTCAACAAATTAACTCAGCTTTAGACGTCAGCCCCCTGACCTTAGCAAAACTATAGCACGATAATGTGGAAGAATTAATGTAAAATATATTATGCTTTGTCAATTCTCACTCTCACCTGTTGCAAATGTGGTTGTCTGTAGACACAGCAACAACGTGAAAAATCGGTCCAAGAGCTTCCGTCACTTTGATGAACCAAGAGTGAAGGGTTGCAGTGTCCAATGTAGCTATTGGAATTAGGCAAACAACTTCTTTATAATGGCAATAGATGGACTGAATCATAAATCCGAGTACTGTTTTGGCTGGAGTACCGTTTTCAGTGGTCCTTATAAAAGAGCCATTGCAATACTCCACGCGTTCAGCGATATAGACTTCGTCGATCATTAAAGTTACCATTTGTTTTCTTTCGCTCTGAGATTTTGATTTTAATGACAAATATTCCAGGTCAATTGAACCTCCAGAAACCTTAGCTCCAACTGACAAGCTTTGCAGTCGTCGAAGAGATGGCTACACAAAAAATACTGCAACTTTTTATAAAGAGAGGAACTTGCTAAGACAATGTTCAGCACCAAAAAATCGACAAAATCTCTGAATTAAGACGAAGTAAACTGGCTACCCGAATCTGAGTGAATGCCGAAAATGCCAAAATGTTGCACATGTTTTGCAAGGGCAGAGATGACAGAACCAGCAGATTGGTTGGGCATAGGATAAGCTTCAACCACTGGGTAAATGGGTCTACACAAACGAGAAGGTGGGGACAATTTTGAGAGGAAGAAAAAGGGCCACAAATGTCAACTTGAAGCTTAGCGAACCTAGCTGAAGGCATGGGAATGAATGCAATAGGAGAAACAGTGTGGCGATGAACTTTTGATCTCTGACAGGCAGTGCGAGTGCGAACTACGTAAGTCTCTTATTCTCCGATTCATGTCTGTAAAAACATAAGATGTTTCACTAGTTTTTGTGTTGCTCTAATGCCGGGATGATGGAGGTTGTGGTAGTGCCAAACAACTTTATCTTGCAGCTCAGGTGGAAAAATAGTCTTGGGGTAGCCTTGACTGACATCCACTAAAACAATAAGATCAGAATTTGGAATAGGCTGGTGAGGTGAATACACTCCCTCATCACATTCCCACCCCCTTGGATTTGCCCCTAGCCATGAGCTACAAAACCCATCAAAAGGGTCTGGCGTATTTCAGTCACTTGGCACCATGCATTTGTTCTTTATTACTAAAAGGCAAAGTCAAAAATGGAGGGCCATGGCACAATGCCTCCTTCCTAAATACGCTTCTGGAGCGATTTCATTCGTCAATGACCAAATTAAAACAGTAGTGGAGGGCGTACTGTGTGTTTGCATACCCTGGTAGCAGAGATCGTTGGCCCGCCGGCGGAGCGAGTTCGTACACCCGCTGGTTCATTGGTGGCCCGTTGTCGGAATCCGCCGGCGGCGCGACTTTTTTTGTTCATCGGCTGTCTGGCAGCGCGACCTCCGTCTTCTGCTGAAGAGTCGGCGGAACGCCGTAGTACCGCTAGATGATAATCATTTCTGTTTCGCAAAACTACGGAGGCCCGCTGCCGAAATCTTACCGCTGCCCGCTGTCGGAATCCGCCGGCGCCGGGATTACTTTTTGCTCATCGACTGTCTGGCGGCGCGACATCTGTCTTCCGCAGAAAAGTGAGCGGAACGCCGGAGTACCGCTAGATGATAATCATATCTGCTTCGCAAAACTATGGCGGCCCGCCGCCGAAATCCTACTGCGCCCCGCTGACTTTTTTTAAGCAGCTCGCGCTTCAAATCCTATACCGCGGCCCGCTGACTTTTTTTAAGCAGCTCGCGCTTCAAATCCTATACCGCGGCCCGCTGACTTTTTTTTTAAGCGGCTTGCACTCCAAATCCTACCGCGGCCAGTCTGTCGTAGTTATACCGCAGCCCATTATCGGCATTCTACTACGTTCCCCTAGATTTTGATCATCGGCTCTGTAATTGTTTTCCATTCGCTGTTGGTACGTCTCCACACTTTTCTCTGGGCTAATGGTAAATTTCATCAGCTGAACGTCTCTTAACTGTATCAGCTTGCCTATACTGAAAAAATTTTTGGTGGTTCAACACGTGCGATTGTATGATACAGTATTTAAGTTCGTTGCTGTTGTTAAACAACATAGAATTAAAAGTTGAGTCGCATGCAGGCGCGTCGATTTATGCAAAATGTTGGGGGGGTCCAGTAACTTATTTTTACAGTGTTCTCTCCAAGTTCGTGGAGTAGCCTATCATTAAAACAGTCGGAAAAATTAAGTACCTCGGCATCTCATTCACAAGTGATGGCAGAAAAAACAGCGAATTGAGTATCAGCAAGTGCAATAATGCGCCAGCTCCACCGATCTGCGGTACTGAAACGTGGGCTTTGCACCAAGCTATCTTTCTGATCAGTCTATGTTCTAATTCTGAGATATGGCCATAAGTGTTGGATCATGAATGAGAAAGTGAGGTCTCCAGTTCAAGCTGCCGAAATGAGATTCTTGCGAAGAATTAGGGGTTTGACTTTGTTGGATAAGGTGAAAAATGCAGATATTCGTGAATCTCTAAACATCAAATCGCTGCTTCTACAAGAATGGTCGCAAGTGCGCTGGTAGCCTATGGACACGTGAGACGAATGTCCCAGGAAAGAACAGCCGAAAAAACTGCCGAAAGAACTCGATGGCGAGATTACGTTGAAAATCTTAGTTGATCCCGCCTTGGCACCTCACCAGAACATCTACCTTTCGTCGCAAAGGATCGAGAACTCCAGCAGCTGCCCCCGCAACCAACCGCAAATTCTTTCTGGCTTATTTTGGGCTGATATATTCAGCATGTTAACACAAATATTCTTTTTGCTTTTTTATATTTTTTTGCTGTATTTTTCTCTGAATCTGTAGTCGCCTCACTCTGTTGAGGCATTGGAAATTATTCACACCTCTTTTTCCGCATGAAATAAGTACGTTTTTCAATTGATTGCCTTCTACTTACGTTCACTTTTATGTAGCAACATAGAATAACTTGCAGGCCTATATTTGCATATTACATTATTTCGGGCCAAAATCGGGCTTTTGATTCTTTCGTCGGGTTCGCACCGTGGTTGTCGGGTTCGGGCCGAGAAAACCCGCCGGCGTCCAACTCTGCTTTGAACAAAAAAATTTCTTAAAGAAACATGCTTGTTTGCGCACAATCGAACTATTGTGTTGCCTAAATATTGAGGAAGACACTTATTCTTTGGTCCCCCCCCAAGCAAAATTATTGGGGGTCCGTCCCCCCAGGAATTACGCCTATGGTCGCATGAACAATAGAATTTGATTGCCATCACAAATCCTAATAAAAACTGAATTTTCAGCAGCAAGGCTTTTTTTGAACATTAAACTGATATGTAATAACTTGCCAAGGGTGTGATGTATCTGTACATACACCGACCCTGAGGGGTTGGGAAGCCAGGGGAAATGCCATGGCCTCATGCCGTCTTTTTGTAGATACACTATGCCGGGCGCGGAAAAGATAGTTCAGATGGCCGAGTGGTATAGCGTCTGTCTCTTGAGCTGTAGACTCGGGTTTGATTCCGAGTCGGGTCAAACCAATAATTTTAAAAATTGGTATTCACAGCTTTTCTACTTGACGCTCAGCATTAAAGGGACAGTGTGGAGAACAAGCCGGCAAGTTTACTTGTTGTGTCGTTGGGAAAGGCACTAAGCGGGATTCCCCCGTCTTGGTGTGGTAGATAGATGGCTGGCAACTCCTAAGCGAGCTCGTATAGCGCATTGATCGTTTTCACGTAATAGGACGATAAATATGCAACTAACTAGCAAAGGAGCCCAAACATTTTGTAACATTTATCCTGCTGGGGCTTAATAAACCTCTCACGGCCCTGGGTACATAGGTCAATCCTTTTAATCAGAGGTGGGCATTGGACGGCCTCAATGTAAAATGGAACGACCAAGAATCCAATTTTTTGGGAGAGAAAAGTAATTTTGCGGCTGTACAATAACGTAACAGTGTAATTAAAAAAGATTTTTTAACACAACCATAATTTTTACCTCACCATGAAAACCTATCTATTTCAGCTTCAAAATGTTAAAGAGTTACTTTTTGTATGCACTGTGATTATATTAGTTGCAACTAGTATTAAATTATGCGCTGTGCTGTGCAGCCCTTTAAGAAACCATTATAGCAGTAGTTCTCAATTGGGGATGCGAAATGAGACTTCTTGGGGTGCGATCTTTGTGTCAAATTGAAGCATAACTCAGTGGTATCAACCCATTATTATATACGCTTTGTGCAAGATTTGTTAGTACCGAAAGGTTAGCTCAGTTTTCACGACAGAGCTATCGCTTTTCGGTCCGGGATGTCTGGGGTTTGCTCCGTGGGCTGATCAAATCGGACACAGTGTCGCCCGTGACTCTCACCACTGCCATATTTCTTCGGACTTCGAAGCTGTGTCAACCAGCCCAAGCGCTGATCCGCGAGGATTGTCCCCGCCACTGGTCACACGCTTCGGCGTAACACCGCTAGTGTAATAAAGATTTGTTTTACATTCGAAATTCCTTTTGTGTTCGTGTTCACTGATTGAATTCTTTGTGTAATTATTCTTTTAAGCAATTTTGCCACTATTAATATAAACTACGAAGATAATTTAAATAAAAATTCAATTTTAATCACGCAGCGGTGCGAAGACGATTTTTTTTCTGAGAGGGGTGCGAGCTTCAATTGAATTGACAAACGCTGCTTTATGGGCTTGATTTACACATTATTAGCACTTTTCGTTTTCATGTGTATTTTGCAACGTGCAAAAACGTTTGGTAATTTTTTGGGTAGATTTTGATATAAGCTAAAAGTAATTAGAAGTTCGCTTTTCTACATTTTTGGCCGATTTTTAGTGAACATCATGGCTGAGTTTCACCTTTTTTCAAATACACTTAAAACGTAAAGCGAACTTTAGCCATGAAAATAATTGTTCGTAAATCACAAAACATTATTTTTTGACGCTTGGCAGAAACACTGTTACCGGAGTCGTCCCTGCCAGATTGCACATCTGTACAATATTTTAAGTTGTCTCAAACAATTGCCCCAGTATCATAAGTTGTACCAAACATTTAAAAACATGTTACCGCATATTTTTGAAAAAAGATCAAATCTGTACGCTGAAACTAATAACCGATCAGATGGCCGAGTGGATAGTGCGTCTGCTTCTAGATCGGTAGACTCGGGTTTCAGTTCGTGGTTGGGTTAAACCAATGACTTACAAATTGGTATTCACAGCTTCCCTGCTTGACGTTCAGCATTAAAGGGACAGTGTTGAGCAAGTTTGCTTGTTGCGCTCTTTGGAAAGGCACTTAACGGTATTTCCCCATGTATGTGTGGTAGACAAATGGCCGGCAACTCCTAAGCGAGTTCGTGGAGCGCCTGCCTTGACGCTTTGTCGTGATAGGAGAATGAATATATAAAACTACTCGAAGGGTCAGGCCGCCTTGCGCTCCATGGGTTGTTTGTCAGAGCATGGTAGAAGTTTGAGAACTGCTCCAGGTTAGATCAAGCTTGAAAGTAAATAAAACCTTACCGTTTTCATATACCAGTCTTATTTGGTATTGCTTTCACGACAATTTGTCTCAAAGCAGATTTTTCCTGCTAGCAGTATAGGCCTGCAGTATACTTTGGAGCTCTGTTTGAATTGCGGCCACCACACGTGTTGCGCGTCAACCATCCACGCCTTGCGGACAATCGCGATGTCATGGTTGGAAAATTTGACAATTTTGAACATTTTAAATAGATTAAGTGAACTAAAAAAAATCATCCTCTGCTAGACAAAACAATGTAGTTAAAACACATTCAAAAAACATAAAAAATAATAGGCCTTAAATTGATTGAAATTAGGTTCGGATTGAATTTCAATTCGTTCACGAGTATTCGATGAATTTAAATGTCTTAGTTAAAAGTTCGATGAAATTAACTTTTTTAATTCAAACTTCCAATTAAAGGTAGCGATTTGTGACTATAGTCAATATCAATACATGTTTAACTTCCAAAAATTTAAAGCAAACTTTCCGGCTTGTTCCACTCTGTCGCAGTAAACCTGAACGTCAAGCAAGGAAGTTGTGAAAGCGAACTTTTAAGACATTGGTTTGACCCGATTCGGAATTGAATCCAACTCTACCGTTTCAGAGACAGACGACCTATTTTCTCGGTCACCAAGCGGTTGCAAAAAAGTCTGTAGTTCTTAAATTCTGCCAAATAGTCCTCGCTTTTTGCGTTACTCGTTACTTGCATATTTTTTTAAACTGTTATATGCTCAAAACCAAAATGGTTGCAGTAGCTGAAAAGAAAGAGTTCAAAAACGAAAAGTTATATTAATAGACTTAAGGAACGGGCCGGTTGACGTAACAGTACAGCGGCAGTCGCTATTAGTCATAGGTGGGCATTCCGCAATTCGATGCGCAAACAGTAACTTTCGCGTTTGCGGATCTTGCACAGCGCTTTAACGTTTTAGATTTTGCTAGTTGCGTTGCGAATCTTTACTTTCATATACCGGTACTCTTCATAAAAAACGCACGCCTCTGCTATTAGTCCGGGAGTTCTGGGGTTTCCCTGAGCCTATCAAATCGGACACAGCATTGCAAACGGCTCACCATCTTTGCGATGTTCTTCGGAGTTTCAGCCTGGGTCGCCCAGGCGCTAAGCTACAGATATGGGCTCCGCCACTTCTCACACGCTTCGGCGAAATACGGCGAGTATACTGTAGATTTGATTTTTTAATATTGACGTTAATAAAGAATTGTAAAACAGTATGCTACAGCAATTCAAACATCAAAACACCCCAACGATCCTTTATAAAAAGACTAACATTTCAAAATGTTGGTCACTCAGACCAGAGTGTTTCGGTTTTAAAACTTTTTTTTTGACAAAAAACAACTTTTTCACTGCAGCACTATATTTGGTAGCGCAGTGTAGTTTTAAAAAGTTTCTCCAAACTCTGCGGCAACAAAAGCTGGCCCCTGATCTTCCTCTTTGTCATCCACAAATATGTTTGACGCGAAAACAATTTTATGCCAAAGGTGGATTAGGATTAGAATTAGGATGGGGTTTTACGAGATCGGGGTTGGGTTAGGGTTTTTTGAAAAAATCTTGCAAAAATTTTTGACTTCTGGTTTCACGCAATTTGCGTCAAGTTATCCTCGCGTCAAATTGTCATGTACCCCACTTCCATGGCCTAAAGCGTAAGCAAGCTGAATAGGCTAAAGGAAGGTCTAAACCGTAATTAAACCTGATGTTACATTCAATCAGCACAACGTCGCGGTTGAGCGATATTTTTCGGGGAACTCAAAATTTAACACCGCAAAACCGTGCAAATCGCAAAATAGGCATAGATGTTTAGTTTTACACTAGGTTCGCTCTTACCAACAAAGTTTTAACAAGAAATATCACTGTTCTACCTACTGTTATGTTCAATGTGTTAACGCGATTTGATGCTGCTTACCAAGCTTTATATTAAAAACAATCCTGTTTAGATGCTTGAAGTAGGAATGCACAAAAAAAAAAAAAAAACGAGGTCAAAAAACAAACAAGTGCAAAAAAACGTTTTTTTACATCACTAGGTGAAACGTGTACGTAAATAATTTGGGCCATGTCTTATCAACAGAAAAAAGAAAATGTGTTGCATACTATCAGCTAATTCTTTAAAGGGGAGGTTCGATGGGAACAAATAAAGAGTTAAAAAAAGCGTTATGTCACAAAAAACATTTTCCCAATTTTACTCTGACGAACAGATTTCGCTTAGGTAGTAGTTGTAATTTTAAAAAATAGTGGTAGGTGGCGCAAGAGATGTAATGACGTCATTGAGAGCAGCTGCTAAATTCTAGCAATGCGCAAAGATAGAAATAACATCGAGTTTCAACCAGGTGCTATACAAAAATGAACCATTTCGGTAGACTGGTAATAACCAACTAACATTTTTTTCTGCATCATAACAAATTTTTTCTTGTCATAGTTAAAAAATTGTAGCCTAAAGAGATATCATGGTAGCCCAGAAAGACTTACAATAAAAATGCTGAAGAAAAAACAATATTGTGACTAGCTATGTGATTTTACCACTGTGCAGATTCGAACGCAGGACCTTGTGATCGAATGTATCCCTCACGATCCATTGGTTACCGTGCTTGCAACGGTTACCGAGCAATTTTAGCTGTACATACCCAATCTCCTGCAACACTGCAGGATTTAGTATTGAAATATGTGGGGCCGATGAAAGTTTATATATGAAATATAGTGGTTGTTTGCGACACCGAGCAATGCAAGCACGACATGGGGCGGGTGTACACTAACGCTTAGTGCACGAAAAAGGGTAACCGGTTATCATATTTTTCGTCCTTCCAGACTCATCAGGTGCACAACTACGAGAGCCAAAGCTGGCTATAACTAAACTAACAAAAATCGAAGCTTATGTACAGCTTGCTGATCAGAAGGGCGCGGCAAGACAGAAAGCGCTCGAGGTCCAAAACTTGATTGCAAACTCCAAGATTTCGCAAACCGCAGAAGCACGGCGAAGCAGAAAGCACTCGTGGGTTTTTTTTTTTTTAATTTCAAGCCACTTAATTGCAGCTTAGAATTTTTGTGGTAGTTAAGTACATGCATCGTTAGTTTTAAACCACAAAATTACTGTAGCCATATCATGCGCGCCTAAAACGCAAATTTAGTTAAATGCGGAAATGGAAGTCCAATAATCCGAAATTATCTACAAAGCGCCATTCAAACGCGTGAATTAAGGTCAACAAAATAACTTGGGAAGCAAAAAACGAAGCCAAAGAACACACTATTTTGATTTGTAACCGCAGTAGGCCCCCTATTAACTATCAAACAAGGTCGCTTAAAAAAGGAAATTTAGTTAAATGCAGAAACCGAAAACAAAATTATCCACGAAGCGCCATAGAAACTCGTGAATAAAGTTTAACAAATTCAGCTCAGATGGCCGAGTGGTATAGCGTCTGTCTCTTGAGCTGTAGACTCGGGTTTGATTCCGAGTCGGGTCAAACCAATGATTGGTATTCACTGCTTGACGCTCAGCATTGAAGGACAGTGTAAAGAACAAGCCGGCAAGTTTACTTGTTGTGCCGTTGGGAAAGGCACTTGTCGGGATTCCCCCGTCTTGGTGTGGTAGATAGATGGCTGGCAACTCCTAAGCGAGCTCGTATGGCGCATCGATCGCTTTCTCGTGATAGGAGGATAAATATGCAACTAACTAAATAACTAAATTACAGTAACTTGGGAAGCAATCAACGAAGCTAAAGAACAATATTTTAACAACCACAGTGTTAACTATTATCAACCAAGACCAAAATTACGTAACATAGATATTATGGTAGGCCAAAATATTCGCAGTAAATTGCAGTACTAAACTGGGTTTAAACCACCTGATCAGTTCGACTCAGGTGAGAACCCACGAACTTGTGATTGCCTGTTTACCTCCTCAGCCACTCGACCATCGGGCTTACACCAGTTATGACGCAATTTTTGCTATACAATACCCAAGCTCCTGCAACTGCAGGCTTAGACATTGAGCAGTTAACCAACTATAAGGCTAAGTAAAGGTACGGGACAGCGGGTGCAAGCACACATTGTTTAGGCCATTTTCAATTGTCGGCCCATTACAATTTTTAATCACGAATGATTGAACGCTGTTAAGGGACATAACATGACGAACAACACATACGCAAAACCCTTCGCACTTTCGCTTGTGCCGAGCGCCTGGCGCGAAAACTGTGAATACTATTTTTAAAGTCTTTAGTATGACCCGACTGGGAATAAATACCGTTATGCCAACTAGGCTAACTGCTCAATGCCAAAGCTTGAAGTTGCGGGGGCTTGGGTATGTATAAAAAAGTTGAATGATGCAAAGTGTGTAAACATCAGAGAAGTTATAAACTTTGAAAACAACCCAAGTTGAATGACGCAGGGAGTATAAACATAGAGAGTACTAACATCAAGAATTGGATTATGATGCAGAAACTAGAACCAAAAACCGTGGGTGTAAAACCCATTAAAGTTGGACTAGTGGACAGAATAATTGTACCTCGCGTTGCTTAAGTAGAAAAGTTTACTACTTTTTTGCTGGGCTTGCACCGTTTACAAGTAAATACCACGCAGTAACAACATCACTTCTAGGCTAGAGCTGGCTGATTGAATAGCTCAACGGACAAACCTGCCCCCAACTACGTCACAAATAAATTAACCAATCACAAGCCAGTATTCTTCGGGCTTTCTTTTTTAAGATAACTGCTTAACCAAAACGAATTCCGCGATCGGACCAACGCTACTCGGTAAGTTGAAACCCATTTCAACTATTTTTTAAATATTTTTTGCCACCGAACCCTGCCTTTAAAGTGCTAATTACTCATCTGAAAACCAAACTGCATGCCAAGATTTTTAAGACAAACGCATATGGTTTTCAACAAGACGCGTTTCGAAAATTTTGAAGCTTTGAGCGGCACAGGTATTTGTAGTCTATTTTCAAACGAAACAGTTTTAAGATCATGACGTAAAAAACTACAAACGCGTCATCAAGAGAGTTGATCGCAACTTCTTCCAAGAACTCTTATTCAATTTTTTGGACTGATTAACGTTTTTTCAATTTTGGCGAATCGTATTTTTACCTTCTACTAACCGCAAGAAAGCGACGTAAGCGATTGATAGACCTCGCCTAAGAATTGCCGGCTACGTGTCTGCTACTCAAAAAGTGGAACGTTCCGTTTATTTAGTGCCCTCCTCCTCCGCACAGCCTGTGAACTTGCCGGTTTGTGCAATAGGACTATACGTAAAACTGCAAACAGAGAAGCTGAAGAAATCTTATTACGAGGTTTTGTTTGACCCGAATGGGAGTCAAATAACGAGTTTCGGTCGTTACTGGGATACATTACTATACATCATCTACAATTCGTTTGTAGGCTAGTGTCTTTTGATATAGCACCATCGTACTCATTTAATTTGGGATGCAGAAAGTTTTTTTGACAAAGTATTTGCCCTCAACTTTTTTCTGGCTACGCGCTTGGCTGTGTTGCCCAGGCGTTAAGCAACGGAGATGAGCGTCGCCTCAACGCTTCGACGTAATAACCAGAGTATTAATGAAGGTTTGGTTTGATTCTTTTCAGAAGGCTCTAGAAAATGACGGGCCTTTAAACCGAAGGATTTTAGCAACAGCTTCAATTTCAAATTATGCATGTATCGTGTCGTTGCGCAGTTTAATGACCAAGGCTGGAAGTCCATCCATAGGCCTACACATACCCCTGTTTAAGAACCCCTGATTCACACTATAGCGAAGATGAAGAAATTAATACCTTAGCACTGTCAGCAATATCAGTTGCATCCTAAATTTGACCTGAGAAGACGTACAAACTTTTGTACGCTCTAGGTTTTACTTTTGTCTTCATCGAACAATTGTTCTCACGTGCACTTACAGATGCAAAGCGAAAGTTATTACACGTTATGTAGGTAAGCGTTAAAACCAGGGATGTGGAAACGGTGCATTTGCAGCTTCCGCGTCCACACCTATCGCTTCCGCTTCCACACCTATCGCTTCCGCTTCCACACACATCGCTTCTGCTTCCAAAAAAATTCATCGAAATTTTGCTAGTAAAATACGACCAGTGCGTTGGTAGCCGATTGCGTAAACCGTAGCTACTTTTCCAACTCACTGAAAGTTCTTGGTCAAACTTTAGCAAGCGTTTTTTTAAACATATTAATTTGCAAACAGCAAACAAAAGTGTAAAGGAATGATTAAGTCACAATAGCGCGTCACAATCCGGGAGTCTTCTACTGCAACGTTGCGAGAAAACTTATTCCCTTCAATAGGAAAATGTTGATACACAGCACTCAGAGGCGTGGCAAAATTTTTTGAAGGGGGGGTCGCATAATTTCCACATTGTTTTCAAGGTTTTTTTTTTTCAGCAGAACTAATTTGAAGCTGATTGAGAAATAAAAAAGGCTCTAGGGAGGTCCGGGGGCATGCTCCCCCGAAAAACTTTTGAACATGTGCAATTGTGCATGCTCTAATGGTTATTTTAGTGCTTTTTGAATAATTTTCAGACAAATTTTGTTTAAATTATTTAATCCTAATTCTGAGTGCTTCGTCAAATATGATGCATTTTGTTCGTACAATTTCAATTATGCGTGTTTACGGCGTAAGGCTTACTGCTATCGAAGAGGCTCAAAATTATGGAAAAATTGTATGCATCAAAAACATTTCCCAAAATGGCTGGTGAGAGGAGGCATACCCCTCATCCTACTTCCCTGGATCCGCCCCTGGCCATAAGCTACAAAAAACATTGAAAGAGTCTGGCATACTTCAGTCACTTGGCACCATTAATTTTGTTATTTTTTACTAAAAAACAGAGTCAAAAAAGAAGAACCGGGGGAGATAGCACAACGCCCCCCCCCCCCCCCTTCAAATACGCTCCTGACAGCACTCTATCTATTTCGTGATATCATTCTAATTGGAAGAGTCAACTATTGTTTTTAGCGCTATTGATAAATTAGTTGCTTTGTTTTAAAACTTAGAGAAAGCTGAAAGAAAAAGCGATTCTACGTTAGTACTATCTGAAGGTCAGCGAAGAGCAGTGGCGTAGCCAGCCCAAAATTGCGGGGGGGGGGCAAAACTTCATAGGTTTTTCCGGTGGCGCAACCAGGATTCGGCAAGGGGGTGCCCCAACCGGGGGTATGGGGGCAAGCTCCCAGCCGCCGGAGGCTAGAGGGGTCTGCCACGGATTTTTAAAAATTTTAGGCTCAGCCGCCACGGATTTTTAGGGTTTTTGCAAGAAAAATACTCATTTTAGCGTAGTTTTTTGTCGAAAAGTGGTCTTAATCCGCCCCTGCTTGCGTTGTTAGTAGATTTACGTTATAACATTAGCATCTTTGTTTGTAGGCTAGTGGTCACTGAAAATATTTCGGGGGTGGGGGCAATTGTGCATCCATCCATGCGAGATCTGGCATCCATGTGAATCTAACATTTTAAAATAATGTCTGATAAATTGATTAAAATATAACATCTAAGAGGTAGGGCGATTTTTTTATGACCTATAAAATCGAAAAATATGACTTTATTTTTCGAAACATATGACTTAATTTTTAAAACAGCAAATTTATGGTGTTTTTCGTGATTAACATCATGTAAGTCTAAACATGCTCTTTGAACAAGAACATACTCAAAAGAACGAAGAATTCACTTGAAAATCACTAAAAAAAAAATCAAATGTTCATCTCGCAACAAGTAAGATATTCAACTGTTGAACACAATTTTATGATAGAATACGACGTGTGCATCGGCAAAAATTTCGGTTTTCATAAATCATGGACTTTAACATCGAAAATGACCATTCTACTACAGATGCTGATGTAGTCTAGCTGGTATGTTAACGAATTGGCATGCAATGCTGGATAAATATCTGGTTTACTCGTCTTCACAATAATGCTCGTCTTCACAGTTATTATCCGTGTACAGCCTACCTAAAAGTTTCTCACCCCCTTGAAAAAACTACCCCTCTAAGCATTTTCTTGTCGCAGGCACGAGATGATGATGTGAAATTGTGAATAATCGATCAATATGGTCTATTGGTGACCTTGGCTAAATTGTTTGAGCAAGAAGTTATTTCAGAGTGGCAATTGACTACGGAGATGCATTCTCACTTAAAAATTGTTTTAAAAGCACGTGGACTTGGCCGAGTGGTTGGTGCATTGGGCTCCGAAGCTGGCTTCGCGGGTTCGATGCTCAACTGGTTCATCTCCATGATGCATGTAGGGAAAGTGTGGGACCTATGAGCCGGATTTTTTTAAAGAGCTGCCAAACATGAAGTCGTTTAGTCAGCTCTTTAAAAATTAATCATTAAGTACCTTTTGGCCAACATTATTGAGTGCATACATAAAAACGAAATGAAAGATAATGCTTTGTTTAAAGACGTGGGTCAAAGGTCCCCAACAATTTTTGGTGGGCACCTATGAACCATAGGCATGGGACCCAAGAACCAGGGTAAATTTGTCTGCTTATTCAGTTATTGCCATGCTAATCTGCATTATACGGGTAACTTTAAGAAGGATTTCTTACACTTACATAAAAAAATCAAAATTGCGCTGCCTTTTAGGCCTATAGCATCTGCCGTCGGTTGCATAGGGGACCTATGAGCCATGGGTCATTGGTGTTTAATGCAACTGGCTCAAAGGTCTCTTCATGAGCAAAATCGCTATAATTTAAAAAAAATTTTCACATACAGTTTATAACCTTTCAAGTGCGACGCCATCTTCTTTACCATCTAAGGCGGTATTTAAAAAAATGTCTCAACCTCGTACTCTAAAAAACTACTGCTTAAAATCAAAAGTTCTGCATGCTTAAAACATATGACCAACCATCTAAAAACCGTTATTTGGCAACCATTTCTACACCTTTGTTCCAGATAACCTATAGATACGTCATAACATCCGGGCGATCATTTATTTCGGTTCAGTAACTTCCTCGAAGCCACGAGAGCGTGGTAAATGAAGTGGTTCATTGGTCCCCGTGGCTCACAGGTCCCACATTTCCCCTACTTCACTACCACAAAAATTCGAAGCTGCAATTAAGTGGCTTGAAATTAAAAAAAAAAATTGTTTTAAAAATCAAAAGCTTTAAGTAGTAGTAGAAGTTTATTTTACCAGAAAAGCGCTAAGACTTTCTGGTGAGAGGCTGCGAAAAGACCATGTGTCCAGCTCCAAGGAACCGGCGCGGTCGCCGAGTCTACAGCCACTCACCTCAAACAACCACATAGATTATCACAAATGTCCGAAAACAACAAAAATCACATGACAATAGAAAACTAAACTACTACATCGAAAACAAGCGTCTAGTGCAGAAAATCTTCGATGCGACGTGTATCAGAATTACAAAAAAATAAAAAAAATGTTAAAGAACAGGGGCGGTATACTGCTTAGCTCAACCCCTCTGCTTCAACGCAATGCGCCAGCTTTGTATGTTTAATAAGTCTACGTATTGCACAAAGTGCACAAAAAGCCGAGCTGCATACCGCCCTATGGCTCTAGGTGCAACACATTCACAGTTACAGTACGAGATGTTATTGATTAGGAAATAATTAAGCAAACACAGTATAATAAAATCTAAGTAGAGCGGAAACTGACAATAGAGCAATCAAATGGTATCGAAAAAAAGAAAAACAACAAAAACAAGTAAACTTAAGAGTTAATGCAATTAAAACTGGGACGGTAAGCAGTCATTCTAGCATTGATTATCGCAAAGAAGTTGTTTAATTGCTTTAACAAATACGTTTAAGCTTATTTGCGAATTATTTTTTACATCATTCGGTAGATCATTCCATAGATTGCAGCCAACGTAACGTATTGACCTTTGTGTAATCGATTTGCTACAATATATGGGTGCCCAATTTGTATTTGAACTAAATCGAGTTGAGTGGTCGTGAGCTTGAGCTGCTTGTCGAAAATACTTATCAAAACAGGCAGGTAGAATGTTAGAACGAAACTTGAATACAAATTTTAAAACTTTAAGATTAAAAATGTTGTTAAATTTCAGTAGGTTTAAGTGCGAGTAAATCGGTAGAAGTTTTTTTTTAAATAAGGGAGTTTTGCTTAGTATTCTAATTAAGTAGTTTTGTTGAACCTGAATTTTTGCTGTGTATTTTGATGCTGCATTACCCCAAGTCGTCACACCATATTTCAAATAAGAATAAACAATACCAAAATATACATTACGCAGTACAGCTACTGGTGCGTAGTGCCTCAGTTTCATCAAAACTCCTCTGGCAATGCAAAGCTTAGCCAAAACATACTGGATATGCTGTTCCCAATTCAGTTTATTATCAAATAAAACTCCCAAGTACTTAATGACACTTTTATTGGTTAGCGGTCTATCGCTGGTCTTAATGACAAAGTTATTCACAGCAGTTGATTTACTGCGAGAAAATAACACAGAATTTGTTTTGTTGTAATTAATAGAGATTTTGTTCAAGTTAGTCCAGGTTTCAATGTTATGGAATTCAGTTTCAGTTTTTAGCTTGAGTTTATCAATGTCATTATCAGCACAGAGCAGTACAGAGTCATCTGCATACAGTATGATTTTTGTGTCACAAGCATTAGGTAAATCGTTGATATAGACGAGAAATAAAAACGGTCCTAAAACACTACCTTGTGGGACGCCTGTAGTAATGGGAAGCTGGTTAGAAAAGATAAGGTTATTTTGGACCGTATATTGGAATCTGCTCGTTAAATAGGAATGCAGGAGACTACGGACATTGCCACGCACTCCGTAGTGTTCAAGCTTATTCATTAGAATTTGATGATTCACGCAATCAAACGCCTTCGCAAAATCAAGAAAAGTTCCGCAAACGGATTTTCCACAATCCATTTGTTGTAGTATAGTTTCATATAAATACGTTATAGCAAGGTCAGTAGAAAATTTTTTTCGGAAGCCAAATTGCAAATTTGTGAACAACTTGTATTTATCCCAGAAATCTACTAGTCTTTTATGCAAAATAATTTCAAATATTTTATTGAATGGAGATAATATAGAAATAGGTCTGTAGTTACCCAAGTCCATTTGGTAACCGCCTTTATGCAGGGGTACGACCTTTGCAATTTTCAAAATATCAGGATAAGTACCAGTTTCTATACATTCATTAAAAGAAGTAGCAAGGTAATGAGAAATTAAGAATTTAGACTCTTTAATCAGTATTACCGGAATATCAATATAACCTGGCGATTTGTTAATGTCGAGTCCGGTGATTATTTCCAAGATTTCATATGCGTGAGTTGGTTGCAGAACAACAGAAGAAACATGTCGCTTCCCTAGATACTTTCGATAATTTTGATCGTTTTGGAAAATCGATTTACTTCCTAATTTTTCGCCAATCGTTACAAAATGTTCGTTTAACTTGTTGCATATTTCTGTTGGGTCTGTAATGGTTTTATCACCTACTTTTACAAGGCTCGGTACTGTCGATTTGGGCTTGTTTTTTCTGAGAAGTTGGTTAATATTCTTCCAGGTGTTTGATGGATTCCCAGGGCCAAGAAAAAGCTTTTGATAATAGATTTTCTTCGCCGCTTCTTTAACATGCGTCAGCTTGTTACGATATTTTTTATAATCTGTATGCGCAATAGGACTTTTATTTTTAACACTTATTAAACCTTTAACCTTTAAACTAATTAACTTTGCAACTTATCTTTAAATAAAATCAGTAGCAATAGCGAGGAGGCGCTACTGATACAGAAACGCTTGCAATTGCATACCTCTGCTAGAACTTGATCAAATTTGAAGATAAATGCGTTTTGAGTGACATTATATAACTTTTGAAGCATCAAAATAAACTTTTTTCCTAATAAATTGTGATGGTATTTGCTAAAACATATTCAATCGTTTGTCAGCTTGTGTTTTACTGATGGTACCAATGCTGTTGCAACACTTTCTTCCCCTCCACGACAGTTGACAATTTACCAACGAAACGTTCGCAAGTACGATTGTGAATGTTGATGGACAATCAAAATCGTGTGTCACAATACTGCAAGCAGGCTGCACATTTGTTTTTCCCGGAAAAGAATGATCGTAAATGGCTCCTGTATCCACAACATTTCGTTAGAGTGGATCTGCGAGGATAAAGACTGCTCCGTGCAAGATCAGCAGAAAGTGGAAAAAGGAGATTATCGCCAAAGACACGACCTGCGATGTTCGTGGGATTCAACCATGTCGTAGCATGTTTCAAAAAGAACCTTTTGATGGCTTCACACACCACTGTTTGGTCTTGCTGATTGAAAAATAACGGAAGATCCCTTAAAAATCTTGCATTTTCTAGGCCATCAGAAGCACGTGGCTTTAAATGAACCCTCAGGAACATCGGGGCATAAGCACTTGCAACAAAATCTGCGTTTCGTTCAAGGCGATTATTTTCTTTTTTCAGCATTAACAGCATAGACGGTCGGTGCGCTTGAGGAAACATGAACCAAGCCATTCTCAAATAACCATTGGCTGTGGTCATCCTGCAGTTCAACAACACGTTATTGATGAGGATCTTGTAATAACGCAGTAGTAGGACTAAGCTAATATCGTCTTAATCACCGGTACCGAGATTGACGAATCGTTTCTTGTATACAGTAAACGTATCTCTTCCAGATTGCAGGAACGATTCGTCAATCTCGATACCGGTAATTAAGACGAAATAAACCTAGAAAACTACTGCGTTATTGTAGGATTCTCATTTTCATTACATATTCATCAATAACGTGTTGTTGCGCAGTTGGATGACCACTACCAATGGTTATTTGAAATTGGCTTGGTTCATGTTTCCTCAAGCGCACCAACCGTCTATGTTGTTTGATGCTGAAAAAAGAAAATAATCGCCTTGAGCGAAACGCAGATTTTGTTGCAATTGCTTATGCCCCGATGTTCCTGAGGGTTCATTCAAAGCCACGTGCTTCTGATGGCCCAGAAAATGCGATATTTTTTAGGGATCTTCCGTTATTTTTCAATCAGCAAGACCAAACAGTGGTGTGCGAAGCCATCAAAAGGTCCTTTTTGAAACATGCTACGACATGGTTGAATCCCACGAACGTTGCAGTTAGTGTCTTTTGCAATAATCTCCTTTTTCCACTTTCTGCTGATCTTGCACGGAGCAGTCTTTATCCTGGCAGATCCACACTCACGAAATGTTGTGGATATAGAAGCCATTTACGACCATGCTTTTCCGGGAAAAACAAATGTGCAGCCTGCTTGCAGTATTGTGACGCGCGATTTCGGAGGTCCATCGACATCACAATCGTACTTGCGAACGTTTCGTTGGTAAATTGTCAACTGTCGTGGAGGGGAAGAAAGTGTGCAACAGCCAGGGGTGTAACCAGGGGGAGGCAAAAGGGGCAATTGCCCCCACCTCCGAAATATTTTCAGAGACCACTAGCCTACAAACAAAGATACTAATGCTATAACGTAAATCTACTAACAACACAAGCAGGGGCGGATTAAGACCACTTTTCGACAAAACACTACGCTAAAATGAGTATTTTTCTTGCAAAAACCCTAAAAATTCGTGACAGCTAGGGGCTCTGCCCCCAGACCCCCTTTGCCGAATCCTGGGTGCGCCACGGGAAAAGCCTATGAAGTTTTGTCCCCCCCGAAATTTTGGGCTGGCTACGCCACTGGCAACAGGATTGATACCATCAGTAAAATACAAGCTGACAAACGAATGAGAGGCTATGTGGTCAATGAGTGACTTTTTGATGTTCCATGAATACATTTCAACTTGCAATTTGCTTCATAAAAAATATGCGGAAGCATACTGTCTCGAATGTCTGGAGGTGAAGTAATTAAATCACCAAGTTTGCTTTTATCTCAATTTCTGTGGCAGTTAGCCTATGTAATCTTTCAAACCTAAGATAAGAACATGGGGTTTCTGCAAATTTTAATACCAAAATTTTAACTCTAGCCTGTGTTATAACGATTTTTCAGTTTTCGAGTAGCGCACGACTACCCCAAAATTTGAATCAAGAGGTGGAACTTCAAAAACTTGAAACAAATAAAAAATATTTTGCAGATGTGAAAGTTGACGGATTTTCATCCTAAAAATTGCCCAGGCAAGTTTGAAATCAAAATTCTCCAAAAAATGCAACACCGTATTACGCGGTGCACCAAAGAAAGCAAAGAATTTAGATAGGAGGTCACAAGTAGTCGTCAGGGGGGGCACGACCCCCGGCCCCCCGCAGCGAACGCCCTGTTTATAACTAGGGCAAGTTTTTGTTGCAATGAAATCGTGCGAAAGTTGCATTTATTGATTGTCAAACAAAAGTTACAGTAAAAGTTGCATTTATGCTCAAGCACTTTACACGACAGCGATTTATTTACATACAATGCTGAGTATTTGCAAATATTATTTGAGGAGAAATTGGCGATCTTTTGCCAACAGTCTGCCGAGCATGCTAAACATTGAAACGCATTTTTAACTTTTGGAACGCAAGTAATTCGTTACACAGCTATTTACTATGCAATCAAAGAGAATAGAACCCCTGAGTCGCCTGCCAAAAATAGGGCACAACCTAGAAAAGAGATGAAGTCGAGATGTACAGGTAAAGCAATGCAAAAACAGAGTCTTTGCAGTCTGGAATGAGTTTAGCCTGGATTGGCTGTGCGTAGCAAGGCTGACGAGACTTTGGTTATAGTCAAACTGATATAGTTTTACGGCATGTTTTTTAAACCACTTTTCCACATTTTGCACAATAATTGATAAAAGTTGCATGTAAAACAAAAAAATGCAACATAAAATTCTTGGAAATAGCTTAAAATATCGACCTACATAAATTCTGAGTATTCACAAAGCCGTCGAAAGCTGCGAAAAAGTGGCAAAAGTTGCAAAAACTTGATCTATAGTTAAAACAAAAATCTAAAATTTGTCGTTTGTTCAATTTAAACTTTAGCACGTGTTAACGTACGTCACTGTGTCCTTTTTCTGACTAACTGTTATTTTGTTTGAATACTCTCTGGCAAGCCAGAAATAAAATGAACTACTACTGTTGACGGTAATTCAGCATTTTGCGAAGAAGATCAAATTTATCAAATAAAAATCAACTCTTCATTATGCTCGCCGTTTTAAGCGTGCAACGAGTTAGCGGGGCCCATTTGCGCGGCCGCGCAACACAGCTTCTTTCGAATAAATGGCGCAGCGGTGTTGAGCCGTTGGCAACGCAGCGCTGTGTCCGCTTTGACCGACCCAAGATTTGAACTTCTAGCTCTAGCATTTTTAGCTCCGTGCGAGAAACCGGTTTTGAAACAAAAACTCAGAGCTTACTACTTTCATACTAGGCCTTAGCCGCTTTGCAAGTGTGTTAGTTCTTCATTTTTGATGTAAAGCTAATAATAAATGTAACAGTAAGGTGGGATAAGATGGGCAGTTCCACTTCAAAGCCAGCTCAACGACGCTACCGTACGGAAAGAATAGTTTGCGTTTGAGCAGGGCCGGATTAAGCGTTTTGTGGGCCTGGGGCTATATGATAGTCAGGGGCTTATTTTTCATCCTATTCGTTGAAGTAAAAACTAATCCCAATCGAAGCAAATCAATCAATCAAACAGCTTTATTTTATGCAAACGCTAAAAAACGGGGTATTTACCAACAAAAAAAATAATATAAATAATAAAAAATATAAAAAAGCAACAACTTCAAAAACAAAATTTTGGCCAAGAACACATTACATAAAGAAAAATGAATATGGAGAATCGAATTACTTCATGAGCATACATATTATGTGAGTGAGTAAATAAGCAAAGGAAAGTCGAGAAGGGACCGGTTAGGTCTTCCAGTCAAGCGACCACAGACAGTATTAGTCTCAAGGAGAAGATGTACGATTTAAGTCAGTAAAAGCAGTTGGAAGAAAGAGTCCGTGGTAGCAAGCCTTGGAATGGAGAAAGGCCAATCCGTCTAAGGGAGCCACCAAGTTTCCTGGGAAGAAGGAGGGAGGAAGTGGAATTGGAGGTAGTCGTCAAATAGCCCACAACTGGGAATCCAAGGTGCAGCACAATCAGTATTAGCTATACAAAGATTGGTACCTTATTCAAATAGAATCTGAAATCTTATTCAAATAGAATTGATTAGTGCACAACAATGACGCAGCAGATTGCACATGACTGCTCACATAATGAAGTTCAATTATAATACTAATAATTATTTTTTATCAAATTCAAGGTATGCACATGAGAGCTCACATAATAAAGTTCAATTATAGTACTAATAATTATTTTTATCATAACATAAATTCAAGGTGCAATTCTTATTTATACAGATAAAGCAGGGTTTCTTAATCACAGCTATCATTCTACATCAATAGTGCCTCTCAAACACTTCTCAACATTACTCATGACTAATGTCATTACACTTAGATGGCCCAAATCCAGCGCATATATACAGACAACCAACAGATGTGCACAAATAAGATGTACAAGTTATGTACAAACAAGATTGTGGGCATTTTTTTCCCATGCATAATTAAGATGCAGACAGCAAATAGGTATATATGCAAGCATAATCATTGGGTATTTTTCCCATGGATGTTTAATCTAGATGCAGACAGAGAACAGGTATGCACAAACAAGATTGTACAAGATGCAGTTATGTTCAAACAAGATTATGAGCATGTTTTTTTTTATTTAGCAGCATATTCATCCTCCTATCACGAGAAAGCGATCAATGCGCTATACGAGCTCGCTTAGGAGTTGCCGGCCATCTGTCTACCACACCAAGATGGGGGAATCCGACAAGTGCTTTTTCCAACGGCACAACAAGTAAACTTGCCGGCTTGTTCTCTACACTGTCCCTTCAATGCTGAACGTCAAGCAGGGAAGCTGTGAATACCAATGTTAAAGTCATTGGTTTGACCCGACTCGGAATCAAACCCGAGTCTACAGCTCAAGAGACAGACGCTCCATACCACTCGGCCATCTGAGCTGTTAGATGGCATATTCAATTATGCAGACAGTAAATAAGAATGCACAAACAAGATTGTATAAAATGCAAGATGCAGTTATGTTGAAACAAGACTGTGAGCATATTTCCCATGGCATATTCAATTATGCAGACCGCAAACATATCATAAAATGTGGAGTTAACCACAAAGCAACATGGCGCAGTAGGAACTATCCATTATTATATGCCTGTTTATGCAATCATAAAGTTATCATGTCTCAGCACACAAAATGATCAAGCAAAATAATCACAAATATTTTAGCTCACTCTTTGATTCAATAAGCAATATCAGTAGAAGCGCATTAAGCAATAAGCAAGTTAACATATTATAATCATATTGATTAATCAATCAGCAAATAATTAATTATCTCTTGCAGGTTGCAAGTGCTTGATCTTATATATACAGGTTAGGTATAGCAAGCACTATGTCTCCGTCTCATGGTCCCACCAGTCCCAATTACGCGGGTAGCTTTACAGTTCTACATCTATAGCTTGAGCAAGGCTTCTTATATACAAAAAAGAATTTTTTCACAAACAGTTTCTAAAGTCTTGCACATAAGTGGTTGGCTTTGTCCTTAGGACAAAGCAACACATATATACACTTTTCCAGCAGCAATAAGTATAGAAAGCGCGAAAATTTACAATATTGACAAAAGAATGTTTTTTATATTATAAATCAAGGTAAAAAGGATACACAGCAGGAGCTAGATCTTCATTTAAAAGTACAGAAAATAATTTTAATGGATCTAACAATGAAAATAACATTCATAAAGTTGAGTTCAGCAATAAATCTTTGTATTGTACAAGTTTCCCAAGAGTTCCCAAAAGCGATTAGAATATCGTTCCAAAGTTTAGCACCCTTAAATTTAATAGTGCGTAACAGTGATGAGGTGGGAAACTGAGGGATAAAATATTGGTTACTTTTTGTGGCATTTCTAGTATTGCAGGAGTGGATGTGAGAGATTAAGAGTAAAATAGTTATTGAAGGAGGAAGGAAGACATTTTAGACAATATTTGTGCATAAATTTTGCAAGAGCATATGAAATAAGTTTGTTTAAAGGTAAGATGTTAAGCTGTACGTATGTACACATTCAAGTGACACAGTTTCCGGATTTAGCCAATGCACAACTCTTACTAACGTCATCAGGGTTTATTCTTTCCAAAAGTTCGTTTTCGATGCAGAGTAGAGCCAAGGATTTCAACCTTTTCTGGCCCATAAACGAACCCATATGATTCTTTACTCTTTTTAACGCTGAAAATGAGCGCTCGCCAGAGCAATTAAAAATCATCAGACAAAGGTACAGCCCAAGGATTAGAACGCAAAGCAGTTGCATCATGCCTACTAACGTTGTTTCTACGCTGTTGCTTTTCGATTAGCTGACATCGAAAAAGTCAGTCAATTTTTTGGATTTTGCTGCAACTATTTTCAGTTTATCTTCTAGATTTTTCCTTTTTCGAACCGCTTTTATACTTCCTCATTTTCATTTTCAAATTACTCTAGCCGACATAATATGGAATCTCCTACCTTTCAAGCTAATTGCTAGAATCGATTATATCGATGGTATTGGTATAAGTGGCCGAGCAGCCGCAAAAAACGATTGTTGCGTCATAGTCACCAACTAGAGTTTTACAGTGACATCGGTGACAGTGCATGGACACAAATTGATCAGTGTTTATCACAAGTGGAAGATTTCTGATAACCTACGCTACCGGTACCTTAGTTCTTTTATCACTTCATTGACTTAGGATAGTGGTGGGCCTGGGGCTGCAGTCCCATCAGCCCCCGTCTTAATCCGGCCCTGCGTTTGAGATTTTATTTATCAGCGCTAGAGGTTGCTATGCAAATAGCAAGGAAAATTTTACTTGTGTTGGTAAAAAACACAGAGCTACACATTAAAGTTAAAAATTGAGCAAAGTACCTGTATTTATTTGTTTATGTAGGTAAAGCAATGCCTAAAAATTATCCTGGCAAGTCAGAGAGAGGTTCCTGGGATACTAGTAGTAAGTCTGTGAATGACCCGATCTAAACTATGAAAAACAATAACCGATCAGAAGGGCAAGTGGATAAGACCGTCTGTTTCTGGACCAGTAGACTTAGGATTCGATTCCGAGTCGAGTCAAACCAATGACTTAAAAATTGGTATTCACAGCTTCCCTGCTTGACGTTCAATATGAACAGGACAAAGTGGAGCAAACCGGCAAATTCGCTGGTTGTGCTGTTGGGAAACGTACTTAACTTGCATAGTGTTCCATCGCTTTCTCGTGATAGGAGAATGAAAATGCAAATAAATATAAGAAATATATATATCATACAGACCGAATGAAGGCAAAAAATCAGCTTTCTAGAGACAGCCCATCTCACCTCACTTTATGGGACAAAATGGTCAAAGGATTTTGCTTTTAAAATATATCAAATCTTTTGCTTTATCGCGGGAATACACCAAAGCGCAAACGAGATGGCGGAACCCATTTCCGCAATTGTGCGGCCGACTTAATTGTGATTAGCAAATTAGCGATATAGCAAAGTAATGGTTGTTCAAAATAGTTAGGAAAAAAAATCACATATAGCATATCCTAAATGCTGCCCCCCTTGCTACGCCACTGTGCGTACAGTATTAATTCCTCATTCTTTTTTTCGCAACCATGCCCACCGTTTTGTTGCCTCTTTCTGTTTCTTGTACCGCGTTATATTTCTTTAATCTTGTAGTAGCCTATTTATTGTGTTGACGATGCAGAAACAAAAGAAACTACTACTATTTTCCCACTCTGCTGACGTAAGCGCTTCCATAGCTTCCTGTTTCTCGTTCCGTAATGCGATGCAGTAGGCCTATTTCTTTTTCACTTCGGTCTTCCTGTAACCGACTAGAGCTGTTGATCACAACCAACTCAGACTATCAATCAATTGATTAAATAAAACAATGCCCTAATTCCACCCTTTCAATGTACAATTCCTCCATCGGGGAGCTACCTGGCTCCCGGTTGAAAAGTACGGGTATAGCCTATTATATGTTTTGCTAGTGTCACTTGAACGAGTAATAACTATGTCTCACACAGCGGTGCAAGATTTTCGAACGGAAAATACTGCGATAGCTATCCTTGCTCGTGAAATGAAATGATAACCCACATCATATACCGGTATTCGGTTTTACTTAATACACAACACTAAAACATTGTTGCTGTGAAAAAAAAATATATATAAACGTCGAACTGATTTGTAATTGATAAACACATGCTTAAACACAACCTAGATAAAACACAGTGGACATTTTTTTTATGATCAGAAGTTGAGTAGCACTGTGGGATATAAGAGAACAATTTTTCACTTTCAAAAACGATAAACATAAATATTACATAGGCCTACCATGGTAGCCTAAGAATTTAACTTAGCAAGCGCTTTGACGGCTAAAAATTTCTACGAACTCCGACTGGAGAGCAGCTGGAGTCTACTACGCAATACGCATGCACCGCTCACCGCAACGACTTAATCTACACATCAAAGCGCAACACTTTTCACGCAAGAAAATGCAGTTACAAAGAACTTAGAAGAGGCAATGTGACCCATCATTTGCATGTGTTAACAATAATTCCAACAAAGCAGTTGTTTTTTACGTTCCTGTTGTGAGTAAACTACTTCACGTGGAACAAAGCGTAAATATAAACTACTGAGACTACTGCTTTTTGGGAAAAGTGAAAAACATTATGGAGCCACCATAGAAAAAAACAACCATTTCACGCCTTTCTATCGTTTCTCAATATCGACGCAGCCAGAAAATAAAAAAGAGGGAAACAATTTCGTTTTCATGACATTACTGGCACTGAGGCTGCAGTAAAGCTTATCAGTTATTTTGAAGAATGAATGATTAGATTCCGTAGTGTCGGTTGTGGAGCTACAGTAATTCAAAAGCTTTTTTGCTTTTTTTAATCACTGCGTACTGATTTTTTCGGAAGTAAAATCGCTCGCGTTTTTTCTCGCCTCTTTTCCACAAGTGTGCAACTGGGCTAATACAATAAATACGGTAAGCAGAATAAGCACAGTAGGCCTTCCGTTGACTCAAGTATTGAGAACAGTCAATTCAACGCAATGCCAAAACAACATGTCAGGTTATCAACACAGCGGCATTATTTTCATTACGCCTATGTTTATTTACGAAAATTATGACCATTGAATTAGGCTATGCTTAAATTGATCATTAACAAATGATTACCCCTCCCCACGCTTTTTTAGCGATTTCACGAATGATCATGCTCAAGTTAGTAATTATTTCAATCGGGGATTTTATTGTGTGATATTTCTTTGTAAATCTTTGCTTTAAAAGGGGGCCCGGTCCTCCTAATCTCTTCGCCTGGCTGTGTTCGCGGACCTCAACAACGGTAAAAAATGTATAGACTTTGCACGTTGAATAAGCAAGAAAATTTTCAATTTGAAAAAATAGTTGACAATGAAGTAATTAAATCGTATCACTACACATCAAAAATATCATTTAAAATATTAAAAAAATGGGTTCACCAACGCAACAATTATTAAGTGGCAAAAAATTATACGGAGTGATCCGAAAGCAAAAGACTGATCTAAAAGCAACTGAAATAACTATAATTTATTCAAATTTACTGATAACTTTTCTTAAGTTTTGTAAGTTACTTAGTGTGCGGCAATTCATCTATGCTCTTGTTTGAAATAACTATAATTTATTCAAATTTACTGATAACTTTTCTTAAGTTTTGTAAGTTACTTAGTGTGCGGCAATTCATCTATGCTCTTGTTTCTGTAATTTGATACTTTTATTTTAAATTTGAAATAAATTTAAATCATATTTTGTAAATTATCATACTAATTGTGATCAATAATAATTTAAAGTAGATTCAAACCACATTTAAATAAACAAATGCAAAGATATTGAATTTTAAATGGCAATGCACTTTTTCTCATGCTTATTAAATGAAGAAATTACACTTCAAAAACAAATCATTTTTATTTCAAAATAGGGAGTTACTTTTGGATCACCCTACTAACATAGGCAGACGCATGTAGGGCAGGCCCAACACTGGCAAAAATTGTTGTTACACAACCAGAAAAAAAAAAAAAAAAAAAAACGCAGGAGGTTAAAAACAAAAATGGGATCGCGTGAATACTTTTGGAAGTCAATTTGTGCCTCATGCTGCACTCTGAAAACATAATTTTTATTTTCATTTTATTCAAGGTGTCTCAAAAGTAAGTATACCCTTCAAAACGGGCCCTTCATCATAAACTTAAGGCAATCACCTCCATAGCTGTCATAGCACGATAAGGGAGATCAAAGAACCGATGCTCGAAGAATCGCGGTACATGCAAACCATAGTTCGTGCAGCAGGAGAACTGGAGTTCAGTCTATCCCCTATTCGAGTGTTCATTTTTCTGGGCAACAAAAATCAGTTTCATGAGGATTGGGTAAAATCACATGTACTAGGGTTAATAAGATAACAATGATATATTTGATCAAATTAACTAAGTGTTTCTTAATAGTGGGGGATGATGGACTGCCTAGGCCTGAACAAACGGTTGCGTATGTCGAGGTAGAAAAAATTAAAAAAAACAAGATCAGTTCAAGGATGGTCACAAAAAATTTCAAACTGTTTCTTAAAAGCTGCAAGCTGTACAAAGACTTTAAGATAATCCGGTAGGGATAAAGTGTCTGAAATTAGACTCAGCTCAACGAAAGTGACCCATTTGTCCTTGACATTTAGTTGCAATGACGAAGAAATTAGAACAGAGAAGAAAATTTAAATGCAGGCATTTGGAAGTCCAGGAAAGTTCACCTAACATTTTATGTGCAGTATTCCTAAAGGCATCATGGGCTCTTTTTTTTTTTGAAGCTGAGGTACATGTAGAAGTTAAAAACCGATATTTTTAGCAAATTTTCCACCCGCGTATTATGCAAAGCAAGTCCAAAGTTATCAATACACGCGGTTTCCTGTTAAGTGAATTAAGAGCCGAGATAACTGAAACGGACCTTTCGGCTTACCTGGCTTGACCCCAAGCCCCTTTACCAAGGAATTTTTAAATGAGTAAAGTTAACTCCACAATGACGAAGAAGAGGAGCAAAAGATCAAAACTTCTTGGTATCATTTACAAAAAACTTGTGGCAAAATTTCGAATAAGAATACGTCAAAAGGTGGCGGAAGCGTTTTAAACTTGGTGTCTATTAGTGAATTTTAGGCTACTAGATATCAGAAAATAATTCAAGTGTGTATCGCCTATTTTCAATAACTTTTGAAAAAATTGAGTAAGCGGTTAAATTTTTAAAGTGTTTACTCTTCAAACATCCAAAATACCACCGGTGAGCGAACAAGTAAAACGTCAGAAGATTTGGAAAAATACAAAACAAGAAGCCAGGAAATTGATTACAATAAAATTACCAACAGCAGCAAAAAAGCACAACCTCAGTAATATTTATTGAGTTTCATTGATCATGGAGATCAGTATTTCAAAAAGAGCTCGATAACTAGATTCAGTCAGAGCGAACATGCAATATCACCACAGTTACAAAGTAAAAATTAATTAAACCCAACAACCTATTTCACCCAAAAGGAATCTTGAATAAGATATCCCTGATGATCCATGTTGGATGAAACAGACTGTTGGATTTAATAAATTTTTACTCTTTAACTGTGGTGATAATGCTTATTGAGTTTCATTCTGATTTGAAACAGTCACATCATTAGAAGTGTCCCCAGTGACAACTGCCTATTGAACTAATACAAGACCTTATTTTCACCTTTTTTTTGGGGGGGGGAATCACTGAAGGAGAGTCATTCAAGACGGGGTACTCTACCTTTTGTGACGAAATGGCTTTTCACTTCATTTGAAATCCGCTTAGCAGCCCGAAATTGCTATGTCTTGATGTTTTTATTGCAATGATTATACATGCCTATCAAGTATTCATTTTTCAAGGACGCGTTTTCATCGCGTTGAATTTTTATTGTTCTACACACCTTTTTAACTCAGTGAAACTAATTTGTAATGACAACGCTCATTATGATACTACCATACAGTAACAGATGAACTGATGGTTGAAACTAATGAAAAGTAGCCGTGTTACTGGATGTAAAATTTTCACCCTACCACGTAAAACAAAAAACATGAAAGAAAATGCTTGTTATAGTTTAGATGAAAACAATACTTTACAAAACAATTTTTGGAGTACAAAACCGTTATTCTTAAAAGTATATTCGACATCTGCAACATTCGGTCGACAAAATTACGTAGCCTATAACGACATGACGTCGAGTCACAACTCACAAGCGGTTTGCGAATTGTAGTTCCCCAACCAGCGCCCAAGAACATGCTCCAAAAACTTCTTAGATGTTCGCACGTGAAAAGCCAAATCGTGGAAATTTTGATTTCAATCATAAGTAGCAATTGGCCCCACATTGGTAAGTCGCACGGAACTTGAAGCGAAAAGAATTTGATTTGAATCACGAAGTAGCAATTGGCTATGAATCTAAGTCGAATGGACCTTGACGTGAAAAGAATTTATAATTTGTATAGCTTTTTAGCTGGCAGAGGTCATTTTCCTTCATCAGTTGCACGCAGCAGTTCTTGGTCTTCGTTTGATTCGAACAATGTCACTTCCTTTGCTTGTCATTTCCGGTATATCTTGCTTTCTAAAATAATAAGAACAATGGAACGCTCGTTTTCATGTAGGCCAGCGTTTTTCAAACTAGGAGGCGCGCCTCCTCAGGGAGGCGCGAACTATGCTTAGGGGAGGCGCGAATGGTAACCGAAAACCTTCCTGCTAGACTATTCTTAGGGGACTACCTGCTGGACTATTCTTAGGGGAGGCGCGAATGTTAACGATTATTCTTAAGGGAAACGTGGAAACGCAAAGTTTGAAAACCAGTGATGTAGGCTAAAGTAAATCTTGATGGATCAAGACTGCGTTAAAGCAATTGGTAAAGTTAGGACTTCACGCTTTCTCAAAAACTTACGACGACCATGATCGCAAGGTTAATGGTTCAACTCCCTACTTAGTCTCGTTGTTGCGTCCTCGGATAAGATGCTTCACGATGATTATCTCTGCTTGGTGGAATCTGGCAAGCAGCAAATTAAAGAAGTCATAGGAAAATTCCACAGGAAAACTTGGAAACAAAGGCAACTCCTAAGCGAGTGTGGATTCGTCCTACGCATAGCGCCTTCGCCGGAGGAGGATAAAGATGAAGAAATCAATCAAAGGTGGGGTGAATTGTATACGCTTGCAATCTCAGTACTCGGTGTACACATGATTATGTTGTTTGGAAGTGTTGATTTCGCATAGAAATAAGAGGTGCTTGCACCATTAAACAGATTGCTCTACGTTTTTTCGAGCAGAGTAGATAAGTTTGGACATTTAAAATGCATGAGTAAAATCTCAGCAAATACCTCAAAAAAGTGAAAAAGCCTGGGTGCTCGTCACCCAATCTGCACAGCCATTCAATTCATCTTTTTAGGTAAACAAAATTTGTCTCACCAGCTCTTTGACAGGTAACTAGCGGCAGAGCGAATTCTGTGGTGAGAACCAACATTTCTAACCATTCCTTAAGGACCAATCTACGAATAAGACACAAGTTCAAAGTTTGTTTCAACTTTACTCAAATAGCATTTATTACGCATTAACCTTGGGAATACTTACGCAGCAATTTTCTGCTCGTTTCTATCTACTAACTTCTTGACTTTCCAACCCAAGCTACTCCATGAAATTTTGTGATCAAATGGGCTTTTGCCAAAACCGCTTCACATGTTTCTAAAAAAAATCAAATCTTCATTACACTCGTGCCTGCAAGCAATTAATCAATGACAACACATTATTTGTTTGAATGAACAAATTATAAAATCATAATTTCAAATAAAAATCAGCTTCTTTTCGTAATTTTTCATTAGTGTTTTAATAGCATAAGCAAAATAAACGAATTGCAAGGTATTACCTTCAAAAATTTATACCATGTGTTTATTAGGAAGAAGTCTCAGCAGCTTACAGGTGAGACCACGATGCCAGACAGTGTCATAAGCAGCTGTCAGATCGACAAAAACAGCACCGGCCTTCTTGATCTCAAATGAGTCCTCGATGTGTTGGGTAAGTAGAACAGTTTGGACTACTGTGGACCTCCTCTGTCGGAACCCAGCTTGCTCCCGAGGAAGAAGCGGGTCGACAATGGGCTCGATACGGGTGTAAATGAGCCTCTCGAGGATCTTGTAGAGGACACAGAGCAAAGAGATGGGGCGATAGCTCTTGGGGTCCTCTACAGGTTTCATTGGTTTGGGGATCGCGACAACCAACGCTCTTCTCCAGATTTTTGGAATTTTGAGGAGGTGCAAACAGGATGAAAGAAAGCCACACAGCCAGGATTTCAGGACAGCTCCGGCATGGAGCAAAAGCTCAGGACAGATAGAATCTGGGCCTGGAGCTTTTCCTGGTTTTAGATGTTTGAGGGCGGCTGCGAATTCTGAGGGAGTAAAGCTTCCACAGACATTCACTACACTTGTTGTAGAGGCCCTCCAAAGATCAGACACTTCTTGAGACACAAGCCGGGATGGCTTGCGATCAATATCCTCGTATTTGCCGTTATTGACCAGTATTGATGCGATGGCATTGGCTGAAACGGCACAGTGCCGAGGGGAGCGTGGTGATCTACCAGTTAAGTTGTTTACTATGCTCCATGCTTTACGACTGGAGTGAGAAAAGTCGATGGTTTGGACTGCCTCAGACCATCGGTCCCTGCGTTTTCTGTCAAGCCTGGACAGCAGGGCAGAAGCAGCCCTGCTAGAGTCAGATCCCTCAGGCGATTGCAGGAACATCTGATAGAGGTTCTCACACCCAGCATCCCAACTCGGAATGTGGTCGTTTTGTCGACCACGTGGGTTACAGAAGTCCTGGCATGCCCGGTCCACATCAGATGTATCAGGTGGCAACAAGCTCTTAGCGAGTTGGTTGGTCAGGGCATTGTAATGGCTAGATTTGGCCTTGCGGAAGTTCCATCGCTTAACAGGCATACTCGGAACTGACAGAGTGAGCCTTGGTGGAACAATGAGCGAAGGTCGATGTTGTGACCTAGGAAACTTCTCTAAAATACGCCTGTCAGGTAAGCGACTATCAGGACCAACACTAACAAACGCCAGGTCCGGGTTGGTGCCAGTGTTCCAGCGTCCTGAGTGGAAAGTGGCCATGTCCTTTGGGTCATGGAGAGGGACAAGACCACTAAGGCTTGCCCAAGCAACAAGGCAGTCTCCATCAGCGCTGTTGCTGCTGTAACCCCAATTCACATGCGGGCAGTTGAAACCACCCGAGTACAGGACAGGGTGTGGAAACACTGGTAGGTCGGTAGTCTGCAATGGTGTAGGAGGAGGTTTGCAAACGTTGACAATTTTATAGCCATCAACGTCAACGCATAACCTCTCAGTCTCTGATGTAAATGGGGACCTACTAGGGTCCATTTTAGTCGCTCATGGACAAATGTAGCAAGGCCGTGTATCCTGTTTAAACAGGACCCAGCTAGTGCAAAGCCTGGAATCACAAGCTTGTCGGTAAAAGCACAGTGGGTCTCCTTTAGTAGGATGACGAGTGCCTCAAATTGCACAGCGAGATGGTGAAGAACATTCATCTTGCTTGCAGTGAGGCCTTCAATGTTCAGCTGCTGGATTGCTGGCCTTCGGAACTTGTTGACGATGTGCCCTGAGGCAGAGCAAACATTGCCCCGTCCTGAAAAGGACGTTTGCCGGTAAGTAGGCCTTGGCTGAGCATCGGGATGGGTGGATACCCTTCCGGGTCGGCAGGTTTGGTTTCGGTCTGTCATTGTGACTTTGCAAGAGAAAAGCTTTGTAGAGACTTACAGCTAGGGCTACGTGGAAGCATCTGCTACTGGCATTGATGCATACCTCGAAAGACTGGAAGACTTTGGAGGGCACTCTAAGCCAAGACATGACAACACTTTCAGCGTATCTCCAGACTTCAAGGCTGAAGCTCAGCCGCACCAAGACGGTGACGACGGCCTTTCATTTAAACAACCGAGAGGCGAAACGTGAGCTCAAAATCTTCAACAACGGCAAGCTATTGCCATACTGTCCAACTCCAACCTACCTTGGTGTAAAGCTGGACAGGTCGCTCACTTTCCGTCATCACCTAGAGGCATTGCTCAGGAAACTTTCCACTCGCGTCACACTGTTGAGGCGACTTGCAGGTTCGGGATGGGGTGCAGGAGCCAGAACATCGCGGACAGCCGCCTTGTTCCTGGTCTACTCCACAGCTGAGTACTGCGCACCTGTTTGGTGGCGTAGTGCTCAATCTCGGCTAATCGACAGTGTTTTAAATGACGCCTTGCGCATTGTCACTGGATGTTTGCGACCCACTCCAACGGACTACTTGCCAATCCTCGCAGGCATCCAGCCAGCTGAGCTTCGCCGTCGAGGAGCGACACTCTCCCTGGCTAACCGCGCCACCCTTAACCCTGATCATATTCTACATGAGCAGCTGGTCGGGAAAAAAAATGCGCACCAGGGAAGGCTCAAATCAAGACGCCCGTTTGTACTCGCTGCACAGAAACTACTGGATAGTCTGACCGAATCAGACATTCGTGCAGCGCAATGGATGGGTTATGTATGGAACATGGAGTACTTGAAAAGTGCATAAAGGCTTCATGCTTTTATTCCCAGGGCCAGTCCTAAGCCTCTTGGAATAGGTTTGCCCAGAACATCTTGGGTAAAACTGAATCGTCTGCGGACTGGCGTAGGGCGATTCCATTCATCCATGTACAAATGGGGTGTTGCTCCTTCACCGAATTGTGAGTGTGGTGCCTCTGAGAAAACTGCAGACCACATCATTTCTACATGCCCCCTACATCGTGCACCAAAAGGAATACAAGGTCTGTTGGCCCTGGATGATGACACCCGACGCTGGCTTAAAATCAACGCCATTAACATCTAAACCGTTGGAAGAGGATGCCCAACCACACGACGACGACCTTCAAAAATTATCTTTGCAAACAGCTTATAAGTAGGGTATCGAATTTATTTGATGACTTTCTTGTTTTAGTTAGTGCAGCATAATCTGCTACTTGTTACTCGCAAGTAAATCTTTTTTTGTTATTTGCTCGTCAGTGACCAATCAAGAAAAAGCTCAAAATCAACAAATACACCAAACAAAAAAAGGGCGCAAAATGAAGCCGCGATATGCAAAATGCAATAAAACCAGCCTTCTACTAATCACAAGCTTACACGCGCATATCCATTTTATTAACACGAAAGCAAAATAGCTGTTGTACTACCGTACATCAAATAACAAAATTTTTGCCAACAAAGGTCATATAAATTTGGTAAAGTTTTGCGTGAGCAATGATAATCAAAAAATCATTTGGTCATCAGTAAACGCAGGATTTTCGAGGGCTACATTAACAAAAGTACATCCCTGACTTTTCGTGTTCTCGATTAATAGATTCAAAGAATATCATACACAAACTGCTGAGGGACAACAAACGAACAAATTTAGCTAAAATGTTGTAAGTTTTTTTGGATCTATTGATGTTCCTGTTTTTTTCACTTACATAAACCATGCAAAAGAATCCCATTGATTAATCGGTGAGTGCGTCTGAGCCATCGTAGAAAAGTTGATTGTTTACATTTTTCACTGATTGCTGAAAAAAAAGTAGGTGTTTTAGAGCATCGAACCGGTTTCCATTACCAAAACGCTGCTGTACCGGACCGTTTGTTTCTTACTTTACATGATGCAGGCGTCACGATGGTAGACGTCACCAGAAGCAACTTGAAACGTAAAAATCAAAGGTATTTTGGGGTGCAGTTAGGGGTGGGAAGATTGGGGATAGGTTCAGAGACGTAAAGGTAATGTAATTTTCGGGTTGGTGTGTACTAAGTGCAATTTCAAAAAAGCCTGCCAGTGCTCTAAACACTACTAAATACCAAACTATGCGGACAACTTAAAACAAATTCCTGTGCACTGTTTACGACTGTTAACCGCTATAGCTACGCTAAAAATTACTTGCTTACCTTGCTCAAAATGAACTCTCGGGACAACGACGTCTCCTCCTTGCCTAGCTTCTTATGCAAAATAGAAGCTTCATTTTCCCATGAGTTTCATCTTCACTCTTTAGGGGAAATCGTCAAAATAATAAGAAAGCCGAGATGGTATAAAAGCAAATGATGGAATTCTGACTGGTTGAAAAGGAAAGAGCTCTGATTGGGTAAAAAAAGGGAAGGACTCCGACTGCCTGACAGAATTGGGTGATAGATGAAAAACCAATCAGAAAGTTTTCAAAAAAATAGATAAGTCTGTTTTATTTACGAAGAATACTTTTGAGAGATTCCACAATAATTCTTTTTTTTAAGCCACACAACTGCAGTTACGTTGTTATATTAGTGACGTATATACATCATGCAAGATGACCTAGTCGGGCATCGATTCCACGACGTCATTTTCGTAGCTCAACACGCCAACCACTTGGCCAACTTTATGAGCGCGCTTCTAAGGCGGAAAGCTGAAAAAGAGAGCAACCTCATGCAAAAATTGATATTTACGAAGTAAACAACACATTTTGGGGACTGTCAAGGGGGTGACAAACAATGGCAGACTCAAAACGAAGCCGGGATCGATCGATTATTTTGCATTGACGAGAAAGGTTTATGCCACGGTGTAAGATGACAGTGAATTTTGAAATGTGCTGCTAGATACGCTCTAGAAGACGTTGAGATGTGGGAGTGGTAGGACCAACGTGAGTTCTCATGAAAACGTGGAGTCCGATATTGGCACACAATTTTTCAATAGTGGTTCTGAATTAGCAGGTTGGATGCTGCTGTAGACTCAGCGTTTTCTTTCTTTCAAGCTTGAGGAGTGCAAAGTTTTTCAAATGATCAGTAATTTCAAATGCAACTTTTCTCTACTCCGATCTCTCTGAAGCGTGGCCTTCAAAAGCGCAGAAGCCGATTGAACATGCCATTATAATTGACATTTCAACAGCATTGCCTCATACAGGTAAGCCCACATCTTGAAATGATACAGTGGTCCATGAAATAGGATCTTTTGAAGTGATTTCGAAAATCTTGTGGAAACAAAGAGTTGTAGATTCACATCGTTTGGTAGGGTTACAAATAACAACGGTGAAAAGTGCCAAAAGATAATTTGTAAAGTGGACAACTAGTTTTGAATAGCGGATTGATTATTATCTTTAAACGTGCACAGCCTGTTTGCTTAAGGACTGGAAACTAGACCTTTCACGGGTAGTCTTTTGTCCAAGTAAGAAATTACCATCGATTTCCGGACGAGTTTGGGTGAGACTCCGTTTTTGTTCCAAGCAATTTTACGTAGACAGCGAGAAAATATTCTTAAATTGGGAACAAAGAAATACAAAGATAAATGAACCTGACACGGACTAAACTTCAAAGCAGAAGGTGAACTTACAAACACCACATACTGGCACAACAAAAAAGCAACTAATCCGATATAATGTGAATGTAAAACAGCGTACCGTACTGCAAATGCATCGATATCCTAGGTTTACATCTTTTTGCTTATTTTTCTTATTTTACCATAATTGTAAACTAAACACATGGGATCATTTGCAAAACCAAAACAACAAGAAATTGGTAAAAGTTTGGTATTACCGTAATGTAGCCTACATCAAAACAAACTTTTAACTGTCGATATTTGCAGCGATTATTCAATGTTAATTGGTTGCATGAAGAAGCGTCTGCCGAGGCGAGAAAATGATGCTTGGCCCCCTCCACAACTTTTCGAAAAATGTCGAGCCGCTGTTAGATACCGTTTTTTCATCTTCAATCGGGAAGTTTCAGCGAGCATACTTCTCTGCAAATTTTTAGTGCAATAGGCTTGGAGATAAATTAGTAGGCCTATTACGAAGTTTATGTTACGATTTGCAGTAAACCTTATAGTTAAATGCGATATCGTTTAGTGCAGCGCACATTTAGTTGCTCTCGTTGCCAATGAAGACAACGTGCAACTTTAAACTGATTGATGTGTTAGTTATTTTGAATCTTTCATATGGCTTCAATCATGTTTTCCATAATTTCGAATTACATTGGTTGCATAACGCGGTATCAAACGAATGTAACCTATAGATTGTTAAATGCAACACCTTAAATTTTACTCCATTAGTTTTGCTTTGCAATTATAGATAAGAATAGAGCAAAAAAGAAACGAATCTGCCACGTCCCAGGATGAGGGCAGACGTATTTCAACATGACACATCATACGAAAAAACATCCCAACATCCCAGCAGAAGAATTTCTCTTCAGGAGCAAGGCCAAATTATCCAGATCTGGATAATTTTATTTCTTCACTGGTTTCCAGTGCAATATTTGCAACAAAGTGGTAAAATCTCGGAAGAACTACGTTTCTCGCATCCACAAAGACGTGTCCTTGGATTCCGTTGCTTTTAGAAACATGAAGAAGGCATGCCAGATAAATTCTTCAAACTTCTTGGAATTCTGCTACCACGTAAGCTTATTCGGCAACGCTGCACATTTCTTGTGCTTTCTTAATTTAAGATACCCTCAAATCCATGCAAAGGAGCGGCAATGCTTGGAAAAGCACGTCAAAGATTGGTTGCAGCGCCAAAGAAAGAAGAACGAAAAGCGAGAAAGCTTTGTTAAGTAGAAAAGTTGGCAGAAGCTCTAGAAGTTCCCTTTTCATTTACGGCGATATCGAGATACTGTGCAAAACACAGCAAAACCATGGATCAAATAAGAAATAAAAAACCCGGAACAGTCAAAAAGGTCCTTGCATAGAGACATTTTTGTAATGATTATTTGCCGCTTAGGATACCGACAGTCTGACCTAAGCGGCATGCGCCTAGTGAGGTACGGGCGGCGGAGAGAACTGAGCGTGGACGCTATAGCATTCTCATGAAGGAGCAAAAAGAACAAAGCCAGCATGCGTGCATGATTCTACACGAAAAAAAGACCAATGACGTGAAGAAGACCAACATACGGGCATGGCAATTTTGAAAACATGACCCAGAGGAAAACGACCCAGTCTTTCCTTCGTTACAACAGGAAGTAAATCTGTTTTTCTAAAAAAAAAAACCCAACAGCTACTGACATCAGATAACTGATAACAGCAGAGAACTGGGGTGCGCCGCCAGCCGAAGAACGTTCAGGAAGCAGTGGCTCGAGCTGCCGGCCACTCCGTTTCAATCGTTGAGAAACATTACTACAATTCCCATCCTCATGAGATCGTGTCGAAGGCGAAAAACGCAATGGCGGAGATCGCGGCAGGAGTGTAAACTGAATATATGCACGCTGATGACATTGGAAATGTCATCAGAGGACGTCGAAAATAGGTGAAAAAAATTGCGACGACTATCGTGAAGAAATTGAAATACATAATGTTTGAACTTACGCAATTATGGATTTATTGCTTAGTGACAGGCTGTAAGCCCACTGTACATTTTACACCGGTCGCATTTTAGTGTGGTAGTTCCTCATACGACAACAATCCAGTTGTGTTTTTAAACAATGCGAGAATTTAATGAGCAATTAGAATTTGCAAAGAACCTGCGAAAGCTTGGCAGATTTCTCTGCGAGTTTTAAATGTAACAGGCTGGGAGATATGTTAGGGTTTGCAGTAGACCTTACAAATAAATGCGATATGGTTTAGTGCAGCGCACATTTAGTTGCTCTCCTTGCCAATGAAGACAACGTGCAACTTTAAACTGATTGATGTGTTAGTTATTTTGAATCTTTCATATGGCTTCTTTGCTCGCTAAATCAATAAATAGTACTGTACAAGCAATTTTTAAACAGATATTTCTTTTTCGACATACGAATAATCATGTTTTCCATAATTTCGAATTACATTGGTTGCATAATGCAGTATCAAACGAATGTAACCTATAGATTGTTAAATGCAACACCTTAAATTTTACTCCATTAGTTTTGCTTTGCACTTATAGATAAGAATAGAGCAAAAAAGAAACGAATCTGCCACGTCCCAGGATGAGGGCAGACGTATTTCAACATGACACATCATACGAAAAAACATCCCAACATCCCAGCAGAAGAATTTCTCTTCAGGAACAAGGCCACATTATCCAGATCTGGATAATTTTATTTCTTCACTGGTTTCCAGTGCAATATTTGCAACAAAGTGGTAAAATCTTGGAAAAACCACGTTTCTCGCATCCACAAAGACGTGTCCTTGGATTCCGTTGCTTTTAGAAACATGAAGAAGGCATGCCAGATAAATTCTTCAAACTTCTTGGAATTCTGCTACCACGTAAGCTTATTCGGCAACGCTGCACATTTCTTGTGCTTTCTTAATTTAAGATACCCTCAAATCCATGGAAAGGAGCGGCAATGCTTGGAAAAGCACGTCAAAGATTGGTTGCAGCGCCAAAGAAAGAAGAACGAAAAGCGAGAAAGCTTTGCAAAGTAGAAAAGTTGGCAGAAGCTCTAGAAGTTCCCTTTTCATTTACGGCGATATCGAGATACTGTGCAAAACACAGCAAAACCATGGATCAAATAAGAAATAAAAAACCCGGAACAGTCAAAAAGGTCCTTGCATAGAGACATTTTTGTAATGATTATTTGCCGCTTAGGATACCGACAGTCTGACCTAAGCGGCATGCGCCTAGTGAGGTACGGGCGGCGGAGAGAACTGAGCGTGGACGCTATAGCATTCTCATGAAGGAGCAAAAAGAACAAAGCCAGCATGCGTGCATGATTCTACACGAAAAAAAGACCAATGACGTGAAGAAGACCAACATACGGGCATGACCATTCTGAAAACATGACCCAGAGGAAAACGACCCAGTCTTTCCTTCGTTACAACAGGAAGTAAATCTGTTTTTCTAAAAAAAAAAACCTAACAGCTACTGACATCAGATAACTGATAACAGCAGAGAACTGGGGTGCGCCGCCAGCCGAAGAACGTTCAGGAAGCAGTGGCTCGAGCTGCCGGCCACTCCGTTTCAATCGTTGGGAAACATTACTACAATTCCCATCCTCATGAGATCGTGTCGAAGGCGAAAAACGCAATGGCGGAGATCGCGGCAGGAGTGTAAACTGATCATATGCACGCTGATGACATTGGAAATGTCATCAGAGGACGTCGAAAATAGGTGAAAAAAATTGCGACGACTATCGTGAAGAAATTGAAATACATAATGTTTGAACTTACGCAATTATGGATTTATTGCTTAGTGGCAGGCTGTAAGCCCACTGTACATTCTACACCGGTCGCATTTTAGTGTGGTAGTTCCTCATACGACAACAATCCAGTTGTGTTTTTAAACAATGCGAGAATTTAATGAGCAATTAGAATTTGCAAAGAACCTGCGAAAGCTTGGCAGATTTCTCTGCGAGTTTTAAATGTAACAGGCTGGGAGATATGTTAGGGTTTGCAGTAGACCTTACAAATAAATGCGATATGGTTTAGTGCAGCGCACATTTAGTTGCTCTCCTTGCCAATGAAGACAACGTGCAACTTTAAACTGATTGATGTGTTAGTTATTTTGAATCTTTCATATGGCTTCTTTGCTCGCTAAATCAATAAATAGTACTGTACAAGCAATTTTTAAACAGATATTTCTTTTTCGACATACGAATAATCATGTTTTCCATAATTTCGAATTACATTGGTTGCATAACGCGGTATCAAACGAATGTAACCTATAGATTGTTAAATGCAACACCTTAAATTTTACTCCATTAGTTTTGCTTTGCACTTATAGATAAGAATAGAGCAAAAAAGAAACGAATCTGCGTCGTCCCAGGATGAGGGCAGACGTATTTCAACATGACACATCATACGAAAAAAACATCCCAACATCCCAGCAGAAGAATTTCTCTTCAGGAACGAGGCCAAATTATCCAGATTTGGATAATTTTATTTCAACGGCTTCCAACGCAATATTTGCAACAAAGTGGTAAAATCTCGGAAAAACCACGTTTCTTCCATCCACAAAGACGTGTCCTTGGATTCCGCTGCTTTTAAAAACATGAAGAAGGCATGCCAGATAAATTCTTCAAACTTCTTGGAATTTTATTTGGAATCTAATAAAAAACTGCTGTGATCGGCCGGAGTTGTGGCAACAACCAACGAGAATCAAGTGCCCACGCTACTAACATCGTTAGAAGATATGGATAATATTGAAGCAGTGTTTTCAAGACTGCAAAGCAAGAGAGGAGGGTACGGGAAAGCGGCAACCAAGTATGCTTATTTGGTAACGCCGCAAATTTCTTGAGGTTTCTCAATTTGGGATAGCCTTAAATCAAAGCAAAGAAGCGGGAATGTTGGGAAAGCACGTAGAAGATTAGTTGCAGCGCCAAAGAAAGAAGAACGAAAAGCGATAAAGCTTCGTGAAGGAGAAAAGTTGGCAGAAGCTCCAGGGACTCTTCTTTTTATCTACGGCGATTTCGAGATACTGTGGAAAACATAGCAAAATCATGGATCAAATAGGAAAAAACCCAGAACAGTCAAATAGGCGTTTTTGAAGTCCTTATATGGAGACATTTTTTGTACGGATTATTTTCCGCTGGGTATGCCGATCGTGTCCTAAGCGGCATGTGGCTAGTGGAGCTACGAGCGGCGGAAAGAATTCAGCGTGGACGCTATAGCATTCTTGTAAAAAAGAAAGCAAGCATGCGTGCATGATTCTACACGAAAAAAAGACCAATGACGTGAAGAAGACCAACATACGGGCATGGCAATTTTGAAAACATGACCCAGAGGAAAACGACCCAGTCTTTCCTTCGTTACAACAGGAAGTAAATCTGTTTTTCTAAAAAAAAAAACCTAACAGCTACTGACATCAGATAACTGATAACCACTGGGGTGCGCCGCCAGCCAAAGAACATTCAGGAAGCAGTGGCTCGAGCTGCCGGCCACTCCGTTTCAATCGTTGGGAAACATTACTACAATTCCCATCCTCATGAGATGGTGTCGAAGGTGAAAAACGCAATGGCAGAGATCGCGGCAGGTGTGTAAACAGAATATATGCACGCTGATGACGAATGTACTGCATACTTGTTAGTTTTTGAGTGCATGCACTGGTGTACATTTTGGCATTTCGCAAAACTGCGCACTTTAGGTCGGTTCATAGTAGCACTTTTCAGTTTGAGTAAAAATGCAACGAAAATGCCTTAAAGCCGTAAATTCTTTTAAGGTCACGACGTAACTCACTTTAAAATCATGTAGTTAACGCAAATGCATTTAAGGCAAACGCAAAGTTTCAAATTTTTTTAACTTTCAAAAATTGAGTAGTTTTGCTTTCATGCAAATGCTTTTTGCACCAACATTTGCCTTAAAGGCATTTACTTGATTAATTTTACATAATTAATTAATCTTGTCATAAGTTAAACGTGTGAGCAGAACGTGGACAATGGCGTAACCTTAATGCAAGTTGCGTCAAAAATACGTGACTACAAGGCACAGTTCTTCAACGTAAAAGTACGTTATGAACCGACCTTTACAAATAAGGTTTGTTTACTCCAGTAAACCTCCTATCATAAAAATAACATCAAATTTGAACTTCTTGACCCTAAAAACTTGAAGGTTGATGTAAATTTTATCAAAATCGGCTAAGTAGGTATCAAAATATTTCAGTTTACGTTTTCGCCACTAGGAGCGCTAGCACGTCGTTTAAACGTGCTAAAACATGAATATTTCTGGTGTGAACCCGCTAATTTCAAAAAAAAGTTTTAAACAGTGCAAAGCACAAAAGGGCAGATTTTAAAGATAGTCAAAATGACGTCACAAGTATACTCTGCCCTCTAGTGGCAAGAAACATGAAATTTATCAAAAAGTGAGTCTTAAAATGGCGTCAGTGGCAGAGGTAAATGTTAGCGAAATGCCCCGAAACTTCATATTCATAGTCAGATGGTCAAACTGCAATATTAAAAATGGGTTCAACGTGATCAGCCCAAAATTTAAATTTCATAGGGCGCCTGCAACACCCTAGTATACATTGAATAGAAACTCAAACAAAACCTAAACTAAACATTACTATTCTTAAGGACACCTAAGGTCGTAGCCAGCGAAAAGTTTTTCTAAGGGGAGGAAGAAATTGCAATGGACCAAGATAAAGAGAAATTTGTTGCTGTGGGCTTTCTGCATTACAATTGATTTTTTGATGTCATAATCACATTAAATTATTACATTAAACTTTATTTGTGATGCAGAAAATTCACGGCAACGTGGGCCTAAGGCCCACATAAATTGGACATGTGGACAGGGAAACGATTAATTGGAATTGAACTTTTTCTTATTGAATTGTAGTATTTGTTATTTTGAAAAATTAAGGCCCAAATTACAATTACTTTCATAATAACAAAAAAAGCGACCACTTTCACTTTCCTGAATGAAAGCATTTCCCGAATAAAAAAAGTTTTGACTACATTATTTATATCTTGAAAAAGCATTAAATGTCTTGCTCGTCGAGTAAGGGATTACTTGAGTGATTGTCAAGTGAGATTGTCGATTGCTTGTCGAGTGAGGCACTAAACTCAGTCGATTTTTTCTTTGAACTTCTGTGTTAATCCAAAATCGCAACTGATTTTTGAAGATCTTGTTAGGGTTTTTGAGGGCTGCAGTAGCGCGGTAGTTCAATAAAACAAACTCTATTTGCAAACGCATGCATTAAATTTGAAAAGGTAGAAGAGTTTATTACACACTTATCATGTTACAGGTAGGTTTCTTAATTAAGGGTTTGAAATTATTACTGTTTCGTACTCTCCGGCACTAATTTGGGTATAGGTTGATACCGCCAGAATAGCAAAATATTCGGTGAATAGATATTGCTTTGGGCTACCATCTAAACTAGCCCGAATTGTCATTTCATTCACCCCATTTTATGACCATTCTTATTGCTGAAGTTTCATAGTTTGTTGTTTATTTAATTATTGCTGTTAGTTCATACAAAGCCACGTTTAAGCTGCGCGACTGATTGTTGGATGCAGCTCAACGTGTTCAACAATGTCGCTCAACATGGCATAAGACAAAAAGGGCTAATGCCTTCTGTTGATAAGCTGTGATCTACCAAAGAAATTCATTTGGCGAAAGTGACAAAATCGAACGACAAAAACATGCGATTATGTACATTATCCTGCAATTTGTTTTAATTTAGACTGTTGAATAAATAGTACACATGTTTTCAAGAAAATGAGTCAAGAAAGCCAATTTTTTGAAGATGACCTGTTCGAATCTTCATGCGAAGTTGGTAAGACGCTTTAGATGTGTTTTTAGCCGCTATGTAATAATAGCTAAGTTTATTCACGCAAATCTTGCGCTTTTCAGCAAATTTTTTCCGATTTTGTTCCCCGAGAAGCCAGTTTGTGAATTGCTTAGATTCGTGCAAAAACCTGCTGGCTATGGTAGAAGGCTGGGGACGAACGCACCCTGAATACTCAGGTTTGGTAATTGTTGTGTAAAGAGAAGTGTTTGAGCATGACGCTTGTGTTTTACCAACAGTTTTGCTTGTCAGTTTTTTTGTGTTATTTCCTGTTCATTACGTAGCTTTGTGTTGTTTTTCTGTGTTATTTCCCGTTCATTACCGCATTACCTGCTTGTATTTTTCTAAAACACTACTAATTTTGCATTCTTGGTCTAGTTCAGTGCGAACTACTCAATTTCAGAAAATCATTTCTTGTTTTATTGCATTTTTTGTTTGTGGAGAACAGTAACCAGTAATGTCGGTATGTGTCACGTGATCAATTTTAACCTATCACAACGCTTGTGGCGAAAGCGGTTGTAGATATATAACGCATGGTTTATTAATGGCTGTGAGTTTAAGTTGGTTCATAAAAACAAAAAACAAATTATGTCCTGGTGATGAGGAAAGGTAAAAGTTCCCCGATTTATAATTCGAATTTTAATAGCGCTTACTTTTTAAAATTTCACATCGCCTTACTGTTTAGTGTTCACGTGTCCTGTTCAAGTGGCTCCAAAGGCCCAAAGTTTTTTTGCATCACAATTAAACTTTTGGTGTGAATTTTTAATAATTTTTGATGTCCTAATTTCAGTCATGTTTATGAAAAAGTTTCAAACACAATATACAACAAAAAATGCTAAAAATATTATTAAGCTTTTTCGGCCACTATGACTGAACTACCCCCCCCCCCAAAAAAAAAATCGGTCAATAACCGACAAATTGATCAAAAAAAACCTAGGCTTTCGGAAACTCTTTGTCAAAACTCTCGCCCATTTTTATTCAACTGTTTGAATCACTGCTCGTTTTATGCAGGCGAAGAGCAAAAGAGCGTCACCTCGGTGGATTCATCCAACCAGCTGTCATCTGCTGGACCCTTCTTCATGCAAGAAAATGACGACTGGATGTTATCTGATTCAGATGAGTCCGGTAAGCTGTGAGTAGAAAATTTTTCACGTGGAGAATATGCAGCAACAGTATCTTGAAATTTTGTTTCAGATGATGAAGTACCTGTGCCAAGAATTTTGTTGTCGCATTTTTTGGTACTATCAGCAGGACTCTCAACTTCTGCTGTGCAGGATACTGTTGCTGGTAGGTTGTACTTTAAACCTTTCACAAATTTTGACTACATTTCCATTCCTTTTCGAAAAGAATCGAAATAATACAAGAATCCTGGCTGTTATTCGACTCTGGAATTACTTTAAATGGCGCAATCTCTGTCTTTCTATGTTTTGCTTCTGTTATTGTTTGCGCTTTGGTTGGGTAGCTGCTTCCCCATTTGGTTACGCATTTGCATTAAACTTTTATCAAGGAAAGTTTCGAGGAACGGCTACGGAGTACAAAAGTAAGTTTGGACTGGGAGGCGAAGTTGTTCTTGATTTCTTAGATATTTTATCCAAAAGTGCCTTGCTGAAAAAAATTTTTCTCTTTACTCCGACAATTTTTTTTACCTCAGTCGGGTTACTTGAAGAAGTTACAAAAAAAGGACACCGAGCAACTGGGACGATTCGAAGTAATAGAACGGAAAAATGCCCCTTTTCTAACAACAAGTCATTTGGAAAGCTTCCTCAAGGAAGCGAAGAGCACTTTTTAGAAAGACTCAAGAGATTTTGGTTGCTAGATGGAGTGACAATGGCATTGTAACAACTACCTCCAATGAACATGGAATGGTGCCTGGAAAACGAGTGGACAGATATTCTGCCGCTGCAAAGAAAAAAATATCTGTTAGCATGCCCAAAATCATTTACATGCATAATAAGAATATGGGCGGGGTCGACCGAGTCGACCAAAATATTTCTAAATACAGTATCAACATTAGACGAAAAACCGTATCAACATTCAACATTACAGTATCAACATTAGAAGAAATGGTACTTTCCGGTACTTGCATACTTGCTGAACGTTTGCGTTAACAACGCTTGGCTTTTTGCCACAGAAGGCGGTTACAGCCAAGACTTGATGACGTTTACCAGAGTATCGTTCAAAAATGGTTGAAACTATATGGGTCACCAGTAAGGTCTTTTCATGGTGCAATGAGAGGGGAATTGCGATTTGACATGTCTCAGCAATCCGAAAAAGAGACGAAGATGCAAACAACGCCAGAGTCAAACATACTATATTTGCAAAAAATGTGACGTGGCTTTACATGTAAAATGCTCCCCAATTTACCACAGTGAAGTAATGGAGTAATTTTGTTCATTTGCCCCATGTTTGTGACCATTTTTGATTGCTTGTAATAAAATCTTTTCGGTTTTGATTTAGACCTTATTACTTATCAACTATAAGTTCGATTCATAACAAAAATAGTCCGGGTTCAGTTGGGTTCTGCAGCTATAACTGCAACAGTAGTAGTGCGGTTACAATAAATGCGATACCGGAGTAGTTATGGGGACAAATGTTGCGTTTTCGCAATGTAACGTTTTTGCCAATAACTTCAAACGTAAAGTAAAAAATAATTTTTAAATGACGATTATTTTACGAATACACTATATTAACTAACATATACCACTTTCACGCAATTACTACAAAGTTTTGTTTTTCTGGGAACAAATGGGTTAAAAACAATACTTAGGGTCAGTGGCGATTCCGGCACTCGGGCTGAGCCCGAGTTACAAAATGATGACAGAGGCGACTCCGGCACTCGGGCTGAGCCTAAGTTACGAAATGATGGAAGGCTTGTTATTATTTAAATTTCAAAAAGTAAGCTTAAAGCTTTTTTTAACTTAATTCGTATCACGTTCGTTGAAAGAAACTGTCATCGTAAAAAACAACAAAGTGTGCGGTGGCAGTTGCGTTTTTCGCTCAACGATTTGTCTAGCCGTAAGCTCTGGCTAGAGGAAAATAGCCCGAGCCGCATTGCGGAGAAAAGAAAGAGACAAACGAGACAAAAGCCTTTTTCCTTATTACATCTTACTCGGGCTCGATCGCATTTGCCTGAGTCAGACAATGCAAACGTTTGTTACGTTGTTTCACACAATTCTTTCCTTAACTTGTTTGTGGAACTCGGGCCCTCGAGAAATAGCCCGAGCTACAATTGGAGAGAGGAATAGAAAAAAGATTTCGTAAGACGCCTGCCATCATGCTGCCATGTAGTAAATGCAGGCTTTTTGTTTGGTCATAAATGTCTGTTCCTCTGTGGCTCACAATGGATAGCTGATAACAAAGAGCTACACAACAAACTCAGTATGAGTTTGCCATCAAATTAAGAAGATTAAACTTTTTAACTTAATTGAAATTTAATCCAATAAAGGAGCCAATCGTCGTTTAAACCACTGGTGTTTGTGGTAGCAGTTTTCTTTAGACTAGCTCGGGCTGGAGTAAAATAACGAGACACTCTGCAGAGAAATAAAGAGAAAAATAATTTACAAGCATTTTTTCTACTTAATCCAACTTGGGCGCGATTGCAGTTGTCTAAGCTCTAGCAGAGCGAGCGTTTATCCCATTGTTTCAGACACTTTTTTGCTTAACTTTTTTGTGGAACTCGGGCTCGCGAGAAATAGCCCGAGCTGCTATCAGAAAAAGGAAGAGAAAAAGAGATACGCTAGAAACTCGGGCCAGCGAGAAATAGACTGAGCTGAAATCAGAAAAAGGAATAGAAAAAGACATTTGCTAGCAATTTATTAACGAGAAATCTAGTAAAAAAATTTACGTTAGTTTTTGCAATGTTTAGCAGTTGTGTGTAAATCAGGGCAATATGGACGAAGACATAGTTCTAGGAATACAAAAGAAGTCTTTCGGGGCTAGAAATATTGCAGAAAAACAAGAGATTATTCGTAAAGATAGACCAACTCCAGTCTTGAAAAATATAGTCAAAACTCGAACATTCCAAAAAAAATGGTATGATGATATCGATTGGCTTTGTGGAAGCAGCATCACAGAGAAGCTCTACTGTTGGCCCTGTTTGTTATTTAAACCAAAAGCCACTCAATCGTGGACTGGTGCAAGATACAGTAACTTTAAAAACATTTTGACTGAGTGACTGCAAGCACCACAACAAATCTCTCAATCACTTAAAAAGCTACAAAAGCTTAAAAACCTTCGGAAAATACGACATTATCACAGCTATTAGTGAGTCCGCTAAACTCGCTAAACAAATACATAACAAAGAAGTTGCAGAAAATAGACAGTATTTAAAACGATTAACAAATGCTGTATTATACTTGTGCAAACAAGAGTTACCTTTGCGCGGACATAACGAAGGAACTGATAGCCTTAACAGAGGAAATTACCGTGAACTACTGGAGTGTTTTGCTGATATTGACAGCGTGTTTGCGTCGAGACTTCATAACAAAGAGGGTTCGAAACAGTTTTCGGGAGTCTCCAGTTCAATTCAAAATGATTTGATACAAGCTATCGGAAATGTGATATCTCATGAAATTAAAAATGAAGTTAACAAAGCACCGTTTATATCCGTACAAGCCGATGAAACTACAGATTGCGCAATGCATGCTCAGCTGTCGATCATAATAAGGTATGTCCATGAAACCAAAGTATGTGAAAGATTTCTTGGATTCTATGAAGTGAGTAATGATAAAAGTGCTGAAAGAATAACTGATGTTATTGCAACCACGCTGAACTGCTTCGACAACGCTACCAATAAATTAGTGAGCCAGACCTATGATGGAGCTGCTGTAATGGCCGGTACTTTATCCGGGGTCCAAAGAAGGCTAAAAAGTAAAGGCTTTACACATGCTCATTTTATTCACTGTTACGCTCATAAGCTAAATTTGGTGTTAAGCAAGAGTGCACAAAAAGTTACTGGAGTTCAAATGTTTTTTTCACATTTACGGTCATTTAGTAAATTTGCATCCTCAAGTACCAAGCGAAAAAGCGTTTTTAGGCAATTTGATATCAGTATTCCGTCACTGTGCGAAACAAGATGGTGTTACAGAACTAGAACAGTGTCATCCGTGAAAATGCAGCGTGAAAGCCTTAAAAATGCTTTGCAAAGTATTTTAGACAACATTGAAAAGTGGGATGAAGACACTCTGTGTCATCCAGACAATTTGTTGGCCAAGTTAAATGATTTCACATTCATGTTCTTCATCAATTGCTTCCAAAATATTCTTTCTCAGGCTGGAAAGCTGTTTGATATTTTGCAATGCAAGCAGCTGGACATAAAGCGAGAACAGAACAAAGTAAACGACTTTATTAGTTGTGTCGAAGAATATCGCAACGACGAACATTATCAAAACTTACTTCGCGAAACGGCTGTTGTCACTGAACAAGAAAATGATTCTGCTCCTTCTGCAAAAAGGGCCAGGGGTGCACAAATTAATTACAAACGAATTTATTTTGAAATTATTGATCATATTCTATTGTGTTTGCGAGAGAGATTTGTTGATATGCAAGAGTATGCATTTTTTGAATTGTTGGACGTTGATAAATTTGAACAGTTTTTTGGATCATTTCCGATGCAACATGTGGACGGTATACGTAACAAATATTCAAACATTTCTGACTGCAAAAGCTTGATAAACGAGCTAAAATATATGTACATTGACAGTGATTTCAAGAAGTGCAAGTCAGTCAAATCCATTTATGAACTGATTTATAAATTGGAGTTAACTTCAACTTTGCCTGAGGCTACTAAATTAATTCAACTATTGTTAACAATTCCTCTAACATCAGTGGCAAACGAGAGAAGTTTTTCAGCGTTGAATAGAATCCGTTCGTATCTGAGAACCACAATGACTCACGAGAGGCTTTCGTCCCTGGCTCGAATATCTATAGAGAAAAGCATTTTGAACGAACTTGATAATAAGAAAGAACTGCACAACAGAATTTTGCATGAGTTTGCCACCAAACCAAGAGGACTAGAATTTATGTATAAATAAATGCGTTTTACAAGAGTAAGAAGAGTTACTGCTATTTCTGTCTTAATTCTGGTATTAATGCTTCCTTTTTGCAACATTGTCAGTGACGAGCCCGAGTAGCCATGAAAAGCTGGAGTCGCCACTGCTTAGGGTGTTTTTCGTACACCAGCGAACGAGCATTCGGAACAAAATGTGATTGAAAAAATGCTATACAGCAGTAGAAACTTTTTTTCACCGCTGTGCTAGTTCATTGCCGTTTAATGACGCAGCAAAAAGGTGAAAAGGGACAGCGGGTGTTTGAAACTCACATTTACCTTTTCCTCATGTCCAATTAAAGTGGGCTAAAAGCTCACGGGCTTTCTGCAACATAATCAAATATTTGATGTCATAATCGAAAAAGTGATTATGACATCAAATAGGCTAAAAGCCCACCGGCTTTCTGCATCATAATCAAATTATTACATCACAAAACTTTTCTAGATGAGCATACAATTGCGGGTGCAGTTCTTTGATGCAACTAAGTAAGAAAAAACGAATGCGTAATCAGCGGCATGGCCTAGCGGTACCGCGCGCAGGTGACAGATCCTGCGTGACGGGTGCGATTCGCGACTGGAGCCGATCGCATTTGACATATACAGGTGTGACGGGTGGTTGCTGACTCGAAGAGCGCAAGCTTACTTCGCAGTCTCTCTCAATTACTGTTGAATTTTCATTTCAATGTAAATTGAATATTACCTCAGTTCAGCAAGTTGCAAACTATCTTAAATACGCTGCTCAATTCCAAACAATTAATTATTTATTCGTTTTAACCACCTGTGTTGTCGGATTTCCGCTTTTAGCGGTCGTATTATGTTTCAAAAACTTTAACAAGTTTCATATTTCAAGGAAGTATTGGAAGTATGGTTTTTCAGCTTAATAAGGAATACGACCAAAAAAAAAAAAAAAAGATCGAAAAGACGGAAAAAATTGTGCAGACTAACTGATTGGTCAAATGACCAAAACATAATTTCGAAAAAAAATCAGCGACACAACCTCGTGGTGTGTAACCAGACAAAATTTTCAATCAGAAAACACTGATGCATTTAATAGATGGATTTAATGAATTTAAATAACTTCCATTTAAATTAACTAAACAATAGTTGAAATTGAACTCAATGAGATGGTTGCAAAGAGTTATGTAGTTATTTGATTGAAGAAGCTTTCCAGCGTTTGCCTTCAGTGAGCAGGCAAACGCTGGAAAGCTTCTTCAATCAAATAAGCAAAAATCAACTTCTGTTTTAAGAGGTATATGTGGATAGAACGAAATAGTACAACAACTTTTTACAAGCGACAAATTTATCTCATATACGAGCAAACCAATATTGCTGTGCAGTTGAAAAATAATAATTCAGTCAAAGTTCAATACGCTGCTAATACATAAGACAAAAGCCTTCGTTTAGTTTATGCACAGTTGTCCCTACCTACACACAAATACGAAGACACGTGCTATCCGAGTTTCTGGTAACGATTGAGAGGGTCACAAAATGCTATTCGAATTCACCCTTTTTTGCCTATTAAGAAACAGCCAAATTTAAACAAGACTTACAACATTAATGATGGTGATTGAATATTATTACAAGTGCTGCCTGTAAATTCAAACGATTTCTATTGAGAAAGACAAGAATCAGTTCGTCCGAATTAACTAACTTTACAGTTAGATATCATAACTAAAAAATTTACGCATAATTTGTATAATGCCCAATCACATTTAATCATTAGAGGAGGTGGTTTAGGCCAAAGAGTTTCTTTCGAATTCAATGAACAATTCATTTGAGAGGACGCAATTTTTGCAAAAGGTTTCAACGGAAACCCCTAATAAAATAGTTTGACTCGCAACTAGGTTTGGACCCATTCATTGTTTTTCTAATTTTTAAATACCAATTCCCTGACTCTGCAAAAAAATTCAAATTCAAACTCATTGCTTCGAAATGAAAAATTTAATTTTTACTCAAATCCATTGACTTAGAAAAAAAAAATCCAGATGCATCGACTTAGCGAAAGCTACAGTATATTTAAAGTCAAATTCATTGATCAGAGTGGTCAAAGCCATTGCTTTAAGCGCGGGAAGCCTGGGTTTGATTCCAGGGCGGGTCAAATCGGACACAGTGTCGCCAAAAGCTTACCAATGCTGCGACGTTTCTTCAGAGCTGTGTTGCTCAGGAGCTAAGTCGCGGAGATGGGTACCGCCACTCGTTACGCGTTTCAGCGTACGTAACAACTCAAGCATGATGAAGATTCGATTGATTTTTTTCATTTACTTGCAAAAGCTGATTTCATATTCCTTTATTTTAAAATAACTAATTTAAAACTTAAGTTTGGTTTAAAATAATACTAGATGTGAAAAATCGTATTTTTATCAGAAAACACGAGAACGTGAAAGGGGTACGAAATTACATGTTGTAAATCAATTTCAAAAAACCTTGAAGCGTCACATTTTCCCGCACTAACTTACTGCTTGCTTTGGCAAATTTTTTAAACGTTTGCAATAAACCGATTACAAATCGCTCCTTTTACTATGCAAGCTTCAATTCAAAAAAACCACATTTATTGAATGTTTAATCAGGATATTTAAATTTTACTTCAAATGACTTTCAAGGAAAGTCATTCAAATTCATACTCATCGGGTTCAAAGAAACCTCATTCAAATTCAAAATTTAATCTAACCCAACTTGTCACCTAACGTTTTTTAGCCTCGATCTGAAGACTACGTAATAACAAGGTCGAGAATGCAACGTCACTCACAAGATTTCAATCACAAGAACCAGTCTCAAGGCAGATAATGCATGGAAAACATTGAACATTTTTAATATTTTTCAACTTTTCGAGTTGTTTGGATTAGTGTTGCAATTATGTATTCTGGATCAAAACAATAAGCTGAATTTTTTTAACAAAATAGAGCGCAATAGTTCCAAGAATTTGTTTTCCACGTTCACTGATCTGGATAAAAATGCCACAACTACAACAGTTGCCAGCAGAACTCATCGTTTTGTGTTCGATTTTCAGAAGAGGTACTTATCACTTTGTCTATGGGAGATGCATTGGAGCAATACTTTCGAAATCGTCTTGCAGTGGTTACTTATAATGTTAGAAAAGCGTCGCAAAATCAGTCAATAGAAGTAATGAATATTATAAGTAAGAACCAAAGTAAGAGCGGCTGCACTACGAAGAAAAATTCAGCAACAGCTTGTTCCTTCTCAAGACAATCGCTTAAGCAGTACCTTAAAATTAAAGCAACACATAAACGAAGGTTCGACCTAGCACACAAATCAAAAATTAATAGAAGATAAAAATGAACATACGCAGAAAAATTGCTGATTTTTTCAAGGTGATCAATCACTTTTACATTTTAAATATACCTAGACTGCCAAAAAACCTGAAAGCCAAAACCTTGAAAACTGTAGCCTGCCTGACGGGTAGCAAGGTTGAAATTAAATTCCTCAAATGCAAATCTGACGTTAGCATCAAGTGACTTATACGGGGTACTGCAAAAATAAAACGCAACTCATCAAGGTGGGGTGTATAAAAGAACGAATGCAATTTCAATTGATGTTGAGCATCAGCACAGAATCAACATCACGCGCTTCTTACAATGAAATCGTGTATCCATAACTAGGGCAATTTTTTGTCATAAAGTTATATTTTTTTCACAAAGTCTATTTGTTATAAAATGCTCAAAAATCAAATCAAAACTTTCCTAGGGTGTTAAATGGCCGAGTTAAAAAGTCATATAAAAGTCATATTTTGCATATTTTTTTCGAAAGATCATAAAATATGTTTTCGGTCATAAATGCCATAAATGAATCTTAAATTTGATAAATTGCTGTTAGAAATATGGCAACATTGGTCATATAATGCAGTTTTGGGTAGTTAACGAAGTATTTAGATCAAAAGTTGTAAGTTTCACAACTCTGTTGCAACTAATTGCGGTTTTGTGATGTCATAAAAATTTTTGTTTGTGCGAATTGTGTTGTTTATCAATTGAAAGTCTGACTAAAACGTGATTGAAAGAGTAGCAACTAAAGTAGAGCAGCATGTTACAGACAGACATAGTTTAATTTAGCCATTTTGTTTTTTTGAGTCACTGAGTCAACTTAATATACTGGCTGTAGGCTTGTGCAAAGTTTTATGGCGTAGGCTTATTTTTCACTATCTGCAGATAGTTTGTAGCTTATTTATGTGAATGAAGTGCTAAGAAGTTTTATGACCAAAAGGCCAAGCAATTCGCTTTTAAAGCTGGTAGCCTAATAGTGGGGAAAAATTTCAGTTGAGTGACATGTAGTACTAAAACAAAGATCGTATTAAAGATCAGCTTAGTGAACTTTTTCAACATTTATTGCAGCTATTATTATAGATTCAAAAAAACACTGCTAGACCAATTAGTTTTTGCAGACTTTTGTAGTTGACTACTGTGCAGTGTAAGTTTCAGCAAACAAAATGGGTAAAACCGCAGACTCACAAGCTGTAAAAGTGAAGAGATATGTCAATCAATTTCCCAAAGAATTTACCTGCAATCCTCGAAATGAACTATTTTGTCAGCTTTGTGCCACCATTGTAAAATGTGACAAACGTTTTCACGTTGAACAGCATCGTCAAACTGCAATGCACCAAAGGAAAGTGGCACCAGAGCAACCACAGGCATCAAACTCCCAGTCTTTTTTGCTGCCCCAAAGTCAAAAAGATTTTACAAAACAGGTTGTAACGGCATTCTTGGAAGCTGACATTCCCTTGTACAAACTTCAACATTCTAGTATTAAAAAATTGTTCAATTCAACCTTGGGACATCACTGCCCTTCTGAATCAGCATGTCGAAAACAAGTTAACGAATTAGCTAGTCAAGAATCTGAACGTATCAAGAAACTGCTGACCGGAAAACCAATATTCTTAGTAGTAGACGAGTCGGATGTGTCGGGTCAAAAGTATGTCAACGTCTTCGCTGGGCTTATGGAGGAACCAAACAAAACGTATCTAATTGCCTGCAACCCGTTAAGTGAAAACCCTAACAGTTCCAATATCTGTACAATTGTTGATGACTGCCTGAAGGAAATGGGGATTACACGTGAAACGTTTCTGTTGCTTCTCAGTGATGCGGCAAAGTATATGCTGAAAGCAGGCGACACACTTAAAATCATGTATCAACGCTTGCTTCATGTTACATGCACTGCTCAGTTGCTACACAATTGTGCCGAACATATACGAGCACATTTCAAGGCTACCGACAATTTGATCTCATCTATAAAGGCAGCAACGATAAAAAACAAAGACCGCCGTTCTTTATTTACTGCAGCCGGTTTGTCAGCTCCACCGCAACCAATTTTGACTCGATGGGGCACATGGCTAGAGGCATCGTTTTTCTATGCGGAAAACTTTCAGATTGTCAAGCAGATAGTCAGCAGTTTTGAGGATGGTGGAAAGTTGGTGGAGCGAGCAAAGGAAGCTATTGCAGACCCAGATGTATTTAGCGAACTGAGGCAAATTTTTAGTAACTACCGAGAAATTGCAGTTTTAATCAAAGAAATTACCAATTCCTCAAACACGATTGTTGCTGCTGTGGAAGCTATTCAAAATCTCTGTTTTAATGACGACCCATGCCAAATAAAGCAGTATATCCAAAAGCGTTTAGCAGCCGGGAGTGATATTTTAAAAATTGTTGATGGAAGTGCTGCAAAGCTTCCCAAGCATTCCCCTGCAGAAGTAGCACTGCTTCAAGGAGCACAACCCACATCAGCTTCTGTAGAACGCTCCTTCTCGATTCTTAAAAACCTTTTGAGCCCTGGACGTAATTTTGACAAACATAATGTGTATTCTTACTTGGTTATGGAATACAACTGCACTAAATAAATGATGTATTCCAACTCGACTGCTTATTTTCAGAATTAAGACTAGTAAAAATTAGGTCATATTTAAGGTCATATCTTAGAAAATATAAAGTCATATTTTTTACATTATTAGGTCATAAAAAAATTGCCCTATCCATAACCACAGTATATTTATCTATACAGTAGGCTCGCTCCTGCAAAAACCATTGTGACGTGTGTCCACAAAAAAAACCCTCTCTCGAATCTGCTGGAGCTCTTGGTAAGCGCAGACGCTACAGCGATTTCGAAAAAAATTATTTTTTAAAACTTTTTGCAAGGAGTTAAAAAAGGGTTTAACAGCAAAATAAAAGCTAAAACAGAAAAAAAGCGTCTCTAAATCTTTGAAATTCTGAACTTTTCTTCTTATTTACGCAACAGTTCTTATGCTATGCTAGGTAAAGCTTGAAATAGACATTTTAAGTATTCCTGTGACTTTCTCTTCACTCTCTAGGTCTGCTTTGAGTCTAATTGAACCACTAGCTGGCAAAGCAACTTTACGTGGCGTCAAACTCCAAATCTTAACATTAAAACAATTTAGCTAGGTATACCACATTTTAGACTGCTTGAAAATGAATTGCTAAGCGGAGATAATCACTAACCGAGTTAGCTGAGCATTTTTAGAAACCAGGAAAAAATCTATGGATCCAGATAGTGTGCCACGAAAAAAAAACAGTCCATTCTCGTGCTGTTCGGCATTCAACTGCTCAAGCTCCAGAGATAAAAACCCTTCATTAAGCTTCTTTCGGTTTCCAAAAGATAAAAAACGGTAAGAGCTAGTGGTGGACAAAGCCATTAAAGGATTGAAAGCTATCCGTGTTCTCATACCCACTAATAAACATGAATCGAAACCAGCTGCAAATCGCTCAGCGTTGACGCAACCATTCCCGGTAGCCTAGTAGGCTAGCTTACCGGTAGCACTTGGCATACACTGCTACCTGCATAGGCCTACTTATTTTTCGAATTGGTATAGATGTGGTGCTTGAGCAACTAGTCTCGCCTTGAATCCCTTTCGTTCAGCTGAACATCTGTTTCTGCACTCCAATTCTCCAATATTCAACTCCGCGACACTCCGTCTTGTCATCGCCATGGAGACGTCAGTCTAGTCTGCGACGATATTTCAGCTTGCGTGGAAGAAATGACGTCACGTCGACTGGATTAAACCGGTTTGGACTGGTTGGAACAATGCTCTTGCAACTTAATACTTAAACATGTCCAGTCAAAGAAAGATGCAGCAGACAGCAAGAACATGGACGTTTGGCCGATATGAACTGAACTGCTTAGACTAAAAGTTATGATAAATTGATCGAGGTTTTTCCTTAATGTTTCGTTAGCCTAGTTATGTATGAGGGAAAGGCGAGATTAGCTCTGAGACCGACTCGTTTAACGTGCGTGTGTTAAACTAGCCTAGTTAGTGCAGTGTTATTTATGGGGGATGTGTTGGACTTAAAAAACCGTTGCCTTATAGATAGCTTAGCAGTTGCGAAGTTTAGCCTAGTGCGCCGATACTTTCGATTTTAACTTTGGGGGATTATTTCGTTAGAATTACTTTTTTTTGGGGTTAAGGTTATTTTTTAACGACGTCAGGATAATCGGGGTTCTGTTTTTGTTCGCAACTGTTTTTGCATTAACTACTATTCTATTTGAATAAGGTATCTTGTCTACTTGACTTGAACGAGAATTAATCTGATTAAAATGGTGTTCTTAATGATATCTTGACTGTTTAATTGGACTAATTGGAAGGTTATAAATCCATCCGCGTGCTATTAATTGGGTGGTGGACACGCTGAGCCCAAGAGAACGTTTGTGTATGCTTGCCGCTGGGCTCTCTTCCCAAGGGACGGCCACAGTTGACGTCATAGAGGAAGCGGCCGCTACATAACTGGTGACCCCGACGTGATATCAACCGGAGTAATATTCGATACGACCTTATATACTCCCAAGTCATTCAATTACAAGTGCTGGACTAATTTGATGAATAATTCAACAAAGCGTCTGAAGAAAAGAAGAGAACCAAAGTTCATACCTAAGCTAAGTAGAGTTTTTTTGATTATTGTTCTGCAAAGTTTTTGTTTAGGTGTTGCACGTATACCTTTTTCATGTAAAATGCATCGTGTGGGCGAGAAAGACCAACGTTCAATTTCTAGGGGGCGGGGGCTTCCTCGAGCTCGTGGCTCTTTTCCGAGTGTCCCGGGATTTGGAATTCAGAGACCCACATTTGTCTCTTTCCCTGACCATACACCATTCGGTTGTGGTGATAACGCAAATACTGAGTTTGATGATCGCTGTGGTGACCACCCAGATCCACCTCGACCACAATATGTTGTGTCTGTTTCGCTTCCGCACTTTTATGAGCGCAACTGTCAGTTGTGGATATTGATGGTTGAAAATATTTTTCGCCAGAAGGGTATAAGTAGCGAACAACAAAAGTTCGAATTGAGTCTTTCTGCCCTCGATCTTAGGCAGGTTGAAAAGCTGCAAAGGATTTTTAGGTCCCTCTCTGACAGTCAACCATATACTCAGCTTAAACGAGAAATTATACGTGTGTTTGCCCCCACTAATGAGGCCAATCTTGACCGACTTTTGTATGAAGTCCAACTAGGTGACAAAGACCCCTCAGATTTGCTCTTTGAAATGCAGGAGTTACTTGGTGATCAGCAATGTCCGGCACTGCTGGAGAAGTTATTCAAGGAGCGATTACCTGATAGTGTTAGAAAAATCTTGGCTGCCGCACCCCCATGTTCTATCGAAGAACTAGCATTTCGGGCGGATGCTATTCTCAAGGAAGAACGAAGCTGCCGTTCGAGGAATAGCACGATAGACAACACATCCAACAATTCTGCAGCTTTGAGTGAATCAGCCATTGGTAGTCTCTTAAGTAACTTAACTACTGCAGTCAACAAACTCTCAGAACGCGATTCCAGAAACATAACGTGTTCTTACATACCGTCTTCTTCTGGCAATGGGCAAAATAGTGGTCGTGATCAAAGAAGAGTCCCTTACACCTCCACTCCACGTTTCCCCAGGACCGGAGGGCGTCCACCATCGAATGATATCCGAACGACTAGTCACGACATTTCTAACCCCGATCTCTGCTACTATCATAGTAGATTTGGTGAGCAGGCCTTTAAGTGCTGTCCTCCTTGTTCTTGGAAACCTAAACCTGAAAATAGTAACGAGCCAGGTCGTCAAATCAGTTTTTCTGGAACTATTCGCGGTGGACCGGATGAGTTGATGCCAGGGTTGATCTTCGTGAAGGATCCAGAGACTCACATCCGTTTTTTGATTGATACTGGTAGTGAGTTCAGCTTGTTACCTTGTGCCCGCCCGTTTGACCATCCCTCCAGGACAAAGTGGCTACATGCCGCCAATGACACTAAAGTGCCCGTCTTTGAACCAGTCACACTGACTGTGAGCTTGAATCTTGAACGTCCGTTCACCTGGACATTTCTTCGAGCTGATGTTCGCTATGCCACTATTGGTCTGGATTTCCTGAGACATTTCGGTCTCTCTGTAAATGTTGTCACAAAAACTTTGATTGAGAATCATACACTCTCCTTTGGAGCCCCTACCCATTCTGCCACTATACCTGATGTTAGTTCTGAACAGCCATCGGCTTTAGATCTAGATCCGACGCCAGCTGCCTCAATGCAAGAATTGTTCGACAGGTATACTTTCGTTTTCGAGCTTACGAATTTTCTTAAACCCATTCGACACAGCACTAAACTTCATATTGAGACTACTGGATCCCCTGTGTGTGGCCGAACTCGCCGCCTCTCTCCTGAGAGAATGGAGGTTCTGGACCGTGAGTTACGAAAACTGCTTGATCTTGGAATTATAGTTCCGGCCTCCTCTCCTTGGGGGTCTCCAGTCCACTTGGTACCGAAATCAAATCCTGGAGAATTTCGCATTACTGGTGACTACCGCCTCTTGAATAAACAAACCACACCAGACCGTTACCCTATCCCTTTCCTAACAGATTTCACCGACAATATGTCTGGTTGTTGCATTTTCTCGTCACTCGACTTATACAAGTCGTACCACCAGATCGAGGTAGCAGAAAATGATGTTAAAAAGACAGCTATCCTAACCCCACTCGGAAGTTTTGCCTTTAAGCGTGCATCGATGGGCCTGAAGAACAGTGGTGCCGCGATGCAGAGATTGATGGACGAGGTGACGAGAGGCCTAGATTTCGCTTACGTCTACATTGACGACATCTTGGTTTTTTCCAAGTCTAAAGAAGAACATCTTGTTCATTTAACAAAGCTATTTGAGCGTCTCCAACACTTTGGTCTCGTGCTAAACAAAGATAAGTGTGTCTTTATGGTCGACGAGATCGCGTTTCTCGGATACACTGTGGGAAAAGATGGAATTCGCCCAAAGGATTCACGAGTGGAAGCCATCCGGAATTTCTCCCGTCCCCGCACTCATAAGGAGTTGAAACGTTACCTTGGTATGTTAAATTTCTACCGAAGGCATGTCCCTAACGCCGCCGAGGTTTTGGCGCCGCTGAACAAGCTGACCTCCACCAAGAAGGGTCGGAAACCCGCCTTTATCTGGAACGACAAAGCTGAATCTGCCTTCATTAAAAGTAAAGAGCTCCTTGCTGACTCTACTCTCCTTGAGTACCCTGTAAAAGATGCCCCCACCGCCCTCACGGTAGACGCCTCTGGTGTCGCCGTGGGCGGCGCACTCCATCAGGAGGTCGATGGAGTTATGCGACCTCTCGCTTTCTTCTCTAAGGCGCTATCCCCGGCTGAAACTAAATACTCTACTTTCGATCGAGAATTGCTCGCCATGTACCTATCGGTCAAACACTTTCGATACTTTCTTGAAGGACGCTCTTTTCATATTTACAGCGATCAGCGTCCCCTTGTAAATGCTTTCGCTGGCATGTTTACAAACGGTACTGCACGACAGACTCGGCATATGAGTTACATAGCACAATTCACAACTGACATACGCCACGTAAAGGGAACTGAAAATGTGGTAGCAGACTGCCTAAGCCGTCCGAATGTAAACGCTTTGTTCAACGACGCAGCCACCATTGACTTCGAGGCCTTAAGTCAAGCTCAACAAACTGACCCTTGGGTGGAACAAATGAAAGATGCCGAAAACACATCTTTGGAGTTGAAAACCGTGGATATACCAGGGTCTCAGAGCACACTCTTGGTGGATGTTTCCCAGGGGGGATGCCGACCGTTAGTACCTATGTCTTTCCGAAAACAAGTTTTTGATGCTCTACATTTTCTTTCTCATCCTGGGGTAAAAGGAAGCCAAAGACTTGTCTCCGAACGTTTTGTATGGGCTGGCATGAAGAAGGATATAAAACGCTTTGTTAACTGCTGCCAAGCTTGCCAGAAATCAAAGGTTCAGCGCCATGTGAAGGCCCCTCTACATCAATTTGAACTTCCTTCGGAGCGTTTCGCCCACGTCCATGTTGACTTAGTTGGAAAACTCCCGGAATCTCATGGTTACACTTACTTGTTGACCATTGTCTGCCGATACACGAGGCACATGGAATGCATACCGCTCTCTGACATCACTGCTAAGTCTTGTGCCGATGCATTTCTCCTTCATTGGGTATCCAGGTTTGGGGCCCCACAAATAATCACCACAGACCGCGGAAGACAATTCACGTCTAATCTTTGGGCCGAACTTTGTGAATTTCTCGGAGCTAAACACTCCCCCACCACCAGCTTTAGACCCGAAGCGAACGGGATGGTTGAGAGGATGCACCGAACCTTGAAGGTTGCGCTCCGTTGTCATGATAATTCTAGGGACTGGTATGAGAATTTAGGACTCGTTCTCTTGGGTATGCGAGCAATGGTTAAGGAAGATATAGGTATGTCTTCTGCCGAACTTACCTTGGGCACCCCTTTGAGAATACCTGGTGAGTTTTTTGTGAGTGAGCGAGAGTCCGTCCCCCAAACTGAATACGGTAAGCAGCTTATTCGCTTTATGAGCACTTTGCGCCCTACCCCACCTCGTGCTCCTTCACGAAGGGAGTACTACGTTGATGAGAAGTTAAGCACATGCTCTCATGTTTACGTCCGTAATGAGTCTGCTAAGACGTCGCTCGACCGAGCTTATATTGGTCCCTACCGCGTCTTGGGACGTGAAGAGAAGTATTTCACCGTTGAGTTAGGCGTTGACCATGTTGACAATGTCAGCGTTAATCGCCTTAAGCCTTGTTCTTTGCTGCTGGATTTGCCAGAATATGAGCCAGGAGAACCTGCCCATCACCTGTTAGTGGTCCCTGAATCTGTCATTGTCTCAGCCCCCAAGTCACCCATTCTGGAGGCTGGACTATTATCCCCTGAAATCGACGAACTTCCCATGCCCGATAGGATTAATCGCTTTGGCCGTCCCATCCGACGCCCTGTACGCTACAGGCGCTCTCTTTCCAGGTAACTGTTCTGAATCTTCCGTCCTTGACATGACGTTAAACTGTCCCCTGGTTGTGTTGCCACGCTTGACATAACACTGTCTTCGGGCTCACCCTTGGAATCCTTCCGTTCACTGTTTTTGCTTGAGTGTTTACATTGCCTGAGTTGAATTTCTTGGTTACTTGATATCGCTAGTTACGTTTTTGCTTTCAACTTGCTCGCTTGCACTTGTTCTCTTTGGTTAGCGGAGGTAGTCGTCTGGTTTAATTTTGAATTTTGAAATAATCGTCCCTTGAAGTGTTAAAGTTCGAGTCTTACTTAGGATATGGGATTTTGCTACGGCTGCTTGTTTGAGTAGGGAGTCTGAATTTAGGGGTTGTTCATATGTGACAGTTGTTGTCTGAATATTTTGTGTCTGGTTACGACCTTTCTTCATCCTTTCATTCTTCTACTGCGAATTGTCTACGTCACTTGCATGTCTTTCTATTGTTTATGACTCCTTGGGGTCTGGCTGTCGACTGATCACCTTCAGCTTGATCCTTTGATTGCTTGCGAGACTGATCACCTCCTTTGTGATGCTTGGAGTCGCATTGTCTCTTACTTGTTCCTGGACTTTTCACTACGTCGTTTGCCATGGTTCTGCAGACTTTAGGCGATCTGACTTTCTTCATCTTTCCGAACATCTTATCTGATGACTATACACTGGCACACGAACATTATGGGTGACTCTTCTACGGACACGTCGATTTACCTGCTCTTTTGAGTTGTCTTCTGCTTGAATCCATGAATACCCTCCTGAGTCGAGGTTTTTTGACTTCGCTGTCTTAGCGCTGGGTGGAGTTTGCTATTGATATTGAGTGTGCTTTTGCTTGCTACAACACTTTTGGGTCTTTCCGTCTACGCGACTTTTTGAGGTGTTAGTTGTTCGCACAGTTTGTTGCGAGCCGGACGTCATACATACACCATTGTGCATATCAATACATAAGTCGGCGTTGCTTGTTGTGACAATTAACTTTTCTTGCAGGTTAACATTTCGTTACAGGTTCGTCTTACCCTGGATTTGTGGTTACTCCTGCTGTGTTCGGTCCACAGATGTTGGTCCTTTTGCCTGGACGATCCCTCGCTACCTGTGCTAACTGTTAATCGGACTGAGATTTTGTTTGCTTGGACGTTACATTCTCCATCAGCCATTGTGTACGGATTGGGCTGCATTTATGTACATAGTTTGTTGTTTGATAGTTTTTGCTTACCACGAGCAAGGGACGCTCTCCATCCCAGGTAGTCTGCTCATAGGTTTTTCTTTTTTTACCTTTTTGAAATTGGGGGAGGATTGATTTTGCAGTTTCTAAATTGGCATTCTTTTTTTGTTTTTGTGAGTTCTCGCCCACGTTACTCTTGATTTTTTTCTGATTCGTGCGGTCTTTTTCTAGAATTCGTGACACTTGCCTGATCTTTTTCCCGGTACTTAAATTGAGTTGTTTTCAGGAAACTTTCAACAACTACCCTCGACTTCATCTTCCGATCTTGCAGAACAATTCCGGATCGTTCACAGAGTTCTCGCACAGTTCCACACCTCCGCTAAACCTCTTCGGACCCGGTTCTTGGCCTCTCAAATTACCTTTTTTCGGCCAAAACCTTTTCTCGCGGGGGGTGTAGTGTGGTGCTTGAGCAACTAGTCTCGCCTTGAATCCCTCTCGTTCAGCTGAACATCTGTTTCTGCACTCCAATTCTCCAATATTCAACTCCGCGACACTCCGTCTTGTCATCGCCATGGAGACGTCAGTCTAGTCTGCGACGATATTTCAGCTTGCGTGGAAGAAATGACGTCACGTCGACTGGATTAAACCGGTTTGGACTGGTTGGAACAATGCTCTTGCAACTTAATACTTAAACATGTCCAGTCAAAGAAAGATGCAGCAGACAGCAAGAACATGGACGTTTGGCCGATATGAACTGAACTGCTTAGACTAAAAGTTATGATAAATTGATCGAGGTTTTTCCTTAATGTTTCGTTAGCCTAGTTATGTATGAGGGAAAGGCGAGATTAGCTCTGAGACCGACTCGTTTAACGTGCGTGTGTTAAACTAGCCTAGTTAGTGCAGTGTTATTTATGGGGGATGTGTTGGACTTAAAAAACCGTTGCCTTATAGATAGCTTAGCAGTTGCGAAGTTTAGCCTAGTGCGCCGATACTTTCGATTTTAACTTTGGGGGATTATTTCGTTAGAATTACTTTTTTTTGGGGTTAAGGTTATTTTTTAACGACGTCAGGATAATCGGGGTTCTGTTTTTGTTCGCAACTGTTTTTGCATTAACTACTATTCTATTTGAATAAGGTATCTTGTCTACTTGACTTGAACGAGAATTAATCTGATTAAAATGGTGTTCTTAATGATATCTTGACTGTTTAATTGGACTGATTGGAAGGTTATAAATCCATCCGCGTGCTATTAATTGGGTGGTGGACACGCTGAGCCCAAGAGAACGTTTGTGTATGCTTGCCGCTGGGCTCTCTTCCCAAGGGACGGCCACAGTTGACGTCATAGAGGAAGCGGCCGCTACATAGAATAAACAAGCGTCACTTTTTATCGAGGCCTTCACAATTCAACTGCTTTTCTCCTTCTTGATTCTGACCTGCCAAGTCTGAGCTATCCTGTTCGAACTTCACCTTAAACTTAGACCAGTCTTTGCTTAGACCTTGACTTTTTTTCTGCGGGTAGGCCTACTGCTTCAAACTAGCTTTATGTTACAAGGACGCTGATTGACCACTGACGTAATAGGCTTCACTTCTTCATTGTTTCGAATAGGCCTAGTTATGTATGGATTGTGACGTATACACGATATGGCTCGATAGGCTTCACTAGTTCATTAATGCGAATAGCCATATGGATTGTGACGTTTACACGATATGGCTCGATAGGCGCAATATTGTAATTGCACTGAGAGAAAAAAGAAAAAGTGCTATAATTCAATTGCTGTAAATGCATATCTTTTGAAAAATAAAAATTCAATTGCTTGTTAGAGTTGAACCATAATAGATTAGGTTGAGCTAATGCAGGCAATATTACAGTTTGCATTAGTCTTTCCTTTGGAGAATCATATTGTATAATTTTTCTGGTCAAGGCTCTGGATCAAAAAATCAATCAATCAATTCAACTTTTATTCTCGTACGCCAAAAGCATTAAAATACCCTGGAATCTTCTACATCAATCTACATCATCAATCATCAATCTACATCAATCAGAAAGACTGGATCTTCTACATCAATCTGCGGAATATTTATACAAAAATTGCAGGCTTTGCTGATTACATTTCAAGCCATCAATGCTGCTACCTTCGATTAGAGTTTTCTTGTTATTGGTGTTTTATTCTATTAGTCATTTCCATATTTTAATTTTTGCGACTGCTCAGCTTTCGGTTGCGCACTAAATAAATGGAAGTAATCACTTTATTTATTACTGGTGTTCTTTCTGTTTGATATTTTTCTGCTCAACTTTCGGTTGCGCACTAAATAAATGAAATTAACGGTACGCGTTCCACAAAACTGCATTTAGGCGAAGAATTCAAGCATGAATTATCGCATTTTTTTGTTTTTCCTCTCGGTGCAATTACAATAAACCATATCGTGTAAACGTCACAATCGTTATGGCTATTCGCATTATTGAGTAGATGAAGCTTATTGAGCCATATCGAGTAAACGTCACAATCCATATATTACTATTAAAGCAGAAGTGAAGCCTGTTTAGTCGCTGGTCACTATAGTCAATAGTCAGTGTCTTCAAAATGTAAAGCTAGATTGAAGCATGAGAAATTTGCAAGGGACAAATTAATGTTTCGACTATAACAAAAGTCTCGTCAGCCTTGCTACGCACAGCCAATCCAGGCTAAACTCATTCCATTAGTCTTTACAGTCTGGAACGAGTTTAGCCTGGATTGGCTGTGCGTAGCAAGGCTGACGAGACTTTTGTTATAGTCGATAGATTGAAGCAGTAGGCCTACCCGCACAAAAAGAGTCAAGGTCTCAGTTTAAGGTGAAGTTCGCGCAGGTTGACTAATGGGACATGCTAGACTACTGGGACATGCTAGACTACCGGGACATGCTAGACTAGACTACTGGAACTGGTTGTGTCAACGCTGAGCATTTAACGGCTAGTTTATTGGTTCAGATGCGAAAATCTTGTTTGTTTGCTTTTAATTACCTAACCCTAAATTCCTAATTGAATCGTGGGTGAATTACACGTTGAAGCAGACTGAAAAAGTGAAAAGTTACAGCAATGTTGAAAATGACTGTTTCACGCATCGCTTTTGCGCAGGATAAGAAATAGCGCGTAAATAAGAAAAAATGTCATGATCTGAAAGGTTTTTGCTGCTTTTCTTTCTTTATCAGCTTTTATTATTCCTTTAGAGCTTTTTTCAACTCCTTGCAAAAAGTTGAAAAAAAAAACATTTTCTTTTCGAAATCGTTGTAGCGTCTGCGCTTACCAAGAGCTCCATAAATTCGAGAGAGGTTTTTTTGTGGACACACGTCACAATGGTTTTTGCAGGAGTGAGCCTACTGTAAAGATAAGTATACTGTGCCATAACATAACAATTAAGATCTTGATAAATTTCATGTTTTTGAATCATATTGAACTAAGTAGAGAGACGTCATTAAGAAAACACGTTCAAAACGATCGGCCGTTTGTAGAGCACCACAGTGAACAATCGGACACGGCCGATAGCATATTTTATCCAAGTTAATCAGTCACTTATAAATTTCCGGTAAGCCACTTGTGACCCTAAATGAATGAGCCTACCCTGCACTACCCATTGAATAACCTACATCAAACCAATAGGCTACTACAGTAAACCTCGCATATAACGGACTTGGATATAACGGATAATTGCATATAACGGGCGAAATTTCAACTTTGGATGGCTTCCTATTGATTTAGAAATCTCACATATAACGGACAAATATCGCTGGTTCCGACTTGTTCGTTGTATGCAAGGTTTACTGAAGTTCAAGCCAAAAACCTTTCGCTACATAAATCCTAATTTATTCTACCTTTCAAGTTATATAACTAGCCTCGCATGTAGTTTTTAAACATTTTTATTGCAAACTTCAACTTGGGAGTGCGGAACTTTCTCACGCAGTTGGAAACTGACTAGTACTGTAGTAGAATGCCAAAGAATGAGGTGGGAAACAGAGCGGGTCGGAAATCCATGCATAAGGCTGAAACAGCCATTGTGATTGCATAATTTCGAATACAATTTGGTAAATAGTTACTGCATTATTACAACACAATAGCTTTCAGTATCACACAAAGTATAAAGGCGAACAAACCACCTCCCCATCGAAAAAAGACAATCACGAAGTGACAAGCCAGCACCAGGTGTTTTTACTTCGGTTAAAAAATGTTTATGATTTTTTATGTTTATATTCGGAATTTTGCAACTGTGCAAAACGAGATTTCATTGCGCAAATGGTCTGATTACACTGCGCAATTGCGCACCTTGGAGGGAACACTAAGGTGCGCATCTGCCTAGGATATTTTGAAACCTGAACAGAAAGTGAAGGATTAACCCGCAATAAGTTACTTTCTAAAATAGAATTCAATATTCGCTGACTCGGTTTAACAAAAAGGAAGTTTCCTGATTTCATTTAATTTCCTTGAGTTTCTAATACTAGAAGTATGGGACGAAAATATCTTACAAAAAAAAAATAAAGCCACAATAATTCTCAAAACTGGACGTTTCGACAACATACTGTAGATTCAGATGTCATCATCAGCAGTGTTCAGTTTTGCACTGCCTTGCTTGCTTACTCTGCTGATGATGACATCTGAATCTATGCTGTCGAAATGTCCTGTGTTAAGAATAACTGTGGTTTTAATCATTCTACTTTTGCTTGTAGTTTTGATCGTTCTATTTACTGTGATCAAGTGGCCTTTGTGATCCTCACAATCCGGTCCTACTCCTCATTCGACCACGACCCAAATCTGAATTTAATAAACACGCCTTTAACAGTACTTCCTAACTTGTTAGGATTCATACCACATAGTCACCAGCAGCGGATTTAGACGATGAGAGGTCAGTGCCGTTTCTACGGGGGGCCATGGGAGGCCGTGCACCCCCTGACAGCTGCTTGTGCCCCCTCCAGTTGGAATTTGTCCAACCATTAGTTCCATCTGGAGCATTGCGTAACAACACAACAATGATTGTGAAAAAGTTTGATATTTGATGCAAAATATCGTAAGATTCAAAGCAGTGTATATCACTACATGGTCATCAATTCTGTCTTCTGCGTACTGTTGTGGCCCAATTAACTATTTTAACCATGGCGATTTGTAGGCCTCAACCTTTAACACACCAGTCAAAAGGCAATAAGACGTTTTATCAAGAACTTGAGGCAGTGCTATTGCTTATTCATTCATGCAAATGTGAAAAGAAATGTGAAAAACGAAAAATGAATATAAAAGATTGGTTGCGAAATTCGAATTTGAGAGTGAGTTTCAAAAATTGGCAAGATCCAAACACGTCTGCAAGCAACAGTGCACCTACTTTTGATAAAAGTAGACCTTGGACCGGGACCATATTAAGACTTGGGGAGCCCTGGGGCTAATTTTGCGGGGAACCTGAGCTTTTTACTGACCTAACCTTGACGTTAGCAGCAACCTTTTTTCTTTTTCTTTTTTAGAGGATGCGATTCAACAACTTTTTTGCACGGCCCGCTCCTGACGGGGTTGACTAACAGGCAGTCTTGTACAAAGATTACCATTTGGTTACCACGTCGTACACCAACCCATTAAAACATGAAACAAACCGCAGTTTCCCTTTTCCTGTTCTAAATGGTGTTTCCGACTTCAGTTTCAAAAACAACGTTAGTGCAAAACTGTATTTGCCAAGAAAAACCAGTTAAAAGGTTCAGACGCGTGCCCTTCCGTTTCTATCTGTCCTTTTAAGCTCATTTTTCGTACTTCGACTGAAAGAGCTTTTATCTACAACCTATTTTTTTTTGGTAAAATGTGGCTTTTTGAAAATGGTGTTTTGGGGAGTTGAAGTGGAACTCCATCCACTATGTTGTTTATTCAATTTATCATATGCGCTTGTTTTTCAAGCATAAATCGATAAAACAGCGTAACTGCACAATGAATTGCGCGATCACAAATTTTAACGAAATAAACCAAACAACAACGTAACTGCAGTGCTACGCAATAATATTTTGCACTTACTGTACTTTGTTTCTGCGATTTGTCACTGAATAACTCATAATGAAAACATTTACGTCATTCATGCAATTTATCATCAAAGAAAAAACACCCTTATTGCAAGACCAAAAAAAACGTAAGTAATGTTACGGTGCTTTCATAATTTTCTAGAGTTTTACGAACAAGAAAAAAATCTCAAAAACAGCGAAAAGTTGTTGCGGTCTTTTTGTGAATTATCGACATAATTTTATCAAGGATTCAAGATAAATGCAACGCAAAAAAGTACAATTATAATTAGTAATATTTCTTGTATAACGTCATAAAGATTTGCATCACATCCATAATTATGCTATTTATTCAAAGCAATATGCTAGCCTATCCTAAACCGGGTAATGCAAGTTCACGTGCAGAACCAAACAAATTGCACATGATTGAAACTACACTAATCATGTTATTAGTGTACCTTCACTTTCGGCTGGTGCCCTAACACTTAAATTGTTCTGGAGACGGCACTGTGAGAGGCCCTATTAAATTGCTATGATTGTACCGGGTGGCTGCTAACTCGAAGAGCGCAAGCTCACTTCGCATTCCCCCTCAATTACTGTCGAATTTTCAGTTCAATATAATTGTTGCGCAGTTACTGATCACGTGATTGGTTTTCTTCTAGCACCTCGCACGCTTTTTTCCCTTAGATTCGTTCTACTGAGCTTATGGTTTGGACCAATTTCATTTTACCAACAAAAACCTAGTTTTTATTACCCAGGCGAAGCCTGCATGGGCAAGTGTTTTTATCGAGGCCCCCAGTTTATTAAATTTTGAAGCTGTGTTCCCCTGTCGTCAGAGAGTTGGAAATAAATTAATTTATGATACAAATACTGAACGAATTGTAAGCAAATTTAATTTCAGCAAAAAGCTTTTTTGTTGAAAACGGCTTTCTACACGCGAAATGATAGTAGTCCATCATGATCGAAGCACTTTTATCATCACTAACACACACTTACGCAGAGATGCAACATTTTGTTACGTGATGGCGGAGAAGCAGGTAACCCAGTGGTTCTCAACCGGGGTACCGCGGCACACTAGGGTGCCATTTGCGATTCGCTGGGGTGCCGCGAGCTATTGCACACTATTCGTCTAGGAAAAAGGTTGAATGCTGTGATGTTATTTCAATTAAGGAATAAATTCAATTAATTTTGATAGAAAGTGACCTTCAAGTTCATGCTTAGGTGAAAATTTGTGATGGCTTCGAATAATTGCTTTCAGTCAGTTACTGTTCAAAATCATACCGTTCTTTTCAAATTTTGAACTACAATGAAGTCTTACTATGACGTTTCATACTATTTTTTTCATACTTTCGCTTGCATCAGATAAGTTCATTCAAGAAAGATTGATTTGTCGACTGAGACGAAAATGATTAGTATGATTAGTAGGGCGATTTTTATTGACCTAAAAATCTCAAAAAATTGACCATATTTTATCAAAACATTGACTTTATTGACCTAACTAAACAATGAAACGAAAGAACCAGCCCATAAGAAAAAAAACACCAAAGTCACTTCAATTAGTGCTCAGATTATAGTGTACGCACATATGATTCAAGTGTTTTGCTATTCGCTGTATAACAATCTTTGTAACGTCAAAGTATGTTCAAATAACTAATGTATTGTCTTTTCAATTCCAATGTTTTTGACTACCGGCATGTAGCGACAAAAGTATGCAACAAATGAAAACAAGACGAAAAGTTTATTTCATCATAAACCAATTTTGCTAAGATTACAATCTTGCAAAGCAGCATGTCTGGACGGATCTTTACAATCGAAATCAACCAAATCACATCAAACATTACATTAATAAATCAAGCATGTGTAAAACTGTAATACCGGTAACAGTCCGGCGACAGCATGCACCTCCCTGGTACCATCAACAGTTACGAACCTGAAAATAGCTTTGAAGAAAGCTGTTTTCGCGTTAAGCTTCAAGAAACCTTCTGTTATAACTCTTAGAGTAGCTTGAGAAAAGCTGTTACGAACCTCCATCTCTACATTACGAAGCTGTTACGAACATCCATCTCCATCTCTAAAGCTACGAACCTCCATCTCTAAATTACCTGAGTCATCTCTTTTTGAGCATGAAGTAGAAACGCGCAAAACAAGCAAGAAAGCAAAAATTGACCTAATAAAAAAATTGATCTAAAAAAACAAAATATTGACATTTATTGACTATATAACTTCATCAACACTGATCCTACGACCGTGAAATTTTGTTTTTACGTTTTTAAAGTTATTTTCTACATCCAAAAAAAACTGACATTATTGACCGTGAATCGCCCTAATGATTAGTGATGTGAATCGCCTTTTTTGCCTTGGTTTTTTTCAAAAAAATTGTGTATTTATTTGCAAAAAAAACATAGCTAAAAAACATGTTTTTTTTTTTTTTGAAAATGAATTCTGATCTGATCCTAAATATGAGTATTGAGTACGCTACTGGCCGCCAAACTGTTTATTGTTGAGTCTTCTTGTAGTGATGGATCTAATAGGGAGCGCAAGAAGCGACCTTTTCGCCCCCCTAAATTCGTCATGAAATGCATGCTTGTTGCTACGGATTACCAGAAAGGTGTTGCCAGTTTTAATTTCACGATGCAAAGAATAAAAAATGAAAAGAAGCAATCGCAATAGACAAATTAAAAAAAGTATAGAATTGTGGATAGGTTATCTGCTGTCTTTCTATGAGCAGTGAGCAAAAGAAACTGGGATAGCGTATAAGCATGATAATCGTAGCTAGCATTATGGATCATAAGTTATCTTCAGAGTCAAAACAGTACCAGCCAGACAAATTAAATGAGTGTTAAACAAAGACTACACAATGCTGGACTATAACTTGGTTAAAATGAATACTGGTCGGCCAATGACTAAGAAGCAAAGGTCGATGGTACACATTAATGTACTGTATTTCCCCGTTCATCTAATTAGTAACTGTAGTTTTTCAGCTGCTTCAGAAAAGATATTGACTCCAATTCTTCTATAGTCCAAAGCGCAAGCAAGCTGAATAGGCTAAATGAAGGCTTAAACCCTAATTTAACCTGATTAAACATTCGATAGCACAACGTTGTGGTTGACCTATATTCTGGGGGAACTCAAAATTTAGCGCGGCAGAAACGTGCAAATCGCAAAGTAGGCCCAGTTGGTAAGCTTTAAGCTAAATACGCACTACTTCACAAATTATAATGAAGCAATATCACTACACTACCTACAGTCATGTTCAATGTGTTAACGCGCTGCTTGCCAAGCTTTATATTAAAAACAAACTTGTTTAAATTTTTCAAGGAAAAAAAAAAAAAAAAAAAAAACGAGGTCAAAAAAACAAGTGGAAAAAAAATGTTTTTTCACATCATAAAATATGATAAAGAAGCAAAACGTAGTGTAAGTTTGTTTTTTTTTGCATTAATAACACATTGAGGAAATTTGTCACCGTTTTGACTAACGTAAAAACAAAAATAAGATAGGGATGTGCCGGATACCGGATACATATCCGGTATGTATCCGGGTATCGGCGTTTTTTGAGGTATCCAGTAACCGGCCGGATAGTGCTTCTCTATCCGGCTGGATACCGGATATTTCTAAAGTTTAGGGAAATTGCGCAGAGTAGACTCTGTAAAAATAAAATTTACCTTTTCGATTTATGTGAAAAAATTTCGTGAAAGTTTGAAAACTTCAGGTTTGTTTAGGCTCTCTACAAAAAACACAACCGAGTCCAAACCTTAGATTACGTTGGTAGTTTTTTATACCAAATGGATTTAAATTTAGTTAACAAGTTTTTTTTCGTTTGGTGCTGTAGTTTTGTCATCAAGAAAGCGACTTCGATGGTGTAGCAGCAAGGCAGTAATCAATCAAGAGAAAACAACTTAACAGCTGAGATGGCCGAGTGGTATAGAGCGACCGTATCTTGAGCTGTAGACACGACTTCGATTTCGAGTCGGGTCAAGCCAATGACTTTAAATTGTTATCTACAGCTTCCCTGCTTGACGCTCAGCACTAAGGGAACAGTATGGAGAACAAGCCGGCAAGTTTACTCGATTTGTCGTTGGGAAAGGCGCTTAGCGGGATTCCTCTATCTTGGTGTGGTAGACAGATGGCTGGCAACTCCTAAACGAGCTCGTATAGCGCTTTGATCGCTTTCTTGTGATAGGAGGATAAATATGCAATTAAACGAACAAACAAACAAACAATCGGCTTCAAACCGAGACGGTATAAGTTCGGAGATCACTATTGTTGTTTCATCCCCAAAGACCATGCAAATAATTTACATTTAAAAGCCTGTCTTCTGTACTACCACGGGCATGTTCGTCTTTCGTTCAAAACGAAAAAAAAGAATGCAATGAGCGGCGGACATATAGGCGCCATTGCTTTCTCGAAGGCAAACAGCAGGAGAGAGAATTTATGTAGAAACTTTGTTTACTACGTTCAAAAAACAACATTTTAAGGTACCAGTGGCATTGTAATGGATGTATTTCTGCTTTTGAACGTTGTGCGGTTTTGTAGCGTTATGTGAGTTGAAGTTTGTAATTCAAGGTCCTCAGTTCATCAATTGCCTATTTGTATTAAAGTTTGATGTAATCTACCAATCATTACAGATTTACCGCAGGATCGGTTTTTTGCAGAAATGTTGTGGTAGAGTAACTACAAATGAAACCATGCGTTTTTAGTAGCTTTGATGATAGCGTAAACATGCAAAAATTCAAATTTAAACTCGCCTTTTACCGACCGTTTAGTGTAGTGGTTAAAGACATCGCTATTGGTGTGGGAGGCTCGCCACCGTTGCGCCTTTTTTCTCGGGATTCGAGATTGTGTTGCACGGGCGCAGAGATGGGCTACGCCACTCGTTACATCAGAGCTGTAAGTCGGGCCGTTTTCGGGTCGGATTCGGGCCGAAGTGTGAAAAATATATAGGGGTTTGTTCGGACCTGAACTTGGTCTCACACTTTGTAACATTGTTGTTTTGTCAAGTAAGAAAGTAAGAAAGAGTCAAGTAAGAATGTGTCAAGTAAATTCAAGTAATACACGTTAAGTTGCGTTATTGTTTCTGTCAGTTTACAGCGCGGTATTGAATTTGCGACCAAACTTATCTTTTTGTTACTTTATTAGAAAATTGTTAGATTTCGGGCTTTATTCGGGCCCAAATCGGGCTTGAAACATTGTTCGGGTTTGGGTTTGTATTTTTGGATTTGAGCCCGAGTTCGGGCCTAAAATTTCGGCCCGTTTATAACTCTGCGTTACATGCTTCTGCGTAATAGCGCGAGTATAATAAAATTTGATCTGTTTTGAAGTTTGCTTTTCGATGGGCATCACAAATTATTGCTCACAAGCGTAAAACCGCAAAAATCAACACAATGTGTGGCGATTGTTAGCTCCATTGCTTTACTCGCAAAATCACGCCGCTGACGCTGGTCACATGTTTGATACGAGTTTTCTATGAGGCGCCAACTGTTCACTCTATTCGCAGTATGCTTTTTTGTATATTTATGCCAACGCAAAAACATACAACCGAACGCAAAAGCAAATAAGCAAACGCAAAAACAAATGATCAAACGCAAAAATAAATGATCAAACGCAAAAATAAATAAGCAAACGCAAAAATAATCAAACGCAAAAACAAACAATCAAACGCAAAAATAAACACTCAAACGCAAAAATACACACTCAAACGCAAAAATAAACAATCAAAACGTTTGTGTATTTGGTTCAGTCCCATTTTTTTCCTTCAAAAAAGCAAACGCAAAAATAAATAGTCAAACGCAAAATAAATAAGCAAAAAGATTGTACAGTTTTGTATATTTAATGCTTGGTTGGTCAATGGCCACGTGGTTTAGTTTATGTTGTGTTGCCATTTTTTATTTTTGTTTAGTTTACAACCGTCACGCAGTGTATGTATGTTACTAAGTAACAGTGGAACCACTTTTTGTGCTCCGTCAGAGTCCGAAACGAAAATCAGAGCTTAGACGCTGTGTTGTCATTTTATATTTTTGTTTTCTAAATTTGTTTTTATGAAATTTACAAGGAGTTTCTAGTGCACGTGATTGCTGGATTAATTTGGCAATAAATGAGAAAAGTGAGAAGTTTTGGTGTGGGGTAAATGATAAAGTAACAATGGTAGTACGGCGGGGAAGGAGTATGGGGAAGAATTGGGGTTATAAAGAATTTGGAGCAGTATGGATGGTGGGGTAATAGGGGAGTTTTTTGTAGTTTGGGGAGTTGGGTCAAGTATGGGGGGAATATGGAAGGAGTGAGGAAGTGTGGGGTAGGAGTGCAAAAATGTGGGGGGAGGTGTGAAAAGAGGTGTGGGGGAGATGTGGGGAAGTGTGTTGGAGTGTGGGGGAAGTGAGGGGAGATGTAGGGGATATGGGATCTTCTACCCATTTTCCCCACCTCCCTCACCTCCCCCACATCTCCTTTTTCCTCCCTCCACACTTCTCCACACCCCAACACATTTCTCCACATCTCCTTCCACACTTTCTCACTCCTTCCATATTCCCCCCATACTTGTCCCAACTCCCCAAACTACTAAAAATTTCCCAATTCCTCCACCATCCATACTCCTCTAAGCTCCCCCAAATTTTTTATACTCCCTCATTCTTCCCCATACTCCATTCCCCCGCACTCGCCATAGTTACTTTATCATTTACCCCCTCACCAAAACTTCTCACTTTTCTCATTTATTGCCAAATTACCGGCGCTTGGTGTATCGGTTAAGAGCGTCCACTTGGTAGCAGGTAGACTGAAGTTTTATTCCCAGTCGGATCATACTAAAGACTTTAAAAATAGTATTCGCAGCTTTCGCGCCAGGCGCTCGGCACAAGCGGAAGTGCGAAGGATTTTGTGTATGTGTTGTTCGTCATGTTATGTCCCTTAACAGCGTTCAATCATTCGTGATTGAAAATTGTAATGGGCCGACAATTGAAAATGGCCTAAACAATGTGTGCTTGCACCCGCTGTCCCGTACCTTTACCTTTAATTCAGCAATCACGTGCACTAGAAACTCCTTGTAAATTTCATAAAAAAAAATTTAGAAAACAAAAATATAAAATGACAACACAGCGTCTAAGCTCTGATTTTCGTTTCGGACTCTGACGGAGCACAAAAAGTGGTTCCACTGTTACTTAGTAACATACATACACTGCGTGACGGTTGTAAACTAAACAAAAATAAAAAATGGCAACACAACATAAACTAAACCACGTGGCCATTGACCAACCAAGCATTAAATATACAAAACTGTACAATCTTTTTGCTTATTTATTTTGCGTTTGACTATTTATTTTTGCGTTTGATCATTTATTTTTGCGTTTGCTTATTTGCTTTTGCGTTCGGTTGTATGTTTTTGCGTTGGCATAAATATACAAAAAAGCATACTGCAAATAGAGTGAACAGTTGGCGCCCCATAGTTTTCTTCTAGCTTTATGCAGAGCATGAGCGCAAAATTTCGTCAAAACAATGCTGAGATTTTGCGCTGCTACATTTTAGAACTGTTAGAACTACTGTGCATGATGCATGCAGTCAACTTTTGATGTAATAATGAAAATACCCCGTATAATAGGCCAGATATACGCCACCACCTTCGGTATTAGACCCGAGGAAACACTGCTCCTGCTCCCGCCGATTAGACGTTTATGGTGGCCGACCGACTTGGTATCCGATTTTCGGCACGCTCTTGAACAAAATCCACACTTTTAACACAATTCTTTTTAACCAAAAAAATAAAGCCCAGCATTGAAAACGTGTTTCTACACAAACGTAGCTCGTGGATTGAAGTTGAATCAAAAGAAATCAGTAAGATGGTCATTTTATCAACTGAGCCCCTGCCGCTAGACCACGTTGCCGATTCGGCCAACTTAGATAGAGTAATGAAATTCATTTTTAATGACGCAATGCTTTTGGAAGTTTGCTGTATCTCACATGATCTCATGCAATTAGTTTCATGGCTCGCTAGTCGAGCAAGACAATAGCGAGTACAAAAACCATCAAAATATTAATTTTGGTTTAGTGCTACTATCCGGTATCCGGCCGGATAGTGACGAACCGGATATCCGGCCGAATACCGGATATTTGGCAAGTCAGATTTGCCGAATTTCCGGTATCCGGCAAATTTGCTATTCGGCACATCCCTAAAAAAATAGAAATGCTACTCGTTGTTGAGGAAGAAATGCGAGTAGCATTATCAAATGTGCGCCCCAACGTTGAAAGAATTTGCGCTAAAAATCAAGCACAAATTTTGCACGACTATTAAAATAAATTAAATCATTTTTATGACATTTTTAGTGTTTTGCTTAGCTGTTATTAATCAAAACTGTTTCAACATAGGTATAGTTTTTTTATGTAAACTTCACTCTACAATTGATTTTATTAAAACGGAAGCTCATGGGTTCAACCGAGGTGCCGCAAAGCTTTTTTGGTGGCTACAGGGTGCCAATAGCCAAAAAGGTTGAGAATCACTGAACTAACCAATCGCCTTGATACCAACGTTGTCAGCATTCTGTTTTCAATACAGTATATAATTGCAATCGTAAACTACAATTTCCCCAGGATGTCCTTATTGGAAAAAATTACATAGTCTACTTTTTTCAATTACTGAACATTAGACCAAAAATTAAAACTGACTTAAAAAAGTTTTTTTTCACTCGTGATATTACGCCAAAGCGTGTACAGAGAATCGCGGCCCGCGAAGCCCATCTCCGCGGGTTGGCGCGTGGACAACACAGCTTTGACCTTTGAAGAAACGTCTGCGGTGACACATGGAGTTGGCCGAGTGGTTGATTCATTGCACTCCGAAGGTATTTTTGCGAGGTCGACACTCAACCAGGTCACCATCCATGATGCACGTATTCTTCTAATATAAAAACCTAAGCTGCAAACATACGACTGAAAAAACGTCGCTGCGGTGACGAGCAATCAGCGGCACTATGACTATGTCGGATTAAGCCGGCGCGAGAATCGGACAAAAACCTCCCGAACCAATTATAATGATGTGATGTCGTTATCACTACGCTGATCAAAGTTGGAAAACTAAGTACAATCAGTAGACAAGTCGTATGCCACACGGTGACAAAAAAACATTAGTTCGTTAATTCTTAGCCTTACATTTCATGCAGCGGGCAATCACCTAAAAAGTGATCGTTTCGAAGCAGGTTTCAGCTGGTTTCCAAGTCGCATTGGCTGAATACCCAGAGATTAACTAAAGTGGATAGACAGTTAAAGCATTTTAGCATATTGTATTGCATAATTATCAGAGCAAGTTGGAGCCTAGGTTAGGCTATCAAACAATTGACAATAACTTAAAAATCTAGCAGGTGAGGTATTCTACATACCAGTACGCAGTACCGGCATAGCTGCCCAAGGCCAGAAGGCTTCGACACTCAGAGGTGATCACTGTTCCCTCTTAGTTTTTTAGCTGGTGCGAATTGGCCCAAAATAACATTTTAATTGCCGAAAGCAGGGATGGCAATCGCATCGAAGAGGTTCTGCGATATTTCTAACGACTCTCAAACTACGATGCGATGTGCGATGTGATACTTCATTTAAACTGCGGATGCGATTTTTGTTGCGATTATCTAAATTTTTTCGATGCGATATTTTGTGTTGGCATTTGCGATTATTTGTGCGATTTTCGATTGTTTCGAGCAATTCTGAATTCTCATTTGAATTCTCATATTCCCATATTTTGAATTTTACAAATCGTCACGTTAGAGCAAAAACTGCGTACCGGTAAGTCATTTTTTGGTAAAATTGAGTTTTTAGCGCCAAGTTGTTCTGCTGGGAAAGCGCTAACGCCTGACACACTTTTTGGAAAAATATATCGACGTTTTCGCGAGTTACGCTTCAGTTTCTAAATTGCGTAAGTCAGCGCATTGAATTGACAATAAATCATAAATAACACAATGCATACGATGAAACCAGTCAGTCTTTCGTCTATTGTTATCTTGTTGAGACACAATAGTAAATGCAAACAATCACATGCATTTTTTTCAAAACACAAAAAAATGACTCACGCAATTTTTACACAAACGTGAGGAAATTTTTTTACAAACGGTCAGTATCATCCCACAAGTTTTGTGTAACTACGTAAAACATAAGGAGTACATGCAGAAACACAAGTTGTTCTATCTTAATTATTTGCACGAAGAACCAGAATGGCATCTACTATATCATTCCGAAAACGCATCCTTAAATCATTTAGCACATATTTCAAGCTCGAAAAGACGCTGTCGACAGAAACTTGTGTCACTATGGCAACTGCAGCCCTATTCGAGCAATCTTGGCGAGGTCCTCGTCCGTGCCCACTAGCACTAGACGTATTTGATAAAAGTCGCCAGGGACTCTACCTACCTAGAATAAGACCGCAGTATCGGCGACGCATAGCAAAACCTTACAAGCTATGTGCAAATTGTGCATCTTAAATTAACTGATGTGGGGAAATGTTTTTTCAATTTTAACTGATCGTCTTGCTGAACCACGACTTTTTTTAAGGGCTATCGATTGCCTACCGACTTGACGCTAACCCCGTCATTTTACCTTTTTTACGTTTTGAAAATTATTTTTTCAAATTTCATCCAAATCTAAAACTACGGAAGCCCATAAGTGCAAAACACAAAAACAAGTTAAAACCCGATCGACAAATCTTTTTCACGATCGACAAATCTTTTTCGCAATCGACAAATCTTTTTCGCGATGCACAAATCTTTTTCGCAATCGACAAATCTTTTTCGCGATGCACAAAACTTTTTCGCAATCGACAAATCTTTTTCGCGATGCACAAATCTTTTTCGCAATCGACAAATCTTTTTCGCGATCGACAAATATTTTTCGCAATCGACAAATATTTTTCGCGATGCACAAAACTTTTTCGCGATGCACAAATCTTTTTCGTCATCGACAAATTTTTTTCGCGATGCACAAATCTTTTTCGCAATCGACAAATCTTTTTCGCAAAGCACAAAACTTTTTCGCAATCGACAAATCTTTTTCGCGATGCACAAATCTTTTTCGCAATCGACAAATATTTTTCGTGATCGACAAATCTTTTTCGCGATGCACAAAACTTTTTCGCCATCGACAAATACTTTTCGCGATGCACAAAACTTTTTCGCAATTGACAATTCTTTTTCGCGATGCACAAAACTTTTTCGCAATCGACAAATCTTTTTCGCGATGCACAAAACTTTTTCGCAATCGACAAAACTTTTTCGCAATCGACAAATCTTTTTCGCGATCGACAAATCTTTTTCGCGATGCACAAAACTTTTTCGCCATCGACAAATATTTTTCGCGATGCACAAAACTTTTTCGCAATTGACAATTCTTTTTCGCGATGCACAAAACTTTTTCGCAATCGACAAATCTTTTTCGCGATGCACAAAACTTTTTCGCAATCGACAAAACTTTTTCGCAATCGACAAATCTTTTTCGCGATCGACAAATCTTTTTCGCGATACACAAAACTTTTTCGCAATCGACAAATATATTTCGCAATCGACAAATATTTTTCGTGATCAACAAATCTTTTTCGCGATGCACAAATATTTTTCGCAATCGACAAAACTTTAAACCGATCGACTAATCTTTTTCACGATGCACAAAACTATTTCGCAATCGACAAAACTTTAAACCGATCGACAAAACTTTTTCGCAATACACAAATCTTTTTCACGATGGACAAAACTTTAAACCGATCGACAAAACTTTTTCGCAATGCACAAATCTTTTTCGCAATCGACAAAACTATAAACCAATCAACAAATCTTTTTTGCAATGCACAAAACTTTTTCGCGTAGGACAAAACTTTAACACGATCGACAAAACTATAAACCAATCAACAAATCTTTTTTGCAATGCACAAAACTTTTTCGCGTAGGACAAAACTTTAACACGATCGACAAAACTTTAAAGTTATGGACAAATTTTAAATCAATCAACAAATCTCTTAACTGATGGACTAAACTCAATATCAGTGTACAAAACGTTTAAGTGATGCACAAAGCTCAATGTACTCTAAATATCAACATGAAAAGTGCTCAAACTTTGGCTGTTTGTTAAGCTACAGTTATGGGGAACTAATGTGATTTCGCCTGTTTAGCTCGACACTCCGAACGCTTGTACACGTTAATTCCTTATGCGAGCGATCGAGAATGCGAAATAATCCCGTACCTCATAATTTTAGCTAGCAGGTGCAGTTAGGTCACAGAATATTTTTCAACTTTTAAGGCAGTGAAAACTGACATGAGCCTACATAATTTCCCAAGTTCTATTTGCACGGGCCAAAAACCTGAGGACAATCAATCTTTTCCTTTCACGATCACTACATGCTTTTGGAATTATCTCGTTATAATTGGCTCATTCGATTTTTGCACTCCAAAGTTGGGTATGCGACATGGTAGTAAGTTGACTAAGTATTAACGATTATAAACATCCTTGCAATTTCAAAATCGTTAATAATACCACTCCAAATTGTCATAAAAGCATACATGGCTGTGTTTGTATCCACCAGTCGCCACAACCACTGCACGCATAAATACCTATATTGCATTATGCCAAATGGCCATGCTCGTGAAAAGCAGCTTTTTAAAATCTTTATGCTTCAAGTGGGCCAGAGGTTGGTGTAAACGTGTGGGTGTGGTCACTAGTCACGCTGATTTTGTTACTACTGTAAAGGCATAATTGTTTTTGCCAGGGGATTAGCAAAATTGTTTTTGCTATGTTGAGCATTGGGGGGGATGATTTAGCAAAATTGACCATTTTTCGCCATTTTTTGTTAGTGGGGGGATGACGATGTAGCAAAAGTGACACGTATGCAGACGCCCAATTTTCGCCCAAAATGAAGTGAAGACCAATAAAAAAAAGTCATCGCTTTCGCTGATACCCAGTTATGGGTGATACTACTACACATGAAATGAGTTGGGAGGGATGGTGCCGAATTATTGGAGAGATGTATCCTTTCCATCTTCCTGGATTTGCACCCATGGTTTTTGCGTTGTACTCGGGTGAACTACTCCTTTGCTGACTTATGAATGCTTTTCTCTTCACATTGCTAATTTTTGATTTGCTGAAATGCCGAGTTCCATTTTCACCTTCAGCAATCTTCTATTTTCAGGTCGTAAATCTGTCAACGCTTTCTTTGATCGCAAGCTGTTACATTGATTTTAAAAGTTTTTGGCTCACTTTCAATTTCTGCAGTTTTGAACTCTTAGCTGGGATTGCTGTTGTTTCATGAGATAAGATCAGAAGTACCTAGAACTAATTAGAATGAGGTAATGTACTGCACTTAAAATATTAGGAATTTTTGTGTGCAGTGCAACTGCACAGCTAAAAAAACGCGCATTTCTGAAAATGTAGATGAGTTTTATGAGGTTACTAAAAGGTCTGCAAAAATATAAGAAACTGACGCAGTGAAAGGCTGGAAGACAAGAAACGAACAGAGTTGTTGGTCTGTAAATTATTTAGTGATATCTAACCAAGTGCAGTAGCTACTCTCGCACAGCTGTGCTAAATTCGTAGATTTACACACTAGACTAGACAGCAGTTGCCAACCTTTTTTATTTCGCTGACCTGTGTCGGAATAAAAACAGTCTCGCGTACCGGTCGCGACCCGCAATACAAATGCAAAAGTTTGTCGTTTTCATACCTTGGCTAGACCGCTTAAAGTCTAACTTTTTCCTTACGGTTTAAACACATCTTTCTTTTTAAGTGGCCGGTTGATCACGCTTTTAGCATAGCAAAAATAATAAACATTTATTCGTCAAAAGGCAACTCAAGTACTAGGTTTATTTTTTCAGACATTGTCCGATTTTTTTGCTCAATGTCCTAAATCTTTTAAGCCATTTCGGACAAGATATCCGAAAAAATTTTAGCTGGCTGAGTGCAAAAGTTTTCCCAATCTTATCTCGTTTGTTTAGTTATAAAATTCCACCCGATGAGCGTCAGTCTACAACAATAAATTACCAACACTCATAGGCGCACGCAGGGGGGGCAGTTAGCCATGGCCCGCCCCTCTTAGGCCCTGTAAAAAGGTGCTAAAACCTAACATTTTAGCCTATAGTCTTTTTTTATACTAATAATGGTTGCAGCCGTCTTTCACTTATTTTAGTCCAGCTTCTGCCTTCAAACATAACTGCGAAAATGTTTTTGTATTGTCTAGAGTGACTGCACTCACTGCATGCTTTTTTACGATAAAAAAGTGCGCTAAAATAAATGTTTGTTATGTAAAATTCGCAATAAAACTTGTTGGCGGTTGGGGCTACGCCCCCAGCCCCCCGGTTGTGCCGCCTATTGTCAAATTCTGGGGGCGCCACTGCCAACACTTGCGATGTAGCGTCTCTCGCGTTATATGGTTTCGCCGAAGAGTCCTAAAAGTTATTGTTATGCTAACGTTCAAAATGAAACACACGTAATTCCGCGCTGTTATCAGATACGTAAACGCCAGTCGCTTCTTTTGAATGATATTCGATGGTCGAAAACAAGCAGAAACGTATTTTTGCAGTTGAAAAATGTAGTCAGTTAAGATTTGAAAGTTCTACTTTAATTTGCGAGCGTTTAAAATTTCATACACGTAATATCATGCTGACACGCTGTTAGCGATAACTAAACGCCAACCAGAGTACTTCTTCTGACACCGATGAAGCTCAAAACATGCTGAACGATTTGTTGATTGACGTGACATAAAACACGATGTGAATTTTTTTTTTTTGCTTTTGATTGATTTTGCTGTATGATGTTTTGCATATTATGTTTGTTTTTAATACATTTTAGTCAACAGTCTTCTCAAATTGAAAATTTTTCATTTTGTACGTTTACATCAGATCATTGGTCCTGAATGATAGCAAACAAAAATGGTGGAAAGCTAAGCGCGTATACGCCAGCAAGAAAAGCAGAAAAACGTTCAATCCCGTAAATTATTTAGAAAACCAATGTTGATCCTTAAAGCTGCCGAATTAATTTCAAAATGTCCGAAATTTTTTGAGTCATTTCGAACAAAATGGCCAAAATTTCTCCGCGAAAAAATAAACCTAGCTCAAGTAATCACTATAGAAAAGGCCAACACTCGGCAAAAAACACGATAAAACGATCATTATCATTTTATCAATGAGAACCCTGGGGTTGTTTGTTGGAAATAGGATGATTCCAACGAGAGGCAATCTTTGATAGAGAGACACGTTAGGTGCTGGTAACTATAGTAGTTGGCTAGTTGCTTGTAAACAACATTTATCGAATAAATGTATAAAACTTTCGCATTTTATATTTTGCAATCAATATGTGCTATGGCTATAAGCTTGCATGTTAATTCGTGCAGTTCGCCTGCATTTTGACTGAGCGTTTTCGCGACCAAGTTGCTACCTTTTTGCGACCAAGCGGTTGGAGACCTCTGCACTAGAATACCTCAGACTTATCCATGGGGAAAATTACTTTTTTCAAATGCAGTATTCAAGATGGATAATGAAGTAGGCCATGTATATAAAAAGTTAATACTCTAAAAATTGCTTTCAGCTAATTTCTCGGGCAAAGTCTTAATCTGCGTTTGCACGTCTACAACAAAAATCGGGTTTCATCTAGAATAAGCCGTCGCTGGAACAAGCCGTCGAAGCGAGCGGTCATTGGATTACGCGCTCGCTTCGACGGCTTATTCTAGATTTGACCCGCAAAATCAAGGCGTAGCAGGCGCGGATTCAGAGTTTTTTTCTGGGGGGGCGGTCGAGATTTTAAGCAAGTTTTGCCGTAATCCGCAAACAGTGTTAGGTGTTGCGCTGTGTTTCGAGATGCAGTTTTTATCAGCCATCGTCAAGATTCGTGGTAAGCAATGCTCTCGATTGTTGCGTTCAAGGATAAATTGTCAGGCAATAAATCTCACACTGACGATTGGTAACGTGCTTATATCTGAAAAAGCTTTGGAAATTATAATTTCACTCGAAATTTAAACCTCTAAACCGACCAGTTGGCGTAATGGTAACGATTTCGCTATCGGCGCGGTAACTCAAAGCTGAATTCCCAGGTACTAAGCCACGGACGTTGGCTAGCTACTTGTGTTTCACGCTTCGACGTAATACTGCGAGTATTTGAAAATGATTGGGTTTTCGATCTAAGTTTTAAACCGGTCTGACTTTGTTTGACGTATTTAGCTAATGCCCTTTGATCTCATTGCTGCATAAGTTTTAACAAAGTACGTGGTCAACTAGTCTTCATTCATACATCCTGCACAAGTGTTTTTTTTTTGAAATTTCTTAAGCCTGGTGGAAATGGTATTCTTTAGTCTATGCAACCCATGTTTCAAATCTGTTTTGGTAGCTAAGTTCCATTTCATAAAATGGTTCAATCGCTTCATGCTTTTTTAGTGGAGCTAGCCTACTGAGCGAAAAAGTGTTCTAACTTTTGAATTAAGAGTAAAACTTGGTAGAAACCTTCCCTAGGGTGACTTCATCGATTTTTAAAGTGGTGCCAAGAAATCCGGATGATGCAACTCCCAGAAATGAGGCATAAAATCGTGTTCTAGCGGCACCTTGTCGTGAAGTTAGTTTTAGCGTTTTTACCGAAATTAGAAACTACAGCGGCAATTAAACCAAACCTAAGCAGAGTTTGTTAAAAAATGATGAAAATTAAATAAAAATTCACAGTGCAGTATGTTCTACATATCACAAACTGAAATAAAGCTTTGCAGAGAAACTGCACTGTTCATGGAGACCAAATGAAAAATGACGTTATGCATAATGTCAAAGTGATGTTATTTTTGCCAAAGTTTACAAAACTAATGAAAGTTCAACAATGAACATCAACTAATATCACATGTTCATTGAGATCCAAATGAAAAATGATGTCATGCATAATGTTAATGTGATGTTATTTTTGCCAAAGTTTACAAAACTGATGAAAATTCAATACTGATATCACATTGCATTGATAAATACTTTGCACTGACAAATTTCTATTTACCACTGTACTGTAATTGTTTGCTTTTACAATAAGGAATTGCTCGTTTAAGTATTGTTAAATCATTAGGCCTATGTTTTGTTCATTTTGTGGTACACCTTTGCAAACAAGTTTTGTGTACTGCCCCCGCTGTGCTCGAGAAGTCCTTGGCACAGCATGTGATGTACCGCCACTAGCCAAACGAAAAAGAAGTGAAAATGAAGAATCCTCGACTCCCCCGCCTTCTTTTAGAGAGTTTGCTGCTAGAAAGTCCGAACAACGAAAAAGTGTATTTTTTAGACGGAACAGTCGCAAGAGTAGTGGCGAAACGGTACAAGAAGTAATGACAAATATAGGTTTGATGGTGGTAAATCCCGACGGAGACAAATAAATCGTTCGGGGCAAAGTTTTGCCGTTAAAAATCTCCAGACAAAGCAACAGTTCGGAAATTTTGCAGGCAGCTTTAGCGAAAAGAATTAAGCATGATTGTTCGTTTCGCAAAGACAAAAGTTATGCTCTAGCATACCCAGACGGAAGCATCGTGAACACACTCCCTGGAACAAACGAGTCATTTACATTGGAAAAATACAAGGAAGACAGTGGAAAAATCTATTCGCGAATAACACTCTATTTATTGGATCAATCCCAAGAAAAACCACAGCCTGATGAATGTGAATTTAATTCGCTGTCGCCTTCTGAAATTGAACACTCTGGTGAAATTGAACCAGCCACAGCTAGCACTTCTGGTCAATCATCTTTCACAAAATTTACTGAATCGATGATGAGATGTCCACTGTGCAACAAAAAATTTTCAATAAACGAAATAGAAATACACGCCGATAGATGTGCTCGAAAACGAGAAGATCCTTTTGCCTGCTACGATGTACCCAGCGATAGCAACGAAAGTTCGAGCTGCGACTTTTGGGAAAATGAGCCAAAGCAGCATGAAGACAAGATGACAATAATCACAAAAATAAAGCAGTCAATTTTAAAAGTTAGTTTTGATGATACCCCAGATGAATCCACAATCCACATTCGGCGCAAATATTCTTTTGAGGACTTTTACCAGTACTTTCAAAAACCTTGGAATCGGAAGAAAGTTAACCAAAAATTCAAAATTTCTTTTGTCGGTGGAAGTGGAATAGACACAGGAGGCGTTAAGAGAGATTTCTTTTCTGGTAACTATCAATACAGCGGGATTTTATATAGACAGCTTAGTACGTAGCGTAAAGTTAAGTATTTGTTGAGGAAATACCAGTACGTGGGATTGGCACAAAAAGCGAAACTTATTTTATATGCTGACAATTTCGGTTTGGTGACGGTCTTGAGCTACTAGTTTTCTTCAAATGACGATTTTTTTGCTACATATAACATACTTCTGGGTCACAATATGCCATGCCAGACGTGATTTTTAAATGAGAAATTACCCTTACTTTCCCTCCGCAATTTTATGTATTCGCTGAAAGTACAGGCCTTCGATCACCATCGAAAAAAAAAACGGTTTACAAACCCGATTGTATCAAAGTTGGAAGCACCTTTATGTGCACCAAACGCGTATTTATGTGCGCTAGGAAATATCAAAAATCAAATCTTCATTTTAGTCGCAGCGTTACGCCGAAGCATGTCAGAAGAGCCGGGGACCATATCTGCAGCTTAGCGCCTGGTCAAACAGCTCCGAAGTCGATGAAACGTCTCAACATTAGTGAGCTTTTGGCAACACTTGGTCCGATTTGTCTGGCCCAGGGTACGAGCCCCAGAACTTACGCACCGATAGTGATGTCATTGAAACTGAGCTAACTGGCCGGTCTGCTAGGAAATTTGATGCAGCTAAGCCATTGCTCATAAAAGTGCTTGCAACTTAATGCAGCAAAGCCATAAGTTGTGGAAACAACAAAATCTTAAATTGAAATTACCTGTAAGGATAAAAGTATACGACAGCGGGTTGTTCAAGGACAATTTGTTAAGCCAGTGGTTCCTGACTTGACCGAACTTATCGCTTTTGCATACCGGTACGCTATCAAATTTCGCTTAAGAGCAAAACGAAGTTCTTTTAGGTCTTTCGAGTTTAAACAGGGTTATCACTAGTTTCTGCAGGACAAGCGTGTGCAACGTAGAGCCCGTGGGCCGGATCCGGCTCGTTAAGAGATTTTCAACGACCCGCAGACTGTATCCAATGGTACCTTGTAATTTGGCCCGAGACCTTATTCCTGACAGTTGCCGATCGCTATGAACTGTCGTTGTGAGCTTAAGAAACAAGCAAAAATTGCCTTAGTGCGCTTGTGAAACTCTACAACAATTGCTTTAGTCACTTAACTAAAGCAAGTGTTGCAGTTTAATAGGATTGTTTGAAACTACAGGTCACAGCAGAGAGTATTGGAGACATGCTATTCATGTGTTGTCATCCTATTGTCATGTATCATCATGCTATTCATGTAATAATCCAGTCCACTAAGGACTATATTTTCCCACTTCTGGCCCGCTGACTAGAGAAATTGCCCACCACTGATATAGGCCTATGTCTAGTGCTCCGCTGTCTGGTGCTTACTCCTCAGGCCTACGACCTCAAAATCAGTTGCCTCAAGGTCGATTTGCACACTATCCGTGGCTGCGATTTCATGTGTATTTGAACGTACGAAAAACGTAATCGTGATGTCTAGTCCCTGGTTTAAGTGAAAGCCGATCAAAATTTTGTGATGGGCACTATTCTGTCAGTGTTGAGTAACGGAACGTGTTAATACTATTATATTGAAATCCGCCCAAAAAATAAGCTGTCCTTGAACGTTACAAATATTCATAAACCGGTTCCATACGGCTACTGTGTAAATCTACCTTTAGTGTTGCATGATTTTTTGGAGATGTATGGGCAAAAAGGTGCGCCAATATAAATAAAGATGGACTTGCGCTACTTAGTGTAAAGTGTAGACTTCGTGATTAATAACGCATATGCTCATGCACACATTTCTGTGGTGCAACACGTAATATATTCTTGAGCGTTTAAGACTAAATACGATCTAAAAGTTTCTCTTCGAACGAAGTAACAAACTTACTTAGTGTTATGTGTGTAATTTGAACATAAAGTTTGCTTGCTTTGCATAGCTTAATTTAAAAACTCTGAGTTTGTAAAAATATCTTAGAAACAAAATCATTAACAAATGCAATTGCATTTTTTGGTATTTGGCCTACTGTCAATATGAAGTATTATGTTGCGGAAAATTCGAATTAAGTATAAAATATTCTGTTTCAGAGGCTTTCTCTGAAGTAAAGCAACAGTTTTTTGAGGGAGAAGACGAAATTGGGTATTCACCTTCTTGCGGTTTGCAAAGTGTTGCGGATGGAACTGCAAAAACCATTGGCCAAATATTTGCTGCTAGCATCTGCAATGGTGGTCCCGGCCCGGGATTTATGTGTGAATGGTTTTATTGGTACTTGATTGAAGGCATCTCCGGACTACCAAACATTTACCGAACGAGTTGCCTTCCAAATCGCCTTTTGCTAATCTTTACAAAGAGGTATGCTAAGTGCAACTAAGAATAGCTTACTCCATTATTTATTAATGCGTTGTAATCAAAATTTTGAGCGCATTCGTCTTTTTCACCTTCACTCGCAAAACCTTAAATTACAATTCGACAACTCCATTTTCTTTGCGGTGTGTACAAGAGTGGAAACCTGGCTACTTGGCGTTAGGGTGTCAGTTTCGGTGTGTTGAAACCCAGATGTCAGGTTTCAGTTTTGGTTTGGTTTCACGGCTGTTAAAAAATCGGTTCCAGTTTCGGTTTCAGTTTTGCTTACGCGCAGCTTCGGTTTCTGAATTTCAGTTTCGGTTTCATCCAAGAAAGTTATTTTACTGTGAATTAGCATTATTTAAATCCTCCACTTCTTGGCACTTTTTGTTTTATTACAATGATAAGTAGCAGCTCAGATGGCCGAGTGAGAGGAGCAATTGCTTCAGAAGTTGTCGACTTGGGTACGATTCCTAGCCCGGTGAAACCAAAGACTCAAAAATTAGTATTCACAGCTTTTCTATTCGATGCTCAGCGTTAAAAAACTGTGCTGGTAAGGATGGTGATGACAATTTTTAAAACCTAAAACCTTACAAAATTTTGAACAGGTTTTAGTTTCAGTTTCGGTTTTGACGTTTCAAAAAAAAAAACGGTTTTGGTTCAAGTTTAGGTTTTCAAAATTTTGGCTAAGTAGGTGTCAGTTTCAGTTTGGGTTTCCAAAATTTCCTTTAAAACCGGGTTTTCAGGTTTAGGTTTGAGTTTCCACCCTTGGGTGTGTACAATGTTCGGAAGATGTGAAAGTGACTGCTTTGCAATCCAGCAGGATTATTTGATTGTCCACATAAATTCAAAATTTGGCGGCCTTTCTGGAGTTGGCATTGAACCGGACAAAACATAAGCAAGTCAAAAAGTGAGACATCACCAGCCAGAATGACGTGCGTGGTGATGTCACAAGAGACATAAAAAATTAATTACAGTTGCAATGTTAGTCCTTTTGTCTCGCTGTCGTTGCCCGTCTCGTTTTTAGCAGTTTTTTAGCGTTAACCATCCATTCTATTCCAACATATATGTCAATTGCTGTAGATCGTAGCTGCAGATTCGGACGAAGATATTCGAAGCATTTTTTCATCGGAGAAAGGGTACGACATGCTAGAAACTATCGGTTTTAGAGGCAATCCGGCTAAGTCGAGTTTGACGCACAAAAGCAGTGTTTTGCAGTAAGTATCTGCCTCAATTTTGATTCAGTTACTACTTTTGAGAATAATTGCTTTACAGCAGCTACTAGCAATTTTGATACCTTGCCATTGCGCAGTTGTTATATAAACTGATAATACATTTAGTCTAAGTGGTATGTATAAATCTCCACTTTGACTTATTTGTTACGAAATTGTGTTTTTGATGCTGCATTTTTGATCAGAGATTATTTCTGGATAAAATTTGTAACAGGCTGGTGTGAGCTGATAACATTTCTGCCGCTTCTATGGTTGTTTAATTGGCCTAATTTTATTATTGTTTGAACAAAATTATGCTGTTTTGCTAAAAATTAACGAGTAAGGGAAGGGTTGCCTTGTTTTCTCTTCAAATACTGTGATAGAAAATATTGATTCGATGATGACTCATCTCACCAGGCAATTGCAGTGATAAAAATCGAATTCTTGTGCTCCACGAAATTGTGATTGCTGAGGGGATAGTGGATTAGTTGATAATTATCGACAATTTATAATGCGACTTTTTCCATCGCTCGAATTTAGTACTTGTTCAAAATCAAAAATTCCGGCTTAAAGCCTAAATCTATAAATTCAATAGCGGATTTTTGAAGTCACAAACTGAAAGGTTTAACACGTAGCAAGGTTGGTTCAGCAAATTTCAAAGAAGTTTTATATCGCTGAAACAGATTTTAAGATCGAAAAAATACTGTGAGCTTTTCTTGATACATTATTGAAGTTCTAATCATGCTTATGCGCTGCAGTTAAAACATTGGTGAAGCATTTTTAGTTATCACCAAATTGCATAATACATACTATTGTACATAATATATACTATTGTACGCCACGTAATTGAGTGGGAACGCATGGTAAGAGCGTTAACAATTCGTATAACAATACTGTAAACAACGAAAGCAGACCGACCCGCAGTGGAAGTTTTTGTAAACTTGCGCTTTGATAACCCAATTCATTTATTATTTAAACTACATTGAATTGTTGTTGCAAACTGGGTTAATTTTTTCAAAATTTCACTTCGGTCAATTGACCCAACTGTCTACAAAAATTTCGGTCATTTCAAATTTCTTTCAATCTTGTTTGAAGTAACAAGACGTTGAACGAAAATTTACCTACTCCTTTGTAACCGCAACACGAATAGCTACTACGTTGACCAGTTTGATGTTTATCAAACCTGATACTATGACACAGGTAGTCCGTTTGTAATAATTGATTGTTGCTTGCATATTGGCAAGATGTTTTACTTCGCTCAATTGACAGAAATAGCTTTGGTTTTTTCGGTTTCTTCGAATTTAATTTGGACTATGACGGAAATTTTACCGAAATAAAAAAACAGTTTGCAAATTTTGTTGTTGAAAGCATTCATTTTGGGAAGTTTTCCACGGTTAATAATAATTATTCAAAAACTATGCATTCCCTCATCATTTCTTTTTAGCACCACGCCTCTGTGTATTACGTATTTATCACGAACATGATTGTGTCGAAGTTTTTTTTTTGCTGCAGTATGAACTATGTCGTAAGGGGTTCACGCATTAAGCTAACCTTTGATACCCATTAATTAATTATTTCAAAGTTAAATTTCAGTAGGCAAAGAAAGTTTAAAACATGATCTAGTCACTCTAGTGTGTTTTTAGTCAATTACACCTGCATGCATCATTTGATTTAGTTTTCCTGATGAATACCTGACCCTTCCAAGTGCTATATGGGCGTAAACTGTAACCATTTAACCATAACCGCATCATTGTACTGACTTGAACGTGGAAAAAAATAGTTGTGCAGAATAGCATAATTATGGTGTTTGAAGATCTGATCGTTACCGACACGTGCGTCGAACCGGGTTGGTTTGTACATAATGAAGCCGTTTACAGCGAAATTATATTTAAATTCTCTCGTTGTTGTTAGATCGATTTTCGTGCATTGCGTGGAGCATCTTTCTCCCGTCTTGAATGAAATGGCGCTTGGGTTGAATTGCTATAACTTCAGAAACAGGCTTGCAGACGAATTTGATTTATTTAAACACGTATTTTGTCCTTCGTCGTTTTTTCAATGGGACTTAAGTTTGCTTGTGGACCATTTGCATCCATTGTTTGATGAAGATGGTGGAAACAGAAAGAGCAAAGAAGTTGCAACTTTTAAAGCTTTCGTTGACTTCACTGAACAATGCTATCACGATGGTAAGCAAGTTATGATCAGTTTAAATTTAAGCTTTGTATTTTCTGATGGATTTACCTTATACTTATCTTAAACACGCCAGCTTTTTCAAAACGTGAGAACAATATGTGCACTTGAAAATTCACTGTTTTAACTGCTTAGTTGCAAACTGCACAAAAACGTTTTGTGATAACGTATTGTGCTCAGTTCTTGACTTTCGCCTGTGAATAAAACTATAGCTTCTCTTGAAAGTGTAACTGGCGTCACTGCAAGCTGGCTAAGCAACAACACTGCCAGCTCTGATTCGGACTGCGCAAGAACCTGGGGTGGTGGAGTAGTAGACCCTCAGTATCGGAGTTGCTGACACTTCATTGGAAGTGGATGCTCGACCAAACGCCAACCATAGAATTAATTTGTTACGAGAAAACAACAAAGTTGCTTTGAGGACGACTCGATTTGCCGTAGTTTCCTAATTACCTGCTTCATTGATATTTCTTACAATTTGCCTCAACGCAATAAATTTCAATACATCAGCGCTTGAATCTATCGACAAGATTTATAGGCTATAATAAAGGTAAATCAGAAAAATTTGATTACGAGTGGTATTCAATTACATTTTTCTGATTTTACGTTTATGACAACCTACGCTCTTGGCGGTACACTCCTGCGGTAATTCATTTGATTTCGAATTCATTACATTGATTTATTTATAAGCTTCAATGACTCTCTTTGCCTCTACAGTAGCTACCCCGGATAAACTCTGGGAAGAGTTGAATCGCACATTCTCATCAATTTGCCACATTTTGAGTCAATCAATTTTGTGCCAGCAGTGTTCGCTTTAGCGCTGGCAGCCCTATCTTTTTTCTGTAATATTTCTGGTCGTAAGCGAGTACTGGTTTGCCAGTTCTTACAAGTTGGCGCCGGAAAGCATAAGCTAACCAGCTCAAGCGCTTAAAACTCGTAAGCATAATGTCCTTCGTAATGCACCAGGATTTAAGTTTTTCATGTTGGTCATAACACTAACATGAAAACTTGAGGAAGTCGTACTGATACTTCCTGCGATTTAGACCGTCGCAAAAATTACTTCACTAAGCTTACGCCTCGCTGTCGACCTAAGCATACTGCAAATTAATTGATCACTCATAATTCTTTTATTTTTGCAGAAAGCTCACCAGTCTCCTCTGCGGATTTAATGCGTTTTCTTACCGGATCTGTGTCCGTGCCACCAATGGGTCTGCCTCATGAGTTTACGATAGACTTTGTGCATTCCTGCGACTTAAGTTGCCGGTGTTACCCCAAGGTTAGCACGTGCTCCATGACCTTAAGCTTACCTGTACATATTGCAAGCGTCGACATGTTACATGCATTTCGTACCGCTCTGACCTGCGAAATTGGTTTTGGATGTGCTTAAGACAAAAAAAATGACGTTTCACTTATCCCCCAGGTGGAAGTCGTGCCTTGCGAACTCTTCAAAGCTCGTGATTTTCGCAATTATTCTTAAAATCGCTTTGACGCATGAAATACCGCAAGCTTTTTCTCTTTCCTTGTGTCAATAAAAGTTCAATTTAGGCTTTGAAGTTTTATCCTTTTTGCTGTATCTATGAAAATGCGATGAGTTAAATGATTATCGAGATACATTTCAACGTTTCAGAGACGTAAAAAATGTTAACGAACTGGTAATTAAAATATAGTTAGAGCTCAATGCACCACCTGTTAAAGCACGTGACTAACACAGTCAAGCGCGTACTGGCTTCAATATAATGTGCATTGCAATAACGTGGTTACTCAACTTCAGGCATGCACAAAATAGGGCTACATTACAAAGTAATTAAGGATTGCCAATGTCGGTTTTAAATTAAACTTCACAGCGGTTATCTGAACTAGAATTATAACGTCTTCTTATCATCATTGGCGTTGGGCAATCTCACATTGGCACTCAAGTTGGCATAAATAAGCGATTTTGGAGCATAGGCCCATGATTCAATGCTTTATTAAAGTTGCCCAAAGGGTTCCAGTTGAGGAAAACATGGTGATTTATGTACTTTAAATTCTCCCCGGTAGGCCATCTTCAGTTTAAGCCCCCTTGCCTTGAGCGTCATGCTGCTTAGCTTTGAATAAAGGAGGGTATATACATCAAAATAAATTCACTGACTTCTCTTGTAAAGTTGTTCATTTTATCCTCTGCGCGTTTGGCAAGAGCACGGCAGACCAGTTTCAAAGCTTTTGGTATTACTCGACATTACGAATGAGGTGCTTGTCTTTTCGTTTTTCCCCTGTACTTGCCTAATAATATGTGGGCAGCATAACGAAATGTAAATGGTTGTAGCGCTTAAATTTAATTATTTGCGCCAGGGCTCTATGGCTGAGTACTGAACTGTTGACGACTAACGTATCTTTATTTGTCATTAATTATAGTTTGTTTCTCCGCGCTATTGCTGCTACACTTAAATGCCCCGGATTTAGCAAGACGACAAGAAATGAAATGTTAGGTTGTTTTATGGCGCTTTTTAACTGCCACTGTTTTGTAGCGCCACGGCTGATTTGTAAATACGACTTATATCTCATTCACCATTTCTATTTCATTCTCCACACTAACCCTGATGCTGAGCGCTAAGCTGGGTAGCTGTAAATACCATTTTGTTGAGTCTTTGGTATGGCTCGACCGAGTATCGAACCCAGTCTCCCAACTGCAATGCGAACGCTCGAACCACTGAGCCATGCTTTTATTTACTGTCAGCAACGCTCGTCTCTATTTTTCTTACTGCATCTCTGTTCCGCTGCATAAAGAAAGCAGAGCTTTATCCTTTTTTCTGCAATTCCAACCAATGACGGTTGTCCTTTATTGATTAAGTGCGTGAATAAAAAAAAGGCTGTAGCAATCTGTAACCATAGCAAGAAACGGGAGGCCATTGAATCCGCAAGATAAATCATCAAAAATAGCAGCGTACGATAAATTATTGGGGGGATGCATCCCCCCCATTCCCCTCGGGATTGATCTGGCGCATTAACTTTCGATTGACAACATGGCCGGTGAAGAACCAATCCAATGGCTGGGTGGATAGAGCGTCTGCTTCTGGATCGATAGACTGAGGGTTTGATTTCCAGTCGAGTCAAATCAATGACTTTAAAATTGGTATTCACAACTTTCCTACTACTCATTCAGCATTAAAGGGATAGTGTGAAAAAAGCCGTCAAGTTCGCTTGTGCCGATGGGAAAAACACTTAACGAGATTCCCCTATCTAAAAGTGGTAGACTAATGGCCGCCCACATTGCTTTCTGTGATAGGTGGATAGAAATGCCAATAAAGAAAAAGTAAAAAGATGGTATGCATAGGCTAGGTCAAAAAATTAATTTGCATAGGCTAGGTCAAAAATACGGTACTCCGCTCTAGCAACCCCCACCTCTATCAATTGGGTAGATGGCTTTGCACTTGCTGATGGTATGATGGCTTTGTAGTTCCTGATGGGTAGTTCCGGATGATAATTGGGTAGATGGCTTTGCAGTTGCGTGCAATTGGGCAGACGGCTATGTGTGTGCTAGAGTGGAGTACCGTATTTTTGACGTAGCCTATGCAAATTAATTCTCTAACCAGTTTATTTGTGGCTTTTCTCCAAGTTGTTTGCCCAAATCATGTCAACCTGAGTAACTTAAATGTGAGCCTCTTAGCAGATTGAGTAACGTGGAAGTTGGTATATATGATCTTACCTTCAAGTCAATTTGGAGTAAATACCTAGGCAATCTTTTGTTATTTTCAAATTGTATTGAACGGAAAATGTAACAGTAATTGAGGGAGACTGCGGAGTGAGCTTGCGCTCTTCAAGTCAGCAGCCACACGTTACATATTTCAAATGCGATCGGCTCCAGTTGCGAATCGAACACGTCACGTAGGATCTGTCACCTGGCCGCGGTACCGCTAGGCCATGTCGCTCCTTGAACATCTTCCTCGGGCACTAAACGGAATGCCCCATGTAAGTGTGGTAGACAGATGATCGGCAACTCCTAAGCGAAGTCGCTTTCTCGTCATAGGAGGATAAAAATGCGAATAAATAAAGGAATAAATAAAATTTTAAATCTGCTCACAAGATGTTCATGAATTTGAATTTAATTTTTTCAAAAGTAATAAATTTGAATTTAAACATGAAAAAATTATTGGATTCAATTCAGCACCGGCCTCCTATTTCAAGTCCTACCCCCACTCTTACACACAGTAGCCTATAGTCTTCATGACATCAAACACGTCATTACACAATTTATGACGCTATTGGAAAGGAAACAATAGCCAAGAATTTCAAAACTGAAATATGAAATGTGAGCGCAAAAAATCCCATGCAACGCGATTCGGAAAGCAAATGTTTGTTTTTTAATTGATGCAACTTTAGTTGCTTTAAGACAATTTAGTTGCTTTTGGTAGTGTGGGCTCCCCCAACTGGGAGGTTTGGGGGGCGGCTGCTACGGCTCTGCCTCCGGAACCCCTTAGAGTCGTTTTTGGCACTGAAGTTGTTTATAAATACACTTCGCCGAAAAAACTACGCTCGAAAAAGTGACGAAAATTGGTACCCCCTCCCTGAAATAATTTGTGAGCACGCCCCTGACCTGAAACATTTTCAAAAGGCTTATTTAGGCCCGTTTCCGAGTCTAAACGTCTTTGCATTTTGCCTAGTTAACATTCAACCTAATTCATAATTACACAAAAAAGCGTCTTGCCAAAATATGCAACTAAACATAAAAAAAATGCAATGGAAAAAGTTCCCTGCTGAATTTTCTTGACGTAAACTGGTTGAAAAAAAATTGGTACGGAAAGGTACGATATTACGATACGGAAAAAATTCCGTACCGTACTGTTACGTACGGTGCTTTAGCGAGGTACGAAATTACGGTACGGTATATTTTTAGAGGAAAATAGTACGGAAAATGATTTCGTACCGTACCGTAGTAACCCCTTGCTTGACACATCGCAGGCCTATATGTCCCTTGCCTTCATAGCGTCCTAGTCGATTTTTCGTGATAGGATGTAAATGCCAAATAAAGAACTAGGAAAATCTAAGTTTAATCATCAAAAATGGAATTCAGTTTATTTTATTTAAATGAATGACTGAAAGTTTGTGTAGCAGTAAACCAGCAAACACATAGCCTCACATCATGACGCAAAATAAAGTCATTACAACATGCAATGTTTAACTTATCAGAAGGAGTTTCTTAGCTCTACTTGCTTCTTGCTAATAACGCTCGTCACTGCGCCGACACCTCTGCCCTGGCGCTGCGAGGTACTTTATGCACAATATGAAAAGACCGCCATTGAAAACACCACCGCATCTGGCATACAAGCAACTAAGAAATGAAATGCGCTTTCGCAAAAATTTCACGGCAAGAAGTTTTGCTTTAAAATATTTGGAATTATAATGACAAATTTTGACATCGTCTTTTCCGTTTCTAACGCTAGTGCACCTCAGACAAGAACGATAAAACAGTGTACTTTGCATTGAAAAATCAGAGATGTCAACAATGCATGAACTTCTCGTTGAAGGTAAAAAGTAATCGCGACTAACGTAAGGTTTGATTATATTTTTGCTGGTACAGTATGAAGGTCATGTCGATATCTAAAATTCAACCAAGTCCTGGCTTAATGCAAATAAGTTTGGAAAATTGCCACAGAAAATCGCAACAAACGAACCACGATGAAACCGACAACATCATTAATTCAAGCGTGCCTTGCTAATAATTTGTACAGGTTCAAAGCGTCTTGCCAATTAGCGGGAACAGGGCAACCCAACAACTCCACAATATGCTCATAGTAGTCCTGATAAAGATTTTCGTGTTCCGATGATGGCCCCGACAATGACAAACACCTTTGAACTTCATCCACCTTACTTTGCTCCACCGATACTTTATGGTCTTCAGCACCATTACTTTCAGGGATAAAGTATAGTTCATTAGGAATGCCTGAAACTGTGTCATGGCGTGACTTACGAATGCAGTGTGAATTCCACGAAGCGACAGTTTGGTCTAACTCACGCTGAATGATCTGCTTAAAGCAGAATCGCATGCACTCCAACTGAAGTAGATTGCTTGGATCATAAACGCCTTCATCAATCAAATTTTTGAAGAAATTGATCCACCACGACGTCATAGATTTTTTAAGATTAGCCCACCATGCTTCTATTCTTTGGTTGTGATGCGATGGTCCATACGCATGAGCTTGCATGCTGTTCGCGAAAAAAGATTGCGCAGCGGCCAGTATTACATTTTCTGTACCACGATCGGTTCGAACCATTCTTGGGCAAGCATTGTCTTTGGACACAGCTTGCAAAAACATTTTGCATATGGTCACTGGGTTGTTGTTGGAGTTTAGTACTTCTAACCATACCACATATCGACTGTAGCCATCGATGCACCCGTGAATGGGGAAACCAAACGGTTTCAGTTTATCGTAGCCATCAAGATGCCAACAATAATTAGGACCCAATGAGAAGTACTTTCTCCGACGCAGGCGACGAATACTTCTCAAGGCACATCCATCTGGATCCACTCTTTTTAAGCTATCAGCTACATGTCGTCGAGGTACAACAAAACCTTGTAACTTCAGAGAGTTCCACATCATTCTGTATCCCAAAAGACATTGTGATGAACCTACTTTTTGAGACACTATGCGGTCAAGTGCGTCTTCATTAACATTCAGATTTTTTCTTTTGAGCCCAAAAGATTTTAATCGGGTTTTTAATGTTCGCATGCTCATTGAAACATCCAAATACTTCTTGATAAAAAGTAGAATAGATTTGTATCTGAAACCTTGCCAAAAACAAAAACCGATCATTTTTTGAAGTTCATCCACTTCGCTTCCACAGACAGGGCAATAATTGTAATGCAGCTTAATATCAGCATTGCATTCTACGCATTTCAAAGTACCGTTAGAACTCATTATAACCTCACCTCCTGGCACCTGCCATAAATCAGTCCATGGATAATAAACTACCACAAATCCACAAAACAAGCAAAATATTGCTGTAGCTTAAGTCACGTTAAAAAAAGTGACTTACAATAAATGATTTGTTTCTTAGCTCTTCTACTGACAGTTGAAAAGATATTGTTTGCATGTGGTTATTTTAGATTCCTCAAAGTATGTGAATGTGTATGCTGCGTAACATTATTTGGTGAGAAGCACACAATTGCGATTTCTGCCCTCGTTCTAGCTGAGTCCAACAACTAAAAATGTATTGGTGATGAACACCCAGTAGCGTAACCAGGTTCATTTTACAGGAATTTTACAGGAGGGGCAACAAGGGGGCAAGCCTTGCTCAAGGAGGGGCAACAGTTTAATGACATCATAAGTGATGACGTTCTAATATTGCGCGCTGGCTTGGATTACAGTCACTAATACCGTTCTGACTGAATCTGCTATTGTTGTAATAATTATTTTTCTAATGATTGTAGAATTGTATAGAAAGAAAAGTAAGGCAATTTCAGACCGACTATGACTTTTTATCAAAAGACATGATAACATGACGGATCACGTAAAAATTTAAAGTCACGACAAAATTGAAGACAGAAAGAAAGCACATTAACTGATGAAAGATAGCCTGCTTAAAGTTTTCTCGGTTCATTACAAAAAACGACTAACAAGATTTCAAGATGCATCGGTAATTAGATAAATCCACAACAAAACAACATTGACAACTCCCCGCAGCGCGGCAGGGGCGACCACCACCATATCACTTTTACAGGGGAAACCTGCGCTCGTATAGTTTACACACTGTTACATCGAAGAAATCAAAAACTTTTTCTTCCCTAACTTGATTGATCTGGCAAGCTTTGAGGAAAACGCGAAAAATATAACTTTTATGAACAATTTTACAGGGGGGACAAGACATTTTACAGGGGAGGCAATTGCCCCCCCCCCCCCCTTGGTTACGTTACTGTGAACACCGCAGTCACGAGAAAAAACTTGTCTTAGTTCTAAGATAAGCCCATGTTTTTGAAAGCGGCACAACCAGTGAAGATAATTCATCGCAATAATTTATTGGCAATAGTGTTTTATTGTGGCGACAATTTATTAGTGTTAGGGGCAAAACTTGTAGACAAAATTGCCTAAAAATTGTTCAGAAAAGATTAAAACGGCCATTACGCTATATAAAATTTCAAAAATTTTCTATGGGTCATGCCTTTCTTGTTTCTCAATTTGCTTCAAATTAATTCTCCCCGAAAAAAGTACTTTTGAAAAAATGGTCGAGAGTTGGTGCCCCCTCCCTGAAAAAAATTCTGAAGAAAAACATTAAAGATTTTCAAAGACTTTAACATTAAAGATTTTCAAAGAGTCAATTTATGCCCATTTCCGGGTCTAAACGTCAAACGCAGTGGTTTGCAATCCCCCCCTCCCCCAGAGCCATGTTTCTGGCGCAGCGGACCCCCAATGAAACATTCCAGTGACTTGAGGAAACCCTCCGCATTACTTACTTACTTGAACCCAGCGCTAAGTTGAACTGTAAACTTAAGGAAACCCTTGAGTGAACTGGCGAAATCCTAAGGTTCGGCAGAACCCCGGTTGAAAACCACTGCATAAGAATATTTGCAAAAAAGTGCGCTCTAGAGTCTTTACCATTTCAAAGGTAATAACGAGCGCAACAAAACTGCCTCAAGGGACAACTTAATGTTTTGACTGTATTAAAAGTCTCGCCAGCCTTGCTACGCACTGCCTATCCACGCTAGACTCATTCCAGACTGTAAACACTCTTTGTTACATTGCTCATTTTAAGCATCTCAATTTTACTTATTTTCTAGGTTTTTCCCTCCCTAAAGCAGGCGACCAGCCACAAACAACGATGCCCAGTGAAAAGGTCTAGGCCTATAACTTTTAGCCACTAAGTTACCGGAAATGTGATTACATAACTACAGCCCCCCAGGGGCAACTCAATTATTTGCCGCTGCAAACGCGTTTCCACCTTATTATGGTCTCATCAGTGCAGCTTAGCAACCTCTCGCCTTCCTAAGAGTTTCCCCAAAAATATTGAGGAAGGTGAGAGATTGCTATGCTGCACTGATGAGACCATACGGTCGAAACGCGTCTGCAGCTGTAAATGTGTGGATTGCCCCTAGGGGCCTGTAGTTGTGTAATTAGGCTACCGGTAACTTAGCTGTGTGGTAGAAGTTACAGGGCTTTTTCACTGGGCATCGTAGTTTGTGGCTGGTTGCCTGCTATAAAGAGGGACCACCTAGAAAACACAGCGAGCGATAAGGAGGGGCCAGGGGGGCCTGCCCTTTCCAATCGACATGCTTGCCCCCCCCCAATTAACAAGCTTACTCTTTGAAGACGACGGCTTTTGTGCTTAATTTCAAACTTTGGCCCCCTTTGGTAAACGCCTGGCCCCCCTAAGTCGACTGCTCTGCCGCCGGCTCTTCTGGAAAAGAAATGAAGTTGAAATGCTAATGATAAGCAATGTAACGAGCAGTCTATACACTCTGGAATGAGGCATCTCTAGCCTGAATAGACTGTGCGTAGCAAGACCGACAAAAGTGTCTTATAATTACACTTTTCATGTAGGTCCAGTGGCGTAGCCACGGTGGTTGGGGGGGGGGGGTTGAGAGTTACATCTCCCCCTTCCCCCCCCCCCCGCGCGCGGCGAAAACGATTTCAAGAAAAAATGATCTACGTACTGTAGCTCAAAAAAGAACACTAAATCGCTAACATTTGAATATCGTTTTATACCAGTTCCACCAGAAAGCATTCCTTCGACTTCATTACAACAATCGTGCCTTAACTGCCTTAGGTATTTTTAGTTCAGAACATAACTATTAAATTTGTGGCCATCTTTTGTTGTTATACAACCAGGGGCAGATCCAGGGGGGATGTGGTGTGGTATGCTGCGTATGCATCCCCTTCACCATTTTCGACAATGTTTTGGATGAATAAGATTTTTCCTAAATTTCGAATTTCTTTATAGCAATATGCCTTAGTCGGCTTAAGCACGCATAATCAAAACTGCGCGAACAAAATGCATAATTGGTGAAGCACTCAAAGTTTTATGCCTAGAGGCCAAAAATATGACAAACTTTCCCTAAAATTTGTTCAAAAAGCACTAAAAAAGCATCGCAGTATGCAAATTTTAAAAATTTTTCCGGAGGAGCATATCTCCCGACCCCCCCGAGGAGCATGCCCCCCGGGCTCCTGTAGAGTTTTGGGCACTTAAATTGCTTAAAATTAAATGTGCCGAAAAAAACTACGCTCGAAAAAGTAACGAAAGTAGGTTCCACCTCCCTAAAATAATTTCTGAATACGCCCCTGACCTAAAACATTTTCAAAAGGCTTATTTAGGTCCGTTTCCGAGTCTAAACGTCTTTGCATTTAGCCTAGTTAACATTCAACCTAATTCAAAATTACATGCACCCCTCCAAAACTTTCGGGATCCGCACCTGTATACAACGTATGGTGAAATGTGACGCCATTCTCAACCCCTCCCATTGCAAAATCCTGGCTACGCTAGTGTGTAAGTCCATTTCGCAACGACAACATATTTGTGTTACTGTATTTGCGTTGTGGTTTTAACGCGGAACTGCTACCGGTAACAAAGCTAAACCGTTTTTAATATCAAAAGCTTAAAAGGCCCTTCTAAGCAGTGGCGTAGCCACTGGTAGGAAGGAGTGGTTGGGGTTACAACCCCCTCATTGAGCCTCAAATGACGTCATACGTAATCGAAACTGTGCAAACAAAATGCATCATTGGTGAAGCTCTCAAAGTTAGGGGCCAAAAAATATGACAAACTTTCCCTTAAAACTTGTTCAAAAAGTACTGAAATGCAGCAAGCAAATTTTCAAGTTTTCCGGGGTAGCATGCCCCCGGACCCCCTAAAGTCATTTTTGGCACTTAAGTTGCTTAAAATTAACTGAGCCGGAAAAAATACGCTTGAAAAAGTGACGAAAATTGATGCCCTCCCTTAAAAAATTCTGAATACGCCCCTGACGCGAAACATTTTCAAAAGGCTTATTTACGCCCTTTTTCTAGTTTAAACGTCTTTGCATTCAGTTAACATTTAACCCACATCAAAGTTACATGTACCTCTCCCAAACTTTCGGGATCCGCTCCTGTATACAACGTATGGTCAAATGTAGCGTCATTCTCACCCCCCCACCCCCATTGCAAAATAGTGGCTACCCTAGTGCTTTCAAGTATTTTTGTTTGGGTGGCAAAGTTGGGCTGCTACGGCACTGCGCATATTCTTGGAGATCTTTTCGTCACTGTAAAATTCATCTACATTTTCGGAAAAGCGCGAGTTTTAAATTTTCAGTTGCACTGCACACAAAATTTCTAATATTTTAATTACAGTACATTACCTTATTCTTAGTCGTTCTCGTTCTAGCTACTTTCGATTTAATCTTATGAAACAACAGCAATCTCAACTAAAAGTTCAAAACTGCAGAAATTGAAAGTGAGCCAAAAACATTTAAAATCAATGTAACAGCTTGCGATCTAAGAAAGCGTTGACAGATTTACGACCTGAACATAGAAGATTGCTGAAGGTGAAAATGGAACTCAGCATTTCAGCAAATCAAAAATTTGCAACGTGAAGAGAAAAGCATTCATAAGTCAGCAAAGGAGTAGTTTACCGGAATACAATGCTAAAACAATTATGCCTTGACAAAAGTAACGAAATCAGCGTGACTAGTGACCACACCCACACGTTTACACCAACCTCTGGCCCATTTGCAGCATAAAGATTTTAAAAAGCTGCTTTTCACGAGCATGGCCATTTGGCATAATGCAACATAGGTATTTATGCGTGCAGTGGTTGTGGCGACTGGTGGATACAAACACAGCCATGTATGCTTTTATGACAATTTGGAGTGGTATTATTGACGATTTTGAAATTGCAAGGATGTTTATAATCGTTAATACTTAGTCAACTTACTACCATGTCGCATACCCAACTTTGGAGTGCAAAAATCGAATGAGCCAATTATAACGAGATAATTCCAAAAGCATGTAGCGATCGTGAAAGGAAAAGATTGATTGTCCTCAGGTTTTTGGCCCGTGTAAATTGAACTTGGGAAATTATGTAGGCTCATGTCAGTTTTCACTGCCTTAAAAGCAGAAAAATATTCTGCGACCTAACTGCACCTGCTAGCTAAAATTATGAGGTACGGGATTATTTCGCATTCTCAATCGCTCGCATAAGGAATTAACGTGTACAAGCGTTCGGAGTGTCGAGCTAAACAGGCGAAATCACATTAGTTCCCCATAACTGTAGCTTAACAAACAGCCAAAGTTTGAGCACTTTTCATGTTGATATTTAGAGTACATTGAGCTTTGTGCATCACTTAAATGTTTTGTACACTGATATTGAGTTTAGTCCATCAGTTAAGAGATTTGTTGATTGATTTAAAATTTGTCCATAACTTTAAAGTTTTGTCGATCGGTTTAAAGTTTTGTCCTACGCGAAAAAGTTTTGTGCATTGCAAAAAAGATTTGTTGATTGGTTTAAAGTTTTGTGCATTGCGAAAAAGTTTTGTCGATCGGTTTATAGTTTTGTCCATCGTGAAAAAGTTTTGTGTATTGCGAAAAAGTTTTGTCGATCGGTTTAAAGTTTTGTCGATTGCGAAAAAGTTTTGTGCATCGTGAAAAAGATTAGTCGATCGGTTTAAAGTTTTGTCGATTGCGAAAAAGATTTGTGCATCGCGAAAAAGATTTGTTGATCACGAAAAATATTTGTCGATTGCGAAAAAGATTTGTCGATTGCGAAAAAGATTTGTGCATCGCGAAAAAGATTTGTCGATTGCGAAAAAGTTTTGTGCATCGCGAAAAAGATTTGTGCATCGCGAAAAAGTTTTGTCGATCGCGAAAAAGTTTTGTCGATTGCGAAAAAGTTTTGTGCATCGCGAAAAAGATTTGTGCATCGCGAAAAAGTTTTGTCGATTGCGAAAAAGATTTGTGCATCGCGAAAAAGATTTGTTGATCACGAAAAATTTTTGTCGATTGCGAAAAATATTTGTCGATTGCGAAAAAGATTTGTGCATCGCGAAAAATATTTGTCGATTGCGAAAAAGTTTTGTGCATCGCGAAAAAGTTTTGTCGATCGCGAAAAAGTTTTGTCGATTGCGAAAAAGATTTGTGCATCGCGAAAAAGTTTTGTTGATCACGAAAAGTATTTGTCGATTGCGAAAAAGATTTGTCGATTGCGAAAAAGATTTGTGCATCGCGAAAAATATTTGTCGATTGCGAAAAAGTTTTGTGCATCGCGAAAAAGTTTTGTCGATCGCGAAAAAGTTTTGTCGATTGCGAAAAAGATTTGTGCATCGCGAAAAAGTTTTGTTGATCACGAAAAGTATTTGTCGATTGCGAAAAAGATTTGTCGATTGCGAAAAAGATTTGTGCATCGCGAAAAAGATTTGTCGATTGCGAAAAAGATTTGTGCATCGCGAAAAAGATTTGTCGATCGCGAAAAAGATTTGTGCATCGCGAAAAAGATTTGTCGATTGCGAAAAAGATTTGTCGATCGTGAAAAAGATTTGTCGATCAGGTTTTAATTTAGTTTTGTGTTTTGCACTTATGGGCTTCCGTATAAAACCCAGATCTCGCGTAAAAATTCTTAGTTAAGTTGACACATTTCTGTAAATGTGCAGACTGCAGATTGCAGAACCTCAAAAAAATTTGAAATAAGTCACTTGTTTATGTCTATAAAGAATAGCTATCAACTATGCCAGGGGTGGGCAAACTACGGCCAGCGAGATCATTTTATGCGGCCCGCGGGCACTTACAGAAATATAAACGTTGCTCCTTAGATCTTTCTGTAGAGATGGCATGGGCCGCTAAGAGACCCGCTAACGAGCCGTTAACCGATCTTTTTAGTGGTCTGCTAACGGCTCAGTTCTATCTTTTTGAGCCGCTGACGAGCCGCTACCAATTTTCAAAATTCCTTTCAACTTTCAATTTTCTGTTAAATGTGGTTAAACGTTTATAAAAGAATGGGCCTTGGGCGGGCTGGGCTTTATTTTTGGGATGAGTTTCCGGATCGGTTACCACTACTGAGCGAGAGGTTCCAGGCCATGGGCGGTCTGGGTTGCAAAAAAGTCAGCCCGGGCCATCTCTACGACTCTACCTTGCTGATATTGAGTGGAATATTAGGACATCTGCGGAAGTTTGAGAGAAAATTAGGACATCTGCGAACGTGAGGACCTTTTTTTTTGCTCTTCACTTGATTTAGAGTGGAAATTAGGACATCTGCGCGGACGTGAGGACCTTTTTTGCAATTTACCTGATTTAGGGAGGAAATTAGGACATCTGCGGTCGTGACGACCCTTTTTATTTTTCTCTACCAATCAGTGCGGCCCTCGGCGTCAAAATTTTTTGCAATGCGGCCCTTCGTGCGAAAAGTTTGCCCAACCCTGAATTATGCGATCCCAACCAAGCTTTTGTGCATTACATGTTGGAAAATGGTTTTACAGTACTTTCACTTGCGAATGAAAACCTGAGTCGTGAAAAAAATATAAAAACAGCTGTGATTATTAGCTCTGCTGGCTTTCTGTCCATCTCCTCGCGCTGCGTGAGTTTGCACTTCAAAAGTACTAGTTCGCATTAAATCTACCCTCAATTAAAATCAAAGCAATATCAATACAATGGTGTAAAATGAAAATCGCCGTCGCGACGAAACTAATTTTGCAAAACATCCGAGGCGTGAAAATTCTTTCACCAGAAGCCGCAGGACGCCGCCATGCATGTTTTAAAACAAAGTAATTTATTTGATGGACAGCTCGTTTTAGTGATGAAGTCGATTAAATTTCACAGCCACAAAATGACAAAATAGTTACTTCACTCTTTCAAAGAAATGAAGCTGAGAACAATGGGAAGCATTTTGCGACCTACAAAAATCGCAAAAATTATGCGATGCGATTACTGATGTGATTTTTTTTATGTGTATCGATGAGATTCTTGGATGCGATATTTTTGTTCGATTCGAAACGTTCGATTCGATGCGATTGCCATTCCTGGCCGAAGGATTTTAGGGGATTTATTCAATTTTTGCCTCGAAGTTGAATTTTCCGAGTATGAAGTTTTTGTTTTGCACCAAAATACTGAATACTCAAATTCAACTTCTGCCAAAAATCCTAACTACTAAAAATCACCTACTAAAAATTCATTCAAATTCGGCCGAAAAATAAAATGAAATAGTCCTACTATAGTCAGATAGTAGGGCCTACTACTAAAAATCGCCATTACAGTGTTCAAGCTTAAAAATTGGAAAAATCTGCCGAAAAATTTAGTTTTCTCAAATTTCGCGCCTTACTCAGAGGGGAACAGTGGCAGAGCCATCAGCCGCACACAGACGAGGCGACATCAGCAATTGAAGTAGGTCTTTGTGGTTAGAGTGTTCGCCTTGGCAGCTGGTAGACTGAGTTCTATTCTCAGCCGGGTCAAACCAAAGACTTTAAAATGGTATCTGTTATTACACTTGCTAAAAGCTCAGCAATTAAGTGCAGCGCGGAGGATGAATTGAACAGAGAATAAAATACGTCAGTGAATTCTTGACAAAACTTAGTTCTGGCGCTAAAGGACCTTAGTAGTTATAAAGCGCCATAAAACCACTCAACATTTCATTTCAACTAGTTGCATATTGCTTGAGTATAAGTCTACTCAGCTACACTAGTCAGCCGATATTGGTGCAAGATTGGAGATCAAAGGCAATTGTTCTAGACTGCCACTTGCTAACCAAATTAGTAGGCCTCGCCCAAAACAACACAGATAGACTACATACGCAGCTGTAGGTTGTTTATAGGGATGTGCCTCAAGGAAAATTACTCAGACTCGCCGAGTAACGAGTATTCACGACATTATTAGGCCAATCCGAGTATCTACGACGTCAAGATTTGAACTTAAAATCAGGTGAAGAGTAAAAAAAAAGGCCATCACGTCCGTAGAAGTCCTAATTTCGACTCAAAATCTGGTGCAGAGCAAAAAAAAGGTCAAAATCATAATGCCTTAATACTTGGCCGACTACTCGGATTCGATTCGGCACATCCCTAGGCTAGCTGTAAAAGCGACAACATATTTCCATGTAAAACTTAACTTACCCATGATTTTGTCAGTGTGTGGAAACGACGAATCAGCAAAAGTTAACATTGGCTCTGCTTCCCAGAGTAAAACACTGAACGCTAGGCTAGGCTAGTCAAACTTAACCTTACACTGCAATCTACAGACGCAAATAGTACAGAAATTTATTTTATTTTTGCCTTGTCTGAAGATATCATTGAATACGAAGGTACTAATTTGAATAACAGTAAAATTGAAACGATAACTAATACAACGGTGAAAATTAAACTGATAAGGCACGATTCAACAGTTAGTAATCTGTAAATATTTCGTCCCAGCTAACCAACTATGAACTGGCCTATCCACAGGCTATGGTAAGTCCTGCAATTTTTACACTGTACAAAATCGCTTAACCCATTTACGTTCAACTGATCCGATCGGTTTTTCTCATCTCGAAGTGCGTTGCGTAACAACTAAAAAGTGTGGTGGAGGGACGAGAATCTTGCAAAGCGCAGAGAAAAAAGCAAAAAAAGCAATGCAAATGTATGATCGTAATATTGCGCAAGAGACGAGCGTGCAGTTAAAAATAGAAAAGCTGCCAGCAGTGGTGCCACGCCTTGTGATTTTCCACAAGATCTTGTGATTTTGATTTCGATCTTGTGATCTAGTGAAATCTTGTGATTTTTCATTGAAACAATGTTTGGTCGGTATTTCAAGAAAAAATGCTTAAATCGGATGTTTCAATAAATAAAAAGTTTCCAACTCGGCATAAAAACAATTTTCTGTTTATACATATGGCAACATCATTTGATCACGACATCGGATTCGGAATGCGAAATCATAAAAGCAAAAAAGACCCCGGTAACAAGTATGAGGCTCGTCATTTGTTAGGTTGGTGTCAGGTGTAATGACTCATGGAGTCATGACTTTCATCCGTGCAAATATACCGATTAGCCGATGACATTATTATATAGCCCTCCGTTAGCATGGCCATAGATGTCTCATGCCTGGTGACGGTAGACCTACTAGTCTGTAATTATAGTCCAGCCTAATATCTACAGCAGATCGACTTTAAAATGTGTGGTGCTAATACTGGTACAGGTAACCTGTTACAGCACGTGGTATTATCTGTGAAGGGAACTGAACAGTGAAGAAAACTGTTAGCTGTGGGCTTAGTGTCTACGTGAAGTTAGTGTTAAATCTGAATTTAGACTGTTAGAGGGGTCCTGTTAAAACCTGCAGGTGCACAAGGACCGCCCTTGCAAGTGAGTTAGGAGCACAAGGACCGCTAGGGGCGCAAGTGAGTTATTACTTTGCATGGCTTAGCACCTACAAACTACTTGATCGATTTAATCCAAAATTCAAAGCCCACTCGATAACTCAGAAATTCGTCGAAATTACTTCTGCAGAAGCCTTTTGTTAAAACAAGTGCTATGGTGATCGCTGTTTCGCTAGAGCAGCAGCAGACTTGTGGAATATTTTACCCGAAAAACTCCAACAATCGGACCGTACAGCAGTTTTCAAACATAATTTAAAAACACTTTTTTTCTCTTTGGAATATTTAGATTAAAGCGCTGCGAGCCTTTGTGTAAAGTGGATGCAGCGCGATAGAAGTGTGCTATTATTATTATTATTATATTATTATTACTAAAGGCCCTAACTCTAACTCTTAGTAATAACTCACTAGTCAGCTAGTGGTCCTCGTGCTCCTATAACTCACTTGCGAGAGCGGTTTTTGCACTTCTGCAGGTTTTGGCAATACCGTTTAGAGGTGGATTTTTGGTAAAAAGTTACTGTTGTTTTGAGCATATTCTGATAATTGCGGTTTTACCTACAGCTAACACCACTATTTTGTTAATATGTCACATTCAGTCACAAGCTGGTGTTATGTAGTAGTAGGTAGCGTGGCGCAGTGGTTCGAAGCGTTGTTTTTACAACAACCATAATCGCAAGGGCAATGGTTCAACTCCCAACCTAGTCTCGTTGTTGCGTCGTTGGATAAGACGCATCACAATGATTATCTCTGCTTGGTGGAATCTGGCAAGTAGCAAATTAAAGAAGTCACAGGAAGTTCAACCGAAAAACTTGGAAACCAAGGCAACTCCTTAGCGAGTCTGGATTCGTCCTACACATAGCGCTACCGCCCCTTTCTCGTGATAAGAGAGTAAAGATGAAGAAATCATGATCATCATCAGGTGTGTATGCGGTATTTTTTTATCCAAGTGGCATTTCTTTTTGCTATGCCATTAAAGTTGCGTTCAATCTGAATTTTGAATTGTGCATTTTACAAATTCGTGTTCATTTTCACTGTAGTTAAGCATGATTGCAATTTTATCTGAAATTATCGTGTAGTGTGCTTGTTTTTTCTTTGATATTGTGCATTGCGGTTAGTGTTTTGTTAAGCTCTTGAAATTGTTTTATCTGTAAATTTTAATGTCTCACGTTTTTATCGACCTAAAGTTACTAGGCTTACATAAAATTAGTTGTTTTAAGTTTTTGGTAACATTTGCTTTTTAAGCTAATCACCTCTAATGAATGAAAATTTTGTGACTGAGTAATCGTTTAATTTTTGTGGAGTTCAGCATTAGAAACAAACACATTATAGCTTTCTTTTACAAAGTGTATGTAGTTCAAAAGTCATAACTGCTGATTCAGATGTGATAACAGACCTCAATTTGGCAGTAAAAGTCAGTAAAAGTTTGGTTGCATAAACTTGTGATTTTGAATCCAAATCTTGTGATTTTTTTTCAAGAATCTTGTGATTTTTAAACATTTTCTGTGGCAGCATTGGTTGCCAGTTTCTTGGTTGCCAGAATGCAGTATTTTATGTCCAAATTCGCGAAATTTAAACTAAACCTTTGCTAAATTATTTGGACCAAAAAAAAGTTATTGGACCTTTGGACTGATTTAATTGAAAGTTTAGACTATTTAGCAGTTTGTTGAAAAAAGTGAATTTACGAATTGCAATTTTGTAAAAAAAATTGAGTGTTTTCAATGTACCGGCATGTCAAAATACAGTTTGTTGCCAGACGCTAATGCACAAAAATAAAAAACTTTCAGCATAAATCTTCGCTTTAGAAAGCATTTGAAAGCAGTTCAACTGGATAGAGCGTCTGCCTCTGAAACAATACACTCGGGTTTGATCCCAAGTCGGGTCAAACTAGTAAGTTATAAATTGCTATTCATAGCTTCCCCGTTTAACGTTCCGTATTGAAGGGACAGTGTGCAAAACAACCCGGCAAGCTTCTTGGTATACTGTTCAGAAAGCCATTTAATGGGATTAAAGTATTTTGCGCCCTCTCCGCTTTTAAAATATTGTCCGTCGTTTCTATAATCTCCAACTATGCGGTTAAATTTGCTTCGTTTACCTTGGGGGAATGACACCAACACCAACCAAAAAAGAAATCAAGTCTTTACTAACTTGCTGTGTTTTTTTTTCGCACATTTTTCGGACCTGGTCCGAACTTTTTACTCAATTTCCGAAATATTTGGAGCCATTTCGGACAAAGTGTCCGAAAAAATTTTGCTTATAGCACAACAATACCCTTGTGGCGTCTCCTTGCTCATGTTAAAACTTTGCGAGTTCCTTTTTGCAACTAAACCGTTGCCACTGTAACGTCTGATGAGTTTTTTGCAACATGCGTACTTATTGAAACATTCTCGCTTGTCAGCAAAGAGAAAATCGTATTTGCGTTGTACCATATTTTGGTTTGGAATTATGTTCAGACATAGGGCCCATGAGAGGGGGGGCCAAAAGGAGCAAATAACCCCGGGGCTCATGCTGTTCTAGGGACCCATCAGTCCATATACAACGAAATAGATGGAGCCAAAGCAAGTTTAAAAAACAATTAAAACAGCATTTGAGCTCAATATACTTTAAACAATCAATTTTATGGAGCGCATGGGTCCTCAACATAAGTCATCATGCTGTTCTGGGAGCCCATTAGCCCATTTCTTATGGAATAAATACAGCAAAGAAACTTCCAAACAATCGATTTTATAGAGCGCATGGGCCCCCAGCATAAATCAGGCTGTTCTACGGGCCCATTAGCCCATAACAAAATAAATGAAGCCAAAGCAAGTTTAAAAAACAATTAAAACAGCATTTGAGCTCAATATTTTTCAAGTAATTACTTTTATGGAGCGCATGAGCCCCCAACTTAAGTTATCATGCTGTTCTAAGGACCCATTAGCCCATATCTAACGAAATACAGCAAAAAATTGTTAAAAATTATAACAGCATTTGAGCTTAATTACCAATTTTGCGAAGCGTATTGATGGGCCCCTTAAGTAAAGTTGCATCATTTTGATGCGTATGCTATGGATAAAGGCGCATTATAAGCTGAAAATTAAGATTTTTACTTCATCAACATTTTATTCGGCTTCGCTCTAATTAAAGACCATGTTGAATCATGAACGCGTTTATCCGAGATTTGTGGCTGCGCAACTGCGAGTATGCGATTGTGACCAGTTATAGCATTCCTACTATAGCTTGAAGCAGGAGAGATCAGTGGAATATTTAGCAGGGGGGGATTCAGAAAGTTTTGGTAGACGGAGTGCGGGGATGTGATTTTAAATTGGTTTGAATGTTTACTAAATACGAAGACGTTTAGACCCGGAAACGGCCGTAAATAAGCCCTTTAAACATGTTACGTAGTTTTTTTTCCGGCAGAGTTAATATTAAGCAACTTAAGTAACGAATACGATTGTAGGGAGGTCCGGGAGCTTGCTCCCCCTGAAAAATTTTGAAAATTTGCATACTGTAATGGCCATTTTAGCGCTTTTTAAAAAATTTTCGGGCAAAGTTTGTATATATTTTTCGCCCCTAACTTTGAGTGCTTCACCAAATATGATGCATTTGGCGACTAAGGCTTATTGTTGTGAAAGTGTTCGAAATTATGGAAAAATTTTATTTATCCAAAGCATTGTTGAAAATGGCTGGTGGAGGGGATGCATCTCCCACATCCTCCCCTGGATCCGCCACGGATATGTAGGTTTCATGTATGCAGCGTTAGAGAATTTTTAAGCAATTGAGTAGATGTTGAGGCTCAGGTATAAGCCTAAGCTTGAGTTTGATGAGAGCACACGAACAGTTTCATTAAAAAGTTAAGGCATATTGAAGTGAAAAGATATCGGTATTTATTATGTTTAAAGTAATCGGCCAGGCGAGACAACAAGACAGTGCACGACACGAGGTCAACGAAACACAATTACAATTTTCCGTGAGCAGCTGAGTTTCATTGTGTACGGGTAAAAACACTTTTGGTTTGAACAGGTGTTCAAAATATTATGTGGCTCTCAAGAGAATTCAATTGCAACAGTCCAGCTGCTATGGCTCCCTTGGTCAAAAAGAGTTGCCTATCCCCTGACTGGAGCAAATTTTTTCGTTTATCCCCAGATTTGGTATATCAGGTTTTAAAAAGTTTTTTTGGAATATATCTAATTATTCGTACAATTGGTAATAGGTATATTTTTGTAAATGCATGTTGAGAAATGATAAAACATAAATCCGGTGCACAAAAGCGAAAGATCTTGCGAAGATGCTCCTGACCAGGAAACTGCTAATGCAGTGTTAAATGTAGCGAAAGTAGTCCAGGGACTGATATTGAAGTTTCAAATGTAAATTCAGTAACTAATGCGAGTGATGACGTAAGCAAAGTCATAATTTGAATGTCAATATTGTATAGCTGTTGTCACAAATTCTGTGTTATCAAAGCAATTCTTGTTGTTTGCGTACATCCATCATTCCTGTTGACACTTTCTTCCCGATTCATTATGTAACGACCGGAATGCGCTTGCTGTGGAGTTGAGCTTCATTAACTTTAAATTGTTTGGCCAAAGTGTTTTTCTCTCTGTGACCCTTGGGAGTTAATGTCTTGCATGTATTTATAGCAGTCAGCACGTGTGGAAATCTTAGAGTCTAGATTTGGAGAATGCAGCGATGTTTATTTTTGTTAACAACTTTCTGCTTAAATAAGGTAGTTGCATTATTATGATTGCTTGTGTTCTAATTCTTGTTTTGTTTTTTTTACGTTTGATTCTATTTGAATAAGTTACTGTAATGTAAAAATTTTGAGTGAAGTTTTAAAGAGTGCAGTCGGCGTGGGCCAGCAGAACCTTTGATCGCAAACAAAGAATCTTCCTAAGTTACTTTTACCGCGCCAGGGCTCGTCCGGGATATTTTACTACTGTTGTGCAACCTCAAGGCAAAAGTAAAAAGAAGGTTAATGCGATGGAGAAGTTGCTGGAAGCTGGCAGACAACTTGGATTAGAAGGCGATAATCTAAGAAAATTTATTACGGAACAGCAAACATACGAACGCGAAGAGCGAGCTAGAGAGAGCGAAGAAAGAAAAATAAAGGCTGAGCAAGAGAAGGCTGCTCATGAATTCGCTCTGGAAATGACAAGGCAAGAGAAGGCTGCTCATGAACGCGCTCTGGAAATGAAAAGGCAAGAGGAGGCTGCTCATGAACGCGCTGTGGAAATGAAAAGGCTCGAAATCCAATTAGCACAATTAAATGGTCAGAGCGTTGGCGCTTCCACCGCCAGAGGGAAAAGTCCTAAATTGCCAGTATTCGTGAATGGCAAGGATGAGCTCGACAGTTATTTGTTGCGGTTGGAGAGGTTTGCTGCTGTTAATGAGTGGAAGCGATAAGATTGGGCGACTTCACTGAGTGCGCTTTTGACAGGCAGAGCGTTGGAAGTTTATTCTCGCTTATCCGACAGGGATGCGGTTAATTATGACCGGCTGAAGGAAGCTCTTTTGAGTAGGTACGACCTCACTGAGGAAGGATATCGCTCAAAGTTTAGGACGGCGAAACCCCTTGAAGGTGAGAGCTGTGAACAGTTTATAGTTAGACTCCAGAATTATGTACAGAAGTGGACGGAGATGGCAAAGTGCGACGAATCGTGGCCTAACGTGCGAAGTCTGCAAGTAAAGAAGCACTTTGTTAATTCGTGTACATTCGACGTAGCTATACATCTAAAGGAGCAAGCTCCTAAAGATCTAGCCGCACTGGCAGCCTTGGCCGATCAGTTCTTGTCTTTGACTTCATCGAGAGAAAAGAACCGTGCTGATCTAGTGGAGGAGTGTAGAGTGTGCAACAGCCGTAATCACAAAACTAAAGATTGTCCGAAAAAGAAGACGAAAAGCGGGTTTCTGAGAAGATGCTTTCTATGCGATTGTGTTGGACATCTTTCCAAAGATTGTCGAGCACGAGTACCTGCAAGGAACCACAATAAAGCGTCTGTGAGTACGATTGATGCTACTAACGTGACATCTAAAAGCGTAAATAGTTTTTCAGGTTGGATGCAACAACCTGTGACTAATTGATTTCCTATTGCCGCGGGCAGTGTGGGCGACAAAGTTGTCTCTGTTTTACGTGATACTGGATGCAATGGGGTCATTGTTGAACGGCAATTTGTTCAGGACGAACAATTAACTGGTGATGCGGTTAACATGACACTGCTTGACATGTCAACTGTGCAGGCGCCTTTAGCGAAAATTGTTGTTGATTGTCCCTATTATAAAGGCGAAGTTATGGCTCTAAGTTGTTTCAAATTCGTTGCATGATATCATAATAGGAAACGTAGATGGTGCGAAAATGCCGATTGATGGTGAAATTCAAGCTGCCGCAGTCACCAGAGCGCAGGCAAATACCAAAGCAAAAGAGCCCAAATCGCTTAAAGTTAATGATGGTAACAAGTGGTTGGCGGTTAACAGTTCGGAATTTAAAACCGCTCAAGAAGCAGATGGGTCATTAAATCACTTAAGAGAAATGAATGCGAGAAAAGTTAAAGGGGAGGGAACGGCATACTTTAAAGTTGAAAATGGATTGCTACATCGGTTTTATCAACACCCAAATGTGAATAGTGGCAAAGAGGTTCGACAGTTAGTTGTACCAAGTAGTCTACGCGATAAAACGACGGAGATTGCACACGACAGTTTTGTAGGGGGCCATATAGGTATTAAAAAGACTTCCGATAAAATTCTACGCAATTTCTTCTGGCCCGGCCTTAAAGATGATGTTAAACGGTTTTGCCAATCTTGTGATGTTTGTCAAAAGACTGTGAATAAAGGTTAAGTTTCTCGCGTGCCTCTACAGATAACTCCCGTAATAGATGACTTTAGACTTTAATGACAACTTTTATGACCATGCTGAATTTATTTTGTCGGACTACATCTATATGATACAATAATAGCATGTTTTGAGGCTAAACCATCAGATGGCTTGGCCTATTTTTCCTGAAGTGTACCTCGTTGTATTATATCTTCAAAAAAATGAATGAATGAAAAGGTTGAAGCGATTTTTTAATTTTGATATTTTGAGTGAAGTTGTGAAATATTGAGCTGAAATAAATTTTCGGAAGATGAAGCTAATTATTGCGTCTTCGGAAGAAAGTAATTTAAAAAAGATCATTTTCGTATACGCAATAAGCATTCCGTGCTTTTACGTGGCTTTCGCGTGATTACAGTTTCTTTTTCAAAACTAGTCTCGTGTTTTTGTAAAATGTACTAACTTAATTATTAACATTTGATTTAAAAAACTTGTAAAATGGATCGTTCAAAAATTGTGCGAAAAAATTTTGAAAATCCGAAATTTCTTCAGCAAATTTGGACATTTGTCCGAAATTTTACAGCAAAAAATAAACCCAATATAGGCTTACTCGCATTATTGCGCCGAAGCGCGTAACGAGTGGCGGGCCCCACCTCCATAGCATTAGCGCCTGGGCAACACAGATACGAAAAAACGTCACAGCGGTGGCGAGCTGTTGGCGACCGTATGTTCGATTTGACTGATCTGAGAATTGAACTCTAGACCTTTCGCACCGATAACGCTGTCTTTAACAACTGAGCTAACTGCGAAAAGTGTTATTCAAATCTTCGCAAGTGTACATTGGCTTTTTTGAAACACTTCCTAATTGGATAAGCTTGTGGTGCTCTTGGTCATATCAAAATTGCAAATTTATAATCAACGTATCCCAAATACGAGGCAGGAGAAGATTTCGGTGTATGTTTTCGCAATTTTTGAAGAAGAACAAGATTGTTCCGAATTTTTAAATCTTTTTTTAACTAACAACACTCTTATATTGCTTTTACTGTTGAAAAATCCACTAATTCGCTTTCATTTTTGGACACAGAAATTACAATAAGAGGAGGCAGTTTGGAATCATCAGTTTGGAGAAAACCTACACACACTGGAGTTCTTTTAAATTATCATGCAATTTGTCCTTTAAAATGGAAATCCGGATTAATTACCTGCCTCTTGAACCGCGCCAAAACTATATGCTCTACTGAGTCACTCTTCCGTTTCGAAGTTAGAAAGCTAAAAGAAATGTTCTTTCAAAATGGTTATCCTGCTTGGTTCTTCGACGAAATTCTCAATAGCTTCCATAATTCAGCATAATTCAAATCAACAGGGGGGTTAGCCGTGTTAGTCATATTTAATGGTAAACTGTTAAAAATAATGACACTCTTTGACTAAAATTTATTTATTAATAGACACGAGCATTGGCGAAAGCTCCTGTCTATTAATAAATAAATGTTAGTCAAAGAGTGTCATAATTCAGCATGTAAATAGTTTGATTATTGAAAATGAAAATGACAATTAAAAATTGTATTTGGAAATACCGCATGTAGGAAAAAGCTCACGAAAATTCTTCCAAAATATGTCGGATTTGTATTTAAAGATAGCAGGCTTAAAAGTGGTGCCTATACTATACATTTTATACAAAACAATGAAAGTTGCTCATGGGTTTGTGCTCCAACGTCATGCCCGTGTGGTACGGGTTTGACGCACTTGAATATGTCTTCCAGACATTTAATCACCAAAGCCAAGAAACCTTGGATCAAAATCAATCTTGAAAAAGTGCAATTAAAGACCACATTTTGAACTTCGTGTCGTACTCGTTTTTACAGTTACGAAGAATTTTAAACGAAGCTAAACTGCGGAATTCATTCCACAGTAATGTTTAGCTTCGTTTAAAATTCTTTGTAAAGGCGGCTGCACACTGGATAGCAACTTGGCGACTGCAATGGGAAATCCCCAAAGTTCAAACGACCTGCGTTTACGATTTCAGCGGTAAAATCAAACAACTATGCACACTGCTCGCTAATTTGCTAAACCTATCTTGGTTGAAGCTTAAATTAGATATTTCTAGCTTTTAAAAACTACCTACTAGCCTAGACTGCCAGCATACTCTGCTGAGAGCTAAAATTGAGAAAGATCAGGCAGAAAAGTGAATACAAAATTAGTTTCTTTGGCAAACGTGGCCTACAGTCGATTGTATCAACTGCTATCACCAACTACTTTGCTTGCGATTTCTGCTACTTTTCTATTTGTCGCAGGAATCGTAGAACTATGGACAATGCAAGCAAGGTCGCACTTCTTTTCACTTGCGGTGACCGCACTCGCTTCAGTCGCATTCTGTGTGCATTTTAGCGCCATTTGTCAGTGAAATCGCATCGCACGAGTTGCACGATTTTCGCGCAAGAAAATCACAGCTGTGTGCATTGGCAGTCGCAACAGTTGACGCAAACGTGATCGCAAAGGCTGAGGCGCATCGCAACGAGCTTTGCGTGTAGCTGCCTTAAGCCTGATTTACACTGGCGTCGCTATCACATCATATGACGCTGCTGACCCGATAACGACGGCCAATACACACTGAACGATTTCGCGCGATAACGACGCGTTAGAAACGACAGTCTATGGGGCGCCGTTTGGAAAAAAACTATTCGTTTTGTGAACCATGTTTTTTGAGCTTATTTAGACCATAGTTTGTCCAATATGTATATTGGAAATGTCCTACTTATATATCGGACAAAATGTACTCTAAGTCGGACCAAAAAACACACGCAAAACAAGTCGGATATTTCCGACTTATATATCGGACAAATTCGCCGTTTGGAAAAAAACTACACGTTTTGTGAACCATTTTTTTTGAGCTTATTTAAGCCATAATTTGTCCGATATGTACGGGGTGCCATTTGGAAAAAACTATACGATTTGTGAACCATGCTTTTTGAGTCTAAACAAGCTCAAAAAACATGGTTCACAAAACGTGTAGTTTTTTTCCAAACGGCGAATTTGTCCGATATATAAGTCGGAAATATCCGACTTGTTTTGCGTGTGTTTTTTGGTCCGACTTAGAGCACAATTTGTCCGATATATAAGTCGGATATTTTCGATGTATATATCGGACTAATTATAGTCCAAATAAGCTCGAAAAACAGGGGTCACAAAATCGTTTTTTTGCAAAAAGAGTGTGGCGCGCGGTTTGGAAAAAAACGATTTTGTTCGACTTATTTTGCGCGTGTATTTTGGTCCGACTTAGAGTACATTTTGTCCGATATATAAGTAGGACATTTCCAATATACATATCGGACAAACTATGGTCTAAATAAGCTCAAAAAACATGGTTCACAAAACGAATAGTTTTTTTCCAAACGGCGCCCCATAACAGTCCGACAGAAAAACTTGCTTTGAACGACGTCCCTATGGGGCGTCGTTTGGAAAAAAACTATTCGTTTTGTGAACCATGTTTTTTGAGCTTATTTAGACCATAGTTTGTCCGATATGTGAATTGGAAATGTCCTACTTATATATCGGACAAAATGTACTCTACGTCGGACCAAAATACACACGCAAAATAAGTCGGACAAAATCGTTTTTTCCAAACGACGCGCCACACGATTTCCGACTTATATATCGGACAAATTCGCCGTTTGGAAAAAAACTACACGTTTTGTGAACCATGTTTTTTGAGCTTGTTTAGACTCAAAAAGCATGTTTAGACTCAAAAAGCATGGTTCACAAAACGTATAGTTTTTTCCAAATGGCGCCCCGCCGCCCCATATCGGACAAATTATGGTTTAAATAAGCTCAAAAAACGTGTGTAGTGACTAGGTATATGTTTAAATAAGCTCAAAAAACATGTGTCGTGACTAGGTATATGGCGACCTCGCCCTACACATGGTTCACAAAACGAGAAGTTTTTTTCCAAACGGCGAATTTGTCCGATATATATAAGTCGGAAATATCCGACTAATATTGCGTGTGTTTTTTGGTCCGACTTGGAGCACAATTTGTCCGATATATAAGTCGGATATTTCCGATGTATATCTCGGACTAATTATAATTCAAAAAAGCTCGAAAAACGGGGGTCACAAAATCGTTTTTTTCCATACGGTGTGTGGCGCGCCGTTTGGAAAAAACGATTTTGTCCGACTTATTTTGCGAGTGTATTTGGTCCGACTTAGAGTACATTTTGTCCGATATATAAGTAGGACATTTCCAATTCACATATCGGACAAACTATGGTCTAAATAAGCCCAAAATCATGGTTCACAAAACGAATAGTTTTTTTTCCAAACGGCGCCCCATACGTCCCGACGAAGTAGAACCGAGTTCTACTTTATCGTTGTCGTTCGGCGCGTCGGGAGCGCTTTGACTTGGTTTTGTCGAATAATTTTTGGATATATTTGTGATATTGGCTTCAAAATTTGATTTATTTAGTATTTCAAGAGGGTTTTTCAAATTTTTTCTTAGAAATAGCTGAAATATTATTCCTACAATAACTGAAAAAAATGAATAACCTAGTATCAATTTGCATTGTATTAAAATGAAAATTATAGTCGGTAGGCTAATTTTCATTTAATTTCAAATACTTAATAAAGCCAGCAAATTGTGCGGTAATTAAACTTTCGAAAGTTTCCAACAATCATGCCGAATTTTCGTTTACTTTTTCATCAGTAGACTAGTCAACTCTTAAATTAAAGCATCTGCGAAGGTTACGTATGTTGGCTAGTAGCGTATGCAGGCTAATGAAGCTTTAAAATCGACGAAAATCAGAGTAAGCCTAGCAGAGTAAATTTTGCAAACTGCCCGTTTTAGACCCTCTTGAAACCGGCGAAAATTAGCCCAGCTGCAAATTAAACTAGACTAAAAGAGATTTTGCGAATATATTACAAACAATTTCGTTTTGTTCGTAGCTGTTAACTGAAAAGAAACAAATATTTGTAGTTTTAAATGGTGCTATAGAACTTACTAGACAATATCGGGGTTTTCTGCCGGTACCAGTGCCGATCTGCAACTACTTATCTGCTAGCAGTGCGAATGCCGCTATGCGTATCCCTTGGAAACGATCGTATCGCGCGCGGTGTGCATTGCTAGCTGATACTGCGTCGTGCCATTGTATCAGACTGACATTTCGAAATCGCTAAGCGCTTGGAAATTTCCGATCGTTGTCGTGTCGTTTGCCAGTGTGAATCCGGCTTTTTCTGTAAAAACGAGTAGGCCTACAACACGAAGTTCATGAAGCACTCCTTATTAAGAAATTCGATTCGAAATTAAACTCGCAGCTCTATGCTAATGGTTGTTCTTTTGTAGTGAGTATTTTAACTCTTTTGATAATTTATGTGAAATACCCAGATCTATGCGGATTATTTTATATCCATTCCTTCATTTAGTCACGTGGTCGTAGCCATGCTAGTTGCTGTAAATCGTAATTTGTTTGTAGATGTTTATCGGTGCGGGAGGTCTGGGGTTCGATTCCCGGGCCGGTCAAATCGGCACAGTGTCGCCAACGACTCGCCACCGTTGCGATGTTTCTTCGGAGCTGTGTAGCCCAGGCGCTAAGCCGCGGAGATGGGCCCCGCAACTCGTTACACGCTTCGGCGTATTACGGCGAGTATAATGAAGATTTGATTTTGATTTTGAAGTGTTGGAGATCTTAGGCTTTTTTACTTGTGATGTGCTCACCTCTTTGATCGTTAATCAGAAACTTTGAGAGTTGATCGTTAATCGGCTTTGACTGAAATAAAGCCGATTAACGATCAACTTTCTGAGTTTCTGAAAATCTTTACCGGATTAGTAAACAAACATGTTGCCTTTAAGACCTGCAACGAGAAAAGAAAAAAGATTAAAAGCGAAGCCATGACTTTTTCCTGGCCTGCTTAAATCAATCAAACGCAAGAACAAAATATTACTTTGGTAGAGAGGAGATCTTCAATATCTAAATGGTAGCAACAGCTATAATCGGAAAACATTTAACATAATGAATTTACATTATTTACAAAATAACATACGGAAAATAAAATACGCTGAACGTTTTCAGACAAATCGACTGTCCTTCATCAGAGCATGATTAGAAATGGAAAGTGAAAACAGGACAAATTAATATCAGCGGAAAACAAAAACAGCAGAGGTTATGGCATAATCTAATGTTTCACAAAAGTAATGAAGTGTGAACGATCAAATTACGAGGGCCGACAAAGTTTATTAACGCGTGATTTAAGGCTGCGTTCACACAGCGGTTTTCACCTCCAGGAACGAAAACTTTGGCCAGTGTGAACGCATTTTCGCATCGTGAAACCAGGTTTCGCGCCTCGTGAAATTGGGCGGTTTTCACAACCAGGTTTCACAATCGGATTTCGAGTGTGAACTCAACTAGTTGCGAAACCCTGTGTGAACGCTGATGGTTTTGCTTCAGGTTTTCATACAGGAGTGCTGTACTAGGCTGTGCAAAAAAGTAATTGTAATTATCACGCTGATGGTATTGTGTCAGGTTTTTGTACATAAGTGCTAAATTAGAAGTCGGCAACCTGCGGCCCGTGGGCCAAATCCGGCCCGCGGCCTCTTTTTGAAATTGTGTATTTAGGCGGCCCGCAACCTCTTTACCGAATTGTGGCAAACAGCGCAGCAAACAGACGTTTGGCGATCACTTTTTACCTAAGCTGAAACCACGCTTCTAAACAATTGCATGACGCAATAGATTTGACTGGAAGCGTTTACGCCTTTTATTCTCTAAAAAAGACCGGCGGTAAAGGAAAAAAGAATTTTAGTCACGCATCAAGCACTTCGCACAAATTTTCACTTTTGTCATAATTGCTGTTCAAATCAGTGCATCATTCGCATGTAGACACTAGCGTTGAAGTTTGCAATGAGTGATTTGAGAATGACATCACATTTGACCATACGTTGTATATACAGGAGCGGATCCAGAAAGTTTTGGTGGGGTACATGTAATTTTAAATCAGTTTGAATTTTAACTAAATGCAATGACGTTTAGACCCGGAAACGGGCGTGAATAAGCCTTTTGAAAATGTTTCATGTCAGGGGCCTATTCACAATTTTTTTTCAGGAAGGAGGCACCAATTTTTGTCACTTTTGGCACCAATTTTTGTCACGGAAAATTTTTAAAAATTCGCATTTTGCAATGGCCATTTTAGTGCTTTTTGAACAATTTTTAAGGAAAGTTAGTCATAGTTTTGGCCCCTAACTGTGAGTGCTTCACCAAATACGATGTATTTTGTTCGCATAGTTTTGATTATGTGTGCTTAAGGCGACTAAGGCATATTGTTATGAAGAGGTTCAAAATTATGGAAAATTTATATTTATCCAAAACATTGTTAAAAATGGCTGGTGGGGGAATGCATACGTAGCATACCCCACATTACTCTGTTTAGCGGTTTAGTTCTTTTTTGAGCTACAGTACGTACATCCTTTTTGCTTGAAATCGTTTAGCCTTTTTTTTGCGGAAGGTCTGAGGAGTCGAAGGCAGTTGCTTGTACAGTAGCGGCACTGCCCTGCTAATAAAATTGCGTCATTGCTTCTTTAAGCATAACGGCAAAGAACGAAAGTCAGTAAACAAGGTTGCGAACTCTTCTTATTATGACAATTACAAAACCAGATTATCAACGACAAAGTATCGAGCACTTCGAAATAAATATCAATGCATCAAATTTTTTGGTTGCTGTACCTCATAAATTTATGGGACAAAAAATCGATTTCTTTATCGAAATTACACTTAAAAATTAGTATTCACACTCACCGCTTCCCTGCTTGACGTTCAGAATTTAAGGGGCAGTATTGAGTAAGCCGGCAAGTTCGCTTGTTTTGCCGTGGGTAAAGGCACTTAACGGGACTCTCCCATGTTAGCGTGGTAGACAGATGGCCGGCAACTCCTGTTAGCGTGGCAAACAAATGGCGACTTGACGTGACAACATAAACATTTTTGCGTATTTTTTCGTCCAGGTTTAGTGGAAACCTTATTTATGGCCCGCGGCCAATTATTGACCTTGATTTTGGCCCGTCAGCATCAAAAGGTTGCCAACCCTTGTGCTAGATTCTGTTTGTACCGACTAGGCTTTAACAAAAAAGTAAGTAATTTAAAAGTTTTAGGTTTATAACCATAGCTTATAGCCAGAGATGGGCAAGATCACGAGTTTTGGTGATCTTGAAGATCAAGATCACCTAAACTCGTGATCTTGAAGATCAAAATCAGATCACCGAAACGAGGTGATCTTGAAAATCAAGATCAAGATTGTGATCTTAAGATCAAGATCACTTCCAAGATCACTTATCATGCAGCGTACTAAATAGAAATTGGTTTAGAAGGTAACAATAACTAATGTTATTACATGGCTTGATCCAACGTTTGAGGCAGCAAAAAAGCACATCATGAGAATTGAGAGTTTTACCTTTCAGTAGTTTTTAAACGAAAGATTAAATTTGTTGCTGATTATTTTATTCATTGTGTAAAACTTGTTCCTGACAAACAACTACAATTAGTAGCACATTACGACATTTTGAGGTTATCATAAAAAATAATTGAAGTTCTATTAATATCAAAAACATTTTTCCATCCTTTTCCACAATTTTACTATGCTGCAATCAGAGATGGGCATTTATCTCGATAATTTATCGGCGATAATTTATTATCGATTATCGTTATTGCTCAAAATAGTTTAGATTTATCGATTATCAATATCGCTTTTGTACTATATTTTGTTATCGCCGATAAATTATTGCGATAAACGATTCTTTATGCACGCGGTGTTCAAACTTCAAAGTCAGTAAGTTGGCGCTAGTATGGAAAAAATACACGGTCTAGTTACAATTTTTAAAAAATCTCTTTTTGTTTTGTTTAATGCCTCGGCAGAGTCCGTGAACTGCTTTCTTTTCTGGACAAATCTAGAAAAACATTTTTGCCATTGACTTGCAAAAAAACTTCGCCAAACACATTGAAAATTTACCGCAACGATTATCGGAAAAATTTATCGGCGACAACTTATCGATTCCAATATCGCTTTAAGAAATCGAGATTTATCGATTATCGGTATCGCCCCGGGCTTTTTCAAATTATCGATTATCGTTATCGCTTTAGTACAGAAAAGTTTATCGTGCCCATCACTGGCTGCAACGCATAACCTAGGTAAAGATTTAACAGCTCAGTGCCTAGAGTCCTTAGCGGTTATTGGGGTAAAATCTGACACAAAGAAATTAAAAACTCATGTTAGTCTTAAAATTTAGGCTAATCACTTTAAGAATTCCTAAATCTAGCTGTTTCAAGGTTTTTCACATCAAATGTTCTCTGATTTTATGATTCCTTATGATATTGTATGATATTTCTGCAGCACCTACCTAGAAGTCAATTGGGGTCAAACTTGACACCATGGAAAGTGACTGATGTTTAATGCTCAACGTTAGCCCAATAACGAAAATGGGCTCCCGTAGTGGCTTTTGTTATGGGAAGCTACTTAATGTAATTATGTTTGTGAGACAGCTTCCTATACGCAGCAGGGTTGACCCGCCTGACCTGTTGCTTAATGATCACCAACTGCGTTCATTATTATATGTGATTATGGTGCTTCGTCTTTCTCGCTCGGTTGTTGTCATTCTAATAAACGCATGGCTAGAGTTAGCTGCGTTCTGCTGGAACTAGGAAATACAGAAGCCAAGTAGAGCAAGGCATAAAGAAACATGGTGTCAGAAGTAAACCAGTATTAGAATCTGAAGAAATAAGAGATAATGGCGAGTCATCTACCTGTTCCGGAGTCGATGAACTTAAGTGGCAATGTCCAGGAGAATTGGAGCTACTTCAAGGAACAGTGGCAGAATTATTTGGTAGCGTCCGGCTTGAACGAAAAGGCTGGCGAAGTGCAGATCGCAACTTTCCTCGTGTTAATAGGAAAAGAGTGCTACCAGGTCTACAGAAAATTGGCCCTTACAGAAGAAGCTCAGAAAGATCTGAATGCTATTGTTGAAGCGCTGAATAAATATTTTGTGCCGAAAAGAAGTGTGACATATGAAAGATTCATATTTAATACTTGCCAACAACAGAACGGAGAAAGTATCGATGCATACGTGAATAGATTGCGAGGCTTGAGCGCAACTTGCGAATTTGGCGACCTGACTGACAGTTTGATCAGGGACAGAGTCATCCTAGGAACAAAGCATAGTTCCATCCGAAGTAGATTTCTGACCGAAGAGAATTTGACGCTGGAGAAAAGCATTGCGATTGGCCGCAGCTACGAGCAGGCACAGAAGCAATTGAAAGCAATCGACAACAATGAGCCAGAAGAAGCATATAGAATTCAGAGGAAACCCCGCGAAACGCGATACCAAGCCCCGCGGTGGAAGTCGAACGATGAACAATGCAATTTTTGTGGGAGAAATCACGAAAGAGATAAGAGAAAATGCCCAGCGTATGAAGCAGAGTGCCACATCTGTCATAAAAGAAATCATTTCGCAAGAATGTGCAAAAATAGGCCAAAGAACAGACGCGTGCATGCAATCGAAGAGAGGGAATCTGGGAGTGAACAAGAGTCAACTTACAAGATCGAACAAGTTTATACCATTAGTAACAAGCAGAAATGGTATGTTTCATTGAATGTGGGCCTACCAGGCCAAGAAACAGTCCCGTTGCGATGCCAACTGGATAGCGGATCAACATGTAACACAGTAAGTTACGAAGATTACCGCAAATTGATCGGCGCAAGTGACAATTATCTTAACGAGAGTGGAGCTAAATTGAAAACATACGATGGATCACTTATTACTCCAAAAGGTGCAGTAAAATTGCAGTGCCAATATGAAGAAAAAAGTTGTGAACTAAATTTTCAAGTTTTGGATCAAAATTTGACCCCTTTGCTGTCAGCCGAAACATGTTTAAAATTAGGACTTCTCACATTGAACATCGAAGAAACGTGCAAGGTGGAGACGATAGAGAATACTTTTGAAAGTTTTCCTGATGTATTTGAAGGATTGGGAAGATTGCCAGGAAAGTACCACATCGAGATAGATCCAGAGGTTCGTCCGGTTCAACACGGCCCGAGAAATGTGCCGGTAGCTTTGAAAGCCGACTTGAAGAAAAAGCTCGAAGAGTTAGTTGCCGCGAAGGTGATAACGCGAGTTGATGAACCGACCGATTGGATCAGCAGCATGGTAGCTGTACGTCGAAACAACAAACTGAGAATTTGTTTAGATCCCAAAGATTTAAATGCTGCGATTCGACGACCGAAGTACCCAATACCGAACATCGAGGATATTTTGCCGAAGCTTGCAAAAGCAAAAGTATTTTCGGTTTTAGATGCTAAGAATGGTTTTTGGCAAATTGAGCTAGACGACCCAAGCAGCTATTTGACGTGCTTTTGGACACCGTTTGGCCGATACCGATGGTTGAGAATGCCGTTCGGAATATCTTCAGCCCCAGAAGAATACCAGAGAAGACAACACGAAGTGATAGAAGGACTCAACGGAGTCGAGTGCATAGCAGATGATCTACTTGTGTATGGGAGCGGAGACAACTATGAAGAAGCTGTGAAAGACCATGATGAGAACCTGAAGGCTCTACTTCTGAGAGCAAGACAAACGAACTTGGTTTTTAACAAAGACAAACTCAGGTACAAACTAACGTCCGTTCCGTATATGGGACACTTGCTAACGTCGGAAGGTCTTAGAGCTGACCCGAATAAAATTGACGCAGTTAAAAACATGCCTATTCCGACTGATGTGCCCAGTGTGTAGCGATTTGTAGGATTTGTAAATTATTTAGCGCGTTTTTTACCGAAATTGTCCGAATTGTGCGAACCACTGAGACGCCTTACTGATAAAAACGTAGACTGGAAGTGGACTGATACCCACCAACGAGCTTTTGATAGCATTTGTAAAGCAGTAACCTGTGCTCCAGTGCTGAAGTATTTTAATGTTAATGAAAGTGTTGTGATACAGTGTGACGCAAGCCAAGTTGGCCTAGGTGCAACTTTGCTACAAAATGATCAGTCAGTAGCGTATGCTTCACGTTCACTAACCTTGACTGAACAGCGATATGCGCAAATCGAAAAAGAATGTTTGGCGATTGTATTTGCATGTGAAAAATTTGAGCATTATATTTTGGGCAAAGAGGTGTTGGTGAATAGTGACCACAAGCCCCTGGAAGTAATTTTTAAAAAACCTTTACTCAATGCCCCGAAACGCTTACAGAGAATGTTATTGAGATTGCAAAAGTTTGATATGAAAGTTGTGTATAAGCAAGGAATAACTTTGCATATTGCTGATTTTTTATCGCGAGCTTCATTACCTGTTCGTAGCAGTTCGCAATGTGAGACTGATTATTGTATTTTTTCCTTGGCTGAGGAAATGGATGTGTATAATTCATTCAAAACCGTTAATTTGTGTGAAAATTTGAGACTTACTGACCAACGTTTAGCGCGAGTATGTGAAGCAACCCGTTGTGATGATGCTTTGATTGTTTTGAAGCGCATTGTTTTAAATGGTTGGCCGAAAACCAGAGCAGAGTGTCCGGTTGAAATTCGGCAATTTTGGCCGTACAGAGATGAAATAGTATGTCAAGGCGATGTGTTGTTTAAGGGAACCAAAGTTATTATACCGAGTGCTATGTATAAAGAAATGTTGCATGCGATTCATTATAGTCATTTAGGCGCAGATACTTGCTTACATAAAGCAAAAGAAGTTTTGTTTTGGCCCGGTATGTCTGCGCAAGTGAAAGATTTTATTTCGCAATGTTCTGTTTGTAATCAATTTTTGTCGAAACAAAAGAAAGAGCCTATGATAATTCATGATATCCCTGATAAGCCGTGGAGTAAAGTCGGTATTGATTTATTCAATTTTAATTCTCGAGACTACGTAATTATTGTTGATTATTATTCTGATTTTTGGGAACTGAAAGAGTTGTCTACCACGACTTGTGCTTCTGTTGTGAAATTTTGTAAAGAGCAATTTGCGAGATATGGCATAGTTGACGTGCTTATGAGCGACAATGGTCCGCAATTTTCATGTGCTGAGTTTTCTGAATTTGCAAAAGCTTGGTGTTTTAACCATTGTACATCGTCACCTTATTACAGTCAATCGAACGGAAAAGTAGAATCTGCCGTTAAAATTGCTAAGTCGCTTTTGAAGAAATCACACGCTGATAAGAGTGATTTTATGCTTGCTTTGCTTGATTGGAGAAACTCTCCGACCCCAGTAGTGAAAACGTCCCCTGTGCAGCGTTTGATGTCTAAGCGAACAAAGTCACTGCTACCGATCGATTCGAAACTGTTGTATCCCAAAGTTGTTGATAATGTGCAAAATGATGTGTTGTGTAAACGTGCTAAATCCAAAAAGTCTTACGATCGTAACTGTATGTCCTTACCTATGTTAAGAAAGGGAGATGTAGTACGTGTACAACCTTTAAATCGTAATGGTACTTGGGAAATGGGAAAATGCATTAAGCAAGTTGCTTCACGTTCATATTTAATTGAGAGCAATGGCCGAGTTATTCGCAGGAATCGAAGGTTTTTGAAAATTACGAATGAACCATATGTACCGTTTGATTTTTCATTTGATTCGTGTGATGGTGATGTTAATAATAATAATAATGCTGATGTAAATCCGCTACCTCACCATAGAGATGCTGAACCTCCGATTTCTCTTAGACGAACGCCCAGAGAGTGTGACCCACCTAAACGTTATGGCCAGTAATATTATCATGCATGAGGATTTGTGAAATATGTTTGCGTGGCCGTTTTATCAATTCATGAGATTATTCGAATTTAAAGTGAAAGGGATGTTATGGGAAGCTACTTAATGTAATTATGTTTGTGAGACAGCTTCCTATACGCAGCAGGGTTGACCCGCCTGACCTGTTGCTTAATGATCACCAACTGCGTTCATTATTATATGTGATTATGGTGCTTCGTCTTTCTCGCTCGGTTGTTGTCATTCTAATAAACGCATGGCTAGAGTTAGCTGCGTTCTGCTGGAACTAGGAAATACAGAAGCCAAGTAGAGCAAGGCATAAAGAAACAGCTTTGTCCTTCCCAACCACTACTTTTGTGGTTTTATCCATTTACTGTCATTATTACAGCAAGTCAAATTTGACCCCCAACGACTTTATGCGAATGAAAATGTGATTACCTTATGAAGGTTAATAGAAAGGTTTACACAGATGGTGATCTTAATCTTGAAGATCAAGATCACGTGAAATACGTGACATCACGTGAAATACGTGACCTTGAAGATCAAGATCAGATCACCAAAGCAACGTGATCTTGAAGATCAAGATCAGATCACGATCTTGATCTTAAGATCACGATCTGATCTTGAAGATCAAGATCATGCCCATCTCTGCTTATAGCGTAGTTACTGTAGACTAGTCAATAAAACAAGTTTCATTGAAATGTGTTGGAATTTTTTAACTGAACTTTTATCAGGGGAGCCTACTGTATCTTGATTACTAATATACCGGTACTGTAACTGCTACTCTAGTCTATTTTGTTGCCATAATAAGTCTGAATGTGGCTGTGGAAGCAACTCTTTTACAAAGAGGGGATGAAAAAGGTGAGAAATTTAGGTTACATGCACTAGACTATTGACATTCAAGAGAATTGATGTCTAGATACAACTGTTTGCTTTGTTATGCTCTGACATGACACATTGATTTGTCCTGTGCCGGTAGAGATCACTGATCAGCAGATCAGCTTGTAACAATGACTGTCATCAGATTGTATTAGAAATTGTTTCGAACAGCCAAAATGGGAACCCAACCCTTGTCTAGTTCAGACAACTACTCTCCAATAGGTATTAATGCTGTTCTGTGTTAAACAGTTAACTCTTAACTGGTTGCGTAGCCACAGTTAAGGGCATCTACACGTTACATAAGTCAAATGTGTGTAAGGAACACAAACTTTTTCTTTTTTTGATCTTTTTCAGCAAAACATTTCACTTATGTCAGTTTTTTGGTAGTTTTGTTCTGGTAACGAACTGACTGCTTGAACAAGTTTTTTTGGTGAAATCGTCCTTTATTTATTCAGTTTGCATGTGTAAAAAATTTTTGGAAAATTAGCAGCAGTTCGCAAAAACGCTGTAGTTGAAGGTTTAAGTAAATAGTAGGCCTACAGGTAACTATGTTGTTGCACGCACAGGAATACCAGAGAAGCTGAAGACAGCGATCGTCGTCAATCGCAAACAGTGGCGTACGCTGGATTTTTCAATGAGGGGGGGTTCAGTGACGTCACATCGTGATGACGTAGGTTTAAGTGACGTCACAGCTATTATATTGCTATAACGAAGATAACAATCCAGATATTTCATTCACACTTTTGCTTGATTCTTTGCGCTTCATTTAGGAGCGCAAAGGTTTCACAAAAACTTAAGCTGTCGATTCGTGGTTTAAAATTTACCAAAAAATTTTAGTCGACTTCATTTTTGGGCCACAGGAAAGTTAACTGACTAAAGTAAGCTAGCTTTCGCAACGTCACAAACGGGGTGTAGCCGGGAGGGTAAAATAGGTAATTGCTTCCCTCCAATAAAATCTTTTCAAGAACCAACATTGATATAAACAACACATATAAACCTTGATAAAAACATTTAATATGCTCTCATTATAAAAGGAGCAGTTTTCCCTGTTTTGAAAACTGAAGACAGTGAAGCATGAGCAAAAACTGCCCTCCCTACCAAAACATTTTTAAATTACAATAAATTACGCGCGAGAGGAATCTTTAATCATGTGATTAAGGTCAAAAACAGCGTCGATTATATCTTAGTATTTTTCACCCAAATCACAGCGTCGATATCATGTGATACTCTCAAGCACATAATCGGGTTGTCTGGGAAACAGAGCGCTCCAAGCTTCTGAGACAGTTATGGTGATTGCGTAAAAACAATTTTGCCTTAAAAACAAGAAAGGTTTCACTTTTTCTGCAATCGTCAACGTCAAGCGCAGCGCACAAGCAGTTTGACTATTAGTAGGCCTGTTATTGTACCACAATGAAAGTTTTTCAAGATTTTATAAGCAAAGTTGGGTAGCATAGAAAAACATGAGAGCAATTTCGGCAATCTCTGTATGAAAAAAGGCGGTTTGTTCCAAAAAGAAAGGTTTTCATTTCTTTTGAAATCTTAAATGGGGGTTGACCCCCGAAACTCCCCTTGTGCGTACGCCACTGATCGCAAACACACATCTCCAATGTCTCCTTTGGTAGCCAGCCCTTGGGAAAAGAAAAAACGGTATTTACGCCCCAAAGAAGACTATTTATGGAATGAAATCTGGGAACGTGAAAAGGTCCCGCAAAACTGATGGCCAACTTTTCTACACATTTTTCTGTTTTATGCTATGATGCAATCGCATTTGTTTTTGAATGCGCTACATGTTTTCATTGTTTTACAGTTACTTTTCGTTTTCAGTTTTGGAGTATTTTAATGAAGTTTTGGTGTAAATTTCGATTTACAGAATTCGTTGTTTTAACGTGACAGATCCTACGTGACGGGTTCGATTCGCGGCTGGAGCCGATCGCATTTGACATATTAAACGAGTGGCTGCTGATTCGAAGAGCGCAAGCTCACTTCGCAGTCTCCCTCAATTACTGTTGAATTTTCGGTTCAATATAATGTGAAAATAACCTGAGTTATTTATTTATTATTTTATTTAACGCATTTGCAGGAATTGGTATTATTGTCTCGATTGCTTTTATTTTTACTGATTTTTCTGCGTTGATTTGATATTAATAGTTTTTTTGTATGTATTATAGCTTTTCGTTACCTTTTGATATACAAAAACCGAAACTAATCATGTGTGGAGCAGTTAAGCCTAGCACCTCCATCGTATTTTAACAACTTCTTGACACGATCCTCAACGCCTGATGCAAGCTTCGCAAACAATGGTATCACCTGAAGTTGTCGATACTCATAACAATAAATTACTCCACTAAACAACACAAACCAAATTCAGCAAACTATAGAGGGAAATTGTTTAATTAGATTTCTCGCTCGCATTCCAGCCTCATTGTTCGAGTCGTCCTCGTCAAGGTGGAAACCCAATTGACCATGAGTCGCAGCTGGTCCTTCTCCGGTCTGGATATCTTCCACAAAAAAGTCGACATTCACACACGTTGTGCTGTGTGCATTGTTACTCGCGCACCAATCAAGCTATCGGTATTTTCTACGCCAGCGTCACAACTCTGATCACACCGTTTTAATAAGCGTTTAATACACAGCGATGCGTAAGTCTTTCGAAAGCTTGCTCCACCATCTGACGGGCCAAACTCAGTTTCTGCAATAAAATAGTAGGCTACGAGTAGTTACTAATAGATCATTTAAAAAGGTTGAATAGCAAACATTATTTAAAAAATCATCATAACGTTCGTGGTCATAACAACACTCCCGAAACTAGTTAGCAAGGACTCTCAAGAGTCAGTATAACCATTTTCGCAGCCTGTGAGATCACACCCTCACTAATCAGAATACAGGGCTGTACTGACTATGCTGTTAACTGTAATCATGCAAGCAAAAATGCCAGATGACTGGTTAGAGCAGGGGTTCTTAACCTCTTTTCGTCTCGTTCACCCTTTGCCAAATAAAAGAAGTACAATTTACTGCTAGTGCAACACTATTACTTTCTAAATACTGAAGTTTGCTTCAGTGTATATTTTAGTAAATTTACCCCTCGGTGGGTACGATTTATCCCAGGCGACAAATTTACCCCCCGTTAAAAACCGTTGAATCAAATCATATACATTAAACCATGGGCGTAACCACGTAGGGGCAAGGAGGGTCAGTTAACCGAACTGGAAAAATTACACGAATTTCAAAATGCAAAAAAACGTTCAAAACGAGTAGTATGACACAATGGGTGTGGGAGGGGCGTCAGCTGCGTGCAGTAGGCCTACTAGCACTACTAGGCAATCTCACAAGTCACGATTCAATAGCGCGGTACTACACAAACAAAAGATGTCGCAACAGCAGGTATTAACGTGGGGTGCAGATACTGTTATAAACTTTTTAGAAATATACAACAGCTATGAGGTTTTGTGGGACACGAGCGATGAAAATGATTTCAAAAAGAATGCAAGGGAAAACAATTTCGGAAAACTGTTCCTTAAACTTCAAAACGCCGGACCAGAATTTCAAATTCCCAATGAAGAAACTTTAAAAGGAAAAATCAAAAGTATTAAAACTGTTACCGAATCTAACTCAACAAATTAAACAAAAAAAAAAATAAACTAACCAATCTCTCACCCACTTCCTTTTTTAAAATCGAATTCTTTTATTATCCCCTGACTAATTTCGATACATGCTAGCCCTATTAACAAAAGTCCGTATACGGACTTTGCTATTAACCTGTTTAAAAGCTTTCGCTGCCCTTAGGTTTGCTGTAGGTTTAGGAACAATTACTAGTTACTACCGGTATTTGCTAGCTGCGAATGCATTATTTTATTTGCTTTATTTTGCACCAGACGGGATACGTTTCGACTATTAAATAAAGTCTCTTCAGTGGTGCTTAAAACTTCAAATCCATGAAGTAAATCCATCAACATACAATGCATTCTACCTAGCACCTTTAAAGGTTACTTCTATATCAAACTCAAGTTTTTGGCCCCAAACAACTATACCCAATGAAAGAGCATATAACCACTAACCCACAACCAAGCTCACGGTAGCCTAACTAGCCCACATCACTAGAAGCCCTTATGGCAACCCACTCATTTGCAGCTGCAGACGCGTTTCGACCTTATTATGGTCTCATCAGTGCAGCATAGCAACCTCCCACCTTCCTGAAAAAAAAAAAAAAAAAATTCTAACCTTCAAAAGAACTACACGCTCCAAATCTAAGCCTCTACTCGTTCTGCTCAAGGTAGAAAATTTGAAATAAAACCTTCAAGAAAATAATACAGGCCGGATTATGATGTCACAGATTCCCTGTAAACAATCAAGGATTGTGACGTCATGCTGATGTTGCAGTACAGTCAATCTTCATTAAACGAATTGCTGAATTCAGATAGGCATGTGGACCATGACAAGCACTTGCAAAGCCAGCCAACGTCAGAGGGCGCTTACACTATGCTTTCTCTAAAAATTCCTCAGATCCTTGTGGACCGTGACAGGCACTTGCATAGCCAGCCATCGTCAGAGGGCGCTTACACAAAGGAACCTTGGAACAATCCATCTAAAGAAGGGATGAATGTAGCCAGGCGATTGTAGTTGAACGGAGCTACTGTCTTCTTGCGGTCCAAGGTTTTACGCTTCGACCTTTTTACAGCAAGAAATAGGCAGTCCTTTAAACGTCTCACCACAGGAGAATTTATTTGCTTTGTGTGACCAGCATTCGAAGCTAATAGAGCCAGCTAATATTAGAAGCGAGTAAAAGCAGCTAATAAATAAGCCTCGCGTGACTTTGGCTATAGCTATAAGCTAACGCATACATTTTGAGTTTTGACCTTCCCTAGCCAAAGTCTTTGCATCACATTCTTGCACTACACGCTAAAAAGAATACCAGGTCTACCTTGTCAAAAAGTATTTCACTGGTAGTAGTTCCTTGTAATATGAGGTCTCATCAACCATGGTCGCAGTGGCTACGCACTGTCACCTATTATACAATAGGGAAAAGTCGTGTTCAGGCTCCCAGGAATCTACAAAAAAAAACACAATGATTATATCCACTCTCTAAAGTTGACGAAGAAAGTAGAATATCAGCTAATTAAAAATTTATTGTCATCAAACTTATGTATTCAAAAATTGAAAGTTAACCCTCACAATTACGCGGCCATGTTCTTAAACCGATGTTACTACTACTAGAGTGTAAATTTGACCGGCCCGGTAATCGAACCCCAGACCTACCGCTCCGATAGCGAGCGCAAAGCAACTGAGCTAACCGGTAGTAAATAAATTGTCCCCGTTGTTAGACGTATCAAGGATCAAATTCAACTTCATATGAAACGGTTATATTCGGGTTCACTTTGGAAAACAATTTAAACAACTGACTCTGTTGGCGTAATGGTAAGAGACATCGATATGGGAAGTCAGGGATTCGATTCTCAAGCCGGTCAAAACGGACACAGCGTCGCCAATGAGCAATGACTTGCCATTGTTGCGATAGTTCTTCGGAGTTCGAAGCTATGTAGCCCATACGCGAAGCCGCGGAGATAAACCACGCCACTCGTTACACGCTTCTGCGCAATACCGCCAGTATGAAAAGATTTCATTTTTATTTGACTCTTTTGCAGATCAGTTTCCGTGTATAGTCCTGCACGGTTGCCAGAGGATTCGCCTCATGAAAGATTCGCCACGCAACGAATGTGACCGAGAATTTGAGCGTAAGCGTCGGACAAACGTTTGCAACAGTGCCGATGTGGAAGATTCGCCTCACAACGGTGATAGGTTGGGGTCGGGAGGGTTGGGGGGTTAAGGTCGGGGGATTGGAGATTTCCAACCCCCCTAACCCCAACCCCCCCGACCCTAACCTATCACCGTTGTGTGGCGAATCTTCCACATCGGCACTGTTGCAAACGTTTGTCCGACGCATACGCTCAAATTCTCGGTCACTCAAGTCTCATCCGTTGTGTGGCGAATCTTCTTTGTGCCGAATCTTCTGTGGCGAATCTTCCATGTGGCGAATCCTCTGGCAATCGTCCGGCACAGAGTTTAGCTCTCAAAATAATTAGGAGGGGAGTTAAATTACAATAAGCTTAAAACTTCAGAACACTGCCGTCAAAAAGAGGGGCTATGCCACTGGCCATAAACTTCACTCGCAACTGCATTTGAAGAAGCTAGATTTAACTTAAATGCACCAGGCCCCGAAATTTCACTTTTAGCTTGCTTAGTAACGGAATCTCAGAAGTTTGTCGGTGTATTGCTGACTTAAAAAGCGTAACTATTAATATAAAACCAAAATCAATAAATCACTTACCTCTGGAAAAAGCTGATTGGTTTCGATTTAAAAAAAAATAGTTTGGAATTGCGACGAACTCTCGCATCATGAGCTTTTCCGGGCCAACCAATGGGAATGTCAATAAATCTGGAAACGATAGCATAAGAATTTTCACAATTGCCTCGCAAACTTCTGTTGTCACCCAAAACATGCAAGTTATTTACTTATTAGGAGTATATTTTTACATCAAAGCGTTGGAACAAAGTTAAAAGAAGCGAAGCATGTTTGCACAGCTTACCTTATAAACAGTTGATTATTTGTCCAAACCAAAAAGTTCACCGATTGAACGATAATCAGCACCTCCATCAAGCTGCCACAGAGCAAAGTCCGTAGAACTCACGTATACAGAGCAATGGCCATTTGACAATCAACAGCACCTGATGTAGGCATGCGCCAGAGCAAACTTTTTTTCTATTCTTGACCGAAGTTTTTCAGTGATACTGAGGAATGTTGACCCATTGCAAAAAAGTTAACATATTACACAGTAGCAAAGATAAAGGCAATCATAATTTTAAGCAGAAACGAATCAGTAGTGAAGAACCAAGTCACTCAAGCAAAACTTTTCTCATCGCAACGGACAATTTTTTGCAACTTGACATAAATTTTCCATCCAGAAATTAACTAAGTGAACCCGAACAAGCTCTACATTGCCTTCACTAACGACCGAGACATTTTTGATGACTCTAAGTGACCAAATAAAATAGCAACAAAAATCACCTCTGTAGAGGATCAGATAAGAACTTAGCAATGTTCCCTCTAATTTTTTGTAGTCTGTGTGAGCAGAAACTTTGGCTAGTGCGCACTTTTTTGGAAATGATTAACGTTTGCGCAACAACCAACAACCCATGAATAAATTGAATATGGCAGCTATTGAAAACAAGTAGCGCAACTTCTCTTGGTTTTGTTACTGCTGGTACATTTTTTGATCACCGTACCTGAGGCGTCGTGTAGCCAAAAAATTGGCAGGGAACCGAGTAACCACTTCAACAGATACTGATTGCTATGTGCTAGTTTAACTTTCACAACGACTGTTTAAGAATAGCACTTTATATTAACTCGAGATCCGGTACTAGCAGAGTGACAGAGTTACAGTATGCAACAAACCATTGAATGATTACAATTACACGTGTTCACTTACCTGAGAATTTTTAGAATAAAAGTTTAACCACAAACTTCGCTTTGCGAGCGTCGCGCAATGCACGATACACATACACACAATGCACCAGACAGAATGTTTCCACGCGAGAGAAGAGACACTGACATTATCCAGAATCGCTAGGCCTACACATATACAATCACATAGTATTATACTAACAGTATCACAATACAGCCATATAAGGCCTATCAGTATTTACAATACACCACACTGATCACAACCTTTGCAAAAGCCGTATTTAGCATTGAGTAACATTACGAAAAAAGGAAGTTAGGAAAAGATTCCAAAATATGTCGTGATACTACAAATTTTGGATAATACATCGAAATTTATTTTGATACCTCGAACCGCTCCCTAACTATGGACATTATGCGCAATCAGTGCGACCCACGATTTAACAAAGGAGGAGGACATTGCTGGGGAGCTGGGGGCGAAGCCCCAGCCGCCGGTGGCAAGGAGGGTCTGGGGGCGGAACGGATTTTTACGGCTTTCACATATAAAAAAACTCGTTCCAGCACACTTTCTTATCGAAAAAGGACATACCGATACCTGCATTGAGTGCAGTCACTATCATAGCGTCAGACAATACAAAAATATTTTAGTAGTTTATGTCTAAAAGCAGAAGCTGGGCTAAAATAAATGAAAGAAGGCTGCAATCATTATTAGTTTTGACGCATACGATGGGATGAGGTGTATAGGTGTGTTCTAGAGCCCCTATGATCTGTAACAACGCATGCAAAATGTTTTCTAAATTCTAACTACAGATCAAGAAACTGACTTTACTCCTAAGTCGAAGTGACTGATTGAAGCAAAAATTAAACTACAAAACAATGAAATTTATAGCATAAAAATGGGAAGTATGGGATTTGTTTGAAGGATGAACGCGAAACGGCAATGGCTAAATTTTTTATTTTTTTAATTTTCAATTTTTTAAATTATAAAAAGCAACACATCTCAAAAAAATTTTTTTGGGGGCGGGCGCCAATGGCACGACACCACTGCTCGGTACACTTTGCGAAGAAATGCGTCTTTTTAGCAGGTCCAAGAACAATTTTCCTCAACTTGCTAACCAAGAATATTGCTTCATCATGATATGTCTGTGCGCAGTATATTTATGCGTGTGCGCAGTCTCTGAAAGCAGTGTGCGCGGGCACACGCGCACAGCTGAGAGGGAAGACTGGAACTTAAGTATTTCATTTTGCAGGTACCGGTAACATATAAAAGGTGACAGTCGGTATTGACAACTTAATCCATAGTTTCAACTTAAAGAAACTTGTGCAAGAATGTCAACATAGAGGTTATGATGCAATAGCTTCATTCTGTTGTGCACAGCTAAAAACTGATGTTACGCCAATCTTACAAAGTTGTATGTAACAAGCAATGTTTTAGGCCAACATACATATGAACCTATGCAAGTAATAGCATACAAGTGATGGTCATGCTACATGTGCATTAATACACCCCAATGTCCTAGTCTTTGGCAAAACCTCACACATGTAATTTTCAGTGTTAGCGGAAACCTATAGCTTTCTTGCTAGTTTATGATGAGGAAACACAATTTTGACTAGCACAACAGTTCTATAATGCACAACATTGATAATTTATCATTGTTTCATTTATGAGTGCTTCATATTTTTGCAGATGTACACCATGCCAGTATACAGGTTAACCCTCTTTGATTTCTTTAAAAACACATATTAGCTTGGTCACCAAAACATGCTTAAGCTGTTAAGTAGTAGGCTAGGCTATAAACAAACTCTCACTTTTTTAATGGTAATTGCTTTTATAATCCTCTGGTTGCCAGTCCAATAGCACTCTATTCCATGATGCAAAATTCGATTTTTTTATGCAAAAACACTCTTCACTGCGTAAGGCCTGAAGGCTTGATATAAAAAGCAAAACAATAGAAACAGAATGGCTTAAGCCTGTTAAGTATTGAACAGTTTTCCTCCATTAACAGCTTGTAGTTCAAAGTGCGCTGTATGAATCGATTGGTCCACTTCTCATTTTTCAGGTAGGCCTATTTTATTAATGCAGCATAGTTGCATTTACCATAACTGAATGTATGCGGCAATATGATGAACCAGTACACTGTAACTAGCCTAAGAAACAACATGTTAGTAACACTGCGAAAAACATCCATTTTATCTTGACTGTGCACAACCTACTGAGCAACTAGCAGAGTTATAATTTTGCAAATTTGACATCAAAAATGGATTTCTTGACCCTAAAAACCCCTAGTTCCAATTATTGAGCATTTACCTGTCCTAAGAAAACAGTTAAATTAAATTTAAAAAAACACATCAGTAAAATCTTCTAGTGGCCAAAATTTCAAATCGCGAAAACTCCAAAACCATATAGACAGACAGACAGACAGACAGACAGAAATATAACATTTTTGCAAAATTCTTTTAAGTCATCATCATTTTTCACGCTCTTTTTGTTAAAGCACCTAATTTCGCGTTTGCTGACATCTGATGACAAGCCATTTCAAATTATGCATGGAATGACCCTCATACTGGGATTGGTAGTACTGGTACCTTGCCACAGTTATCTTGATATCAGATAGGCCATTTGGAGGTATGAGGAAAGCCTTGAGCTGTTGAGTAGGCCTACTCTAATTATACTTTACTTATAGGTTGTTTGATTTATTATTAATTAAATTGGTAAAAGGAAGACGACGGTAACCAATGTCTGTGTTGGACAAATCAGAAAATAATGTTGTGGATGATACGCTTCCTTTAACCTGTGTAATTGTTGGAACCGAAACAGTACAGTCTCATACAGTAAGTTTATTGAATTACCAGTATATAGCCTATTACGGTAGTCTATTTGATTAGACTATAACACCACTTACTCTGTACTTTTACAGATGTTTAATAATAATGTATACTATTAATTGCCTGCATATTTAACCTATTACGAGAAATTTAACCGCTTGCATATTTAACCTAGTCAGCGACATGGCCTTGCGGTACCGTGCGCAGGTGACAGATCCTACGTGACGGGTTCGATTCGCGGCTGGAGCCGATTGCAATTGACATATTTAATGGGTGGCTGCTGACTCGAAAAGCGCAAGCTCACTTCGCAGTCTCCCTCAATTACTGTTGAATTTTCAGTTCAATATAATTTGAAAATAACCTCAGTTGAATTTGAAAGCACTCGTAGCTTTACAACGAGGTCGTTTAGAAGGTGCCAGCCATCTGTCTACAGTCTATCACTTTAATATGGGGAATATCACTTTAAGTGTCTTTCCCAACGACACAAGAAGTTAACTTACCGGCTTGTTTTCCACACTGTTGACCTTCAATGCTGAACGTCAAACAGGGAAGCTGTGAATTCCAATATTAAAATCATTGATTTGACCTGACTCGGAATGAAATCTGAATCTACAGCTCCAGAGGTGGATGCTCTTACCACTCGGCCATGTGAGCTGTTCTCGGCCATCTGTCATCTGAGTTAAAACACTTGTTGGTTTATATTTGCTGAGATTATCATACTATGGTATTTCAGTATTTTGCAACCTTAATGAAGTAACCATCTATTCTTATGGGTATGTGCCTGTACATTTATTGCTTTAGTTGATATTATGTTTTGTTATCTGGTACAACCAGATATACAGTAACTTCCAGAGTTTGACAGGGTAATAAAGAATGGATATTTGTAGAGGTTCATACAAATACCAGTAGCCACCGGCTTCGGGTTAACTTTTTGTGGTCAACAGGATAAGAATGTTCTGTGTTATTAGGCAGCAGGCTAATCTTTGATTATTCTGAGTTCCTATGCCAGCATGATTGAATCGTGACGTGTTTTTCTAAAGGTCCACTGTTGATTATGCAGCAGAGTCTTGTCTACTATTTCTGAAAACCTAATTCAAAGACAGATTTGCTTCAAATATGTCATGGACTGGTTTTCCTGTTTATTGACTTCGAAAATGAAATTCTGCTGATTCACTAATGGTGGTGGGTCTGCAGTGGAGAAACTACCTCAGATTCTGTTACTTTTTCAATTACTAATCAGGAAACCACTGCCTGATTGGGAAACGCTTGTTGGGTACCGTATATAATAACTTACAAGATGTGTGAACTTCTTTGTTTCACAATTGGGGCAGGGATTAGCTTAAATTTAAGCAAAAGACATAACCTAAAAGTAATTTTGTTCACTGATTAGGCAACAGTTTGGTTCTTTTTTTGAGCAATAACAGTGTAGTTGGAAACATTAGGAAAAAGGCCTTGTTGAACACCCTTGTCATTCTTTGCAGTGATTTCTACTCTTTTCATTCAAATTAAAGCCATTTGTTGTTCTTGGCGGTTTTTCTAAACCTCTTGGCATTGAAGTTGAAATTTTAGTCGTTTTTGCAATGTTTCTAATGATTTTGTCATTCTTTGCAGTGTTCCTAGCTCCCTTTTTATTAAAATCAAAGCCCTGAAGCCCCTTGTCGTTTTTTGCAGAGTTTTTAGCTGTTTTGTAGTTTAATTTGAAGTCCCGTGCCATTCCTTAGTGTTTTTAGCGTCCTTCTTTGCTCAAATTGAAGTCCCTTGTTTTTGAAGTGCTTGGACCTTTGATCGTTTTTTTGTGACAGGAGGATAAATATGCTAGTATATAAATAAAATGCAATTCACTGAAGCTTGTGGCTGACATTTTTTACTTAAACTGCGCTTGATGCAACCCTGTTCTGTTGTAGTTTTTTTCGTATTGCGTAGTTAAAAGTTTGTTTTCAGGTATTTGTCTTACGAGTTCAAAGAGGGCAAGAAAAAGAAAAAGCATGGAATGTAAGTAAAATAGGCTGCAAACGTGATATGCATAAGATCACTGCATGCCACCATGATCAGTCAGTTGAAAAAGGTAACTTTAATACCACTCAAAGAGTCTGCACTGCAGCAACAAAACTGGTTATGGTGGTGGTTTGATCATGCAGTGATTTCATTTGTAACTTTTAAGCTCTAGACCAGAGGTTCCTAATCTGTAGGGGGTTCATAAGGAATATCCTGGGGGCAGAGCCGGATTAACCACGTAGCAGAGGTAGCATTTGCTTCGAGCCCCCCGCTTTTTAGGGCCTTGCGGTTTTAAAAATCATGATTCAAATTACAATAAATTTACACTTTTGTAAAAAAGTTTTGGCTAGGACTAGCTTGTAAAATTTTTGCGGATTGTTAACCTCACTTTCCCTTAAATGTTTTTAAATCATAAGCTTCCTCAAAATAAAGCTTACAGTGTTTTTGAGTCTGGCTGCATACTGATTTCTGACTGCCCATCGCATTCGTTGCAAGAAAATAAAAAGTCAACTTCCAGTCGCTCATATAATTGCGAATGTTTATGGGATTTTTGTGTATACAGTAGGTTGCAGTGAATTGATTCGATAGAAGTACGGCACAGTAAAAATGCAAGTGGCTAAGCAACCAACGGAACAGTGAACAAGCATGAAGAAGCTATTCCCTATTAGTGTTCTGTTGCGTCTGGGATTTTGATATGAACAGTAAAGACCTGTACTATTATTTCCCATAACGAAAAGTTTGATTTTAATTTCGTTTTGCTGTACCAATGCTTGTGTTGCTCCTCCTTTGTTCTTAAATTTTCACAAAATTTGAGTCTTGTGTTTTTAAGAAATTGTTTCTGTTAAAAAAAACAAGAGTTTTACAGCGAATTTAAGCCATCTATGCACTTTCAGTGTGTTTGTTTCATCAGTATGATTCTGTCTATCTTCCATATTGAAAGGTTTTCTCTCTCGTTTAAACTATATTTGCACTCAAGACCACCACTTAGTTTTTGCGTTAAAAATGAGTGGTGGTAGCAGTAGATTTAGATACATAGGTCGCCATTATCCTTCTGGATGGAAGAAACGTAAAACAAAAGAAGACAAACTGAAGAAGGCAGAACTTGCGGTTTCGAAACCTCAAAAAATGATGGAATTCTTTACGAAACAAAGAGATGATGGAGGTACCAGCAGCAGTAGGTCAAAATGCAAAGAAACTTCAAAAAACCAAAAGTTGTTGAAGAAGAAGACGCCAGAGAAAGAAACTGTCGAGGTAGAAGATGCAAGTACCACTATCAAGTACTTGAATGACCTTGGTATATATGTGGCCAAAAGTATTGAGCGAAACTGACAGTGAGTACTGGATTCAAACGAGAAGTAAGGATTGCCAGCGCTATGACAGCAATTTTTCAAAATCAACTCACTTTTATGAAGGCGAAACAACTCTTAGAACCTGCCGAAATTCTTACTTCCAGACTATTCATAAACTTACAAAAAATGGATGTGCACGCGATTGGTTGTGCTATTCTGAAAGCAAAAGTAAGCTTTTCTGTTTTCCCCGCGAAGTAATGGCTTGCTTGGGTTTGGAATCACAAAATACGCTTGTCGAAGAAGGTTTTAATGACTGGAAAAATACTATTAACTTGATATGAAGACATGAGGAAAGTAACTCTCATCAGCAACATTTGATTGAGCTTTTGATGTTGCTTAGATTCCCAGCTACTGAGCCAAATAGAAGAAGAAAAAAAGTACTGGAGTGCTCTGTAAGAGCAAATAATAGACGTTGTCAAGTGTTTAGCTGAACAAGGTCTTGCTTTCTGTGGTAGCAATGAAACTATTGGGTCTCATAGCAACGATAATTATCTCGGCTTGTTAGAACTTGTACCAAAGTTTAATCCATTTATGGCAGAACATATCAAGGCTCTTGCCAACGAGGGAAAGGGGCACACATCATATCTTTCCAAGACCATTTGTGAAAAGTTCATTGGCTTAATTGGATGTAGCATTCACGACCACATTATCTGCGAATTGAAGAACAGCTAGTATTGTACCATTTTTCTAGATTCTACACCCGACATAGCAAACGTTGACCACTTGACCAGTTGACTTTAATTGTATGCTGTGTTTTACCAGCTGGGCCAGAAGAAAGATTTATTAAATTTTTGGATCTGGATAGTCATAATGCTGAACATCTGCGGAATATATTGTTGGCATTTCTAAAGGAAAACGGTGTAGGCATTGAAAACTGCCATGGTCAAAGCTATGATAATGCCAGCAACATAAGTAGCAGATACAATAGCTTGCCAGCGCAAATTAAGCAATTGAACAAGTTGGCAGAATACGTTCCTTGCTTTGCACAATTATTGAATTTGGCAGAAAATTGTGCGGCTGAATGTCGTGAAGAAGCAAATATTTTTTTTTGCTTTTGTTGAAAATATCTGCATTCTTTTTTCTGCATCCACTAATCGCTAGCGTTTGCTAACGACTGCTCTGTCTAATGATGACTGAACCCTCACGATAAAACATCTGTCGCATACAAGGTGGTCGACTTGTGTCGATGCGACTAAAGCCCTTTTTTTGCAGTTATTTTTCTGTAATGCAAGTGCTAGACAACATTGCACAAGACAACCAACAAAAGGCGGAGTGTTGTCAACAGGTTCGTTTATTACTTGCAACAATGACGAAGTTAAAGACTGGAATTATGGTTATTTTTTGGAATCAAATATTCCAGCGTTTTCAACTGACCAGTGCTTCCTTACAATCTTGTGGGCAAGACCTGAATTCTGCTTGTACACTTTACGAATCAATCTATGGCTACATTCAGTCTCTTCATTCCACCAACTCGGGAATTGAAAAAAGACAATTGAACTGACTGAAACTGAAGAGTATGAACAACAATGGGAAAGGAAGTGCAAGAGAAATCGCATATGTGACGATGATTGCGGCACATGTTTTGGTGCTGGTCCTTCGTCTCCAATTCAAATACCTTCTCATAGGTTAGAAAGTGCCGTTACACTATTTTTTGTCATAATTAATAACTTGTTGGTCGCTTTATCAAAACGCCAAGTGGCTTATGAAAAGTTGAACAGTATTTTTGGGTTTCTATGCCGCTTGTTACAATCCACCAGTGAGGAAATTTTTAAAAGCTCAGCAAACCTTGTCAAAACGTATCCAGAAGGGTTAGAAGTAAGCCTATCTGAAGATCTATTACAGTTTACTGAGCTTCTGAAATCACGATTCTTTTCAAATATGAATAAGACTGATGTTGCAGTTGAATTGCAATACACTATCGATTGCTTTCACAAAATTCTTTGGATGTTAGCTTTTCCAACTTGGACATAGCGTTGCGGATATACTTCCCCATGATGGTCACAAACTGCAGTGCTAAGCGCTCTTCCAAACTCAAGAGGTTCAAAAATGAACTTCAAAGTTTCATGGGCAAACAGCGGTTAAACCATCTTTCTCTAATCAGCATCGAAAATCAGTTAATGCATTAAATAGATATTAAACAAATAATTCGCCAATTTGCTCATGAATCAGAAGTCCAGAAAAAGTATTGTGTAGGCCTAAAAATAAAGCTGAATTTCGGTAAGAGCCTTTAATATAAAACAATGAGACCGAAAGCAGAAACAATCATTTTGACTCTTTTGAATGCATTTTGACTGTTTACAAGTGTTGAAGCGATAAATAGAATGGCCGGCGGAGTTGCCCTGTATTTGGACATTTTCAAAACATTGCATATTTTTTTAGATAAAGATGAAATCAGGTTTAATTGCCCTGCAACTGGGTCTCCAAAAATTAGGTCCCCACAGAAATTTTGCTACAGGCCCCGCACTAGCTTAATCCGACCCTGTCGGGGGGTACTTAGATGCAGGGGCGTAGTTAACAAAAAGTTTTGGGGGGAGCAAGGGTCGGCTTTTGGCAATAAAAGACCCTGTTTTCACTGGCCCTTGGTGATCGATTTTTAATCTGTAAAACAAAGTCTCAAGTGTCAAAGAGAGGGGGGCCAAAGCCTTGCCCCCTCCTAGCGATGCCACTGCTAGGAGAGCAGTCAAGTTTTCATGTGCTGCTATTGTTTAACATTCTATACTGGAAAAATGTGTGTTTGATTGAGAATAGTGCTTGCATTTTGTATGAATTTGCATTGTTGTGATGCATCGTTGCGAAGTCCGTGGCTTTTTTAAACTATTACTCAACGTTCTCATCACTGAATAATAAAGTCTGAATTCAAACAAAAGACCTGAATTTGGTATCACCTTATCATTGGGGGTTCAAGTTGATTGTTTCTCTACTTCAGGGGTACTTGAAGCTAGGAACTAACCAGAAAAAGTTAGGAACCCCTACTCTAGACAAAGTTATTAAAGCGTGCTGTCAGAAAATGTTGGATCGTTTGTCTTTTGACTTGGGCCATTTTTATTTTTTGGTACCAATAAGTAATTTAAGTCTTCATGGAGCCAACAGATAGTCCATCACAATGTGCCAATTCACAAGAGTTAAGTGAGAGTTCAAAGCCTTGTTTTGCCAAATTGCAACACAGAGGAAAAAGCAAAACTGTGCAATCATTTGCAGTTGCATGCATAGGGCAGAGTGTTATGCAATTGCTGTTTGATGTGTGTGTTTGTTGTTACTGGGTGAACAATGCTCATGCACTTAAGTTCATACATAAACAATGCTAAAGCAGCACACCTCGACAGATATATGTATTTTCTTAACATCGCTTTGAGTTCTAGTTAATATCTTGCTTCAAAAATGAACTTAGTTATTTTCATTGCATGTCCATTTTTTGGACAAAAAACAGTGGCTTTTCAGCATCATAATTCAAGAAAATGTATTAGAAATTGTGACCTAGAAAGCTCCTAGGGTTTTGCCCACAAAATGGATATTTTGGAGTAGACAGAGTATGTTGGTTATGTGAAAATATTTTTTTGTAATCACTTTCCAAGTGCAGCTTTTAGTACAATATTTTTAATGTGATGCAGTGTTAGCTCTTAAATAGTTTCACAATTTTTTTTATCTCGCAATAGGTATTCTATGATAATGTCCTGATCATGTTATGTTGATGGTGTGATATTTTATGATCATGTTACATCAATGTCCATTATCTTGTTCGAGTGATTTATGCACATGCTTAAACGAGAGTGTATGTACTTTTAAAGTTATCTTTTGTAGAGCTGAATCTTATTCTTCACCCCTTGTAGATTTCATGAAAAAAGTATTTTTAAATAATCATGTTGAAAGCTGGCAAAAACAAAACGCATATGTACAGTGTTACATACTCTGTAATAACCTAGGTGTTGATCTATCTGTATAAAGGCTGAAACGGATTTGTTTTAAAAGAGCAGTTTGAGTCCCAATTATGTTAATAAGTTATAGACTAAGACAATTTTTCTGTTGCGGATTGCAGTTGTAAAAAAGTATGTAATTGGTGAATGGTGACTTGCGGTTTTAAATTAAGGCCCACAAAATCATCATTGTAGACTTGCTATGGGGGACTAGAATGTTGAAAAGGAAATTGCAACATTGCTGCTTCAGATTAATTTAGTATCTGGATGCAGAATTGCGAATTTTGCACTTCAGCAAAACTTGCACTGAAAACGGTCACTTACAAAACCAAAATAATAACTAGCTTTACACAGTGAACACTGTTTTGACTTTTTTCGTCCCACAGCATAAAGGTTAAAATAGCACTTGCTACCTGCAGTTAGGGGTGATTAGCAGTTCTTCTATTGTTTTATAAGGTAACCCAGCTTGCAGCGAAACAAAAGATCCTATGCAGAATCTCTATAAGGCATGAGCAATTTTGTCGTTTACATGTTTCTGCTTTTGAACTTTCCTTTTTGCTTTTGAATTTAAAATTATTTTGAGTTGTTTCTACTTGATTTCATTCTATATATATGGGTTCTAGTTTGGTGTTTTGTGTATTATTAGCTTTTCATTACGTTCAAATGTAAAACTAAATAGTTTCCAATCTGCTGATGAAATTGCCATGGTAGACTAAGGTTATCATAGTATAACATTTTGGATTTGTTTACAAATTTGAGATTCTGAACTCAGCAAAAAAAATCCAAAAAGTGATGGTGGAGCATTAAACTATTCTGAAATTACTGTTCCTGTCTGCTGTTACAATAATTGTTTATGCTAGCAGTTTTAAATATATGATGTAAATTGATAGTATTCTTTATTTAGGTGAGGCGGAGATATAATGATTTTGTTGCCTTGCATGAAAATTTGAAAATATCTGGAGTTGATTTACCTTTGCCACCAAAGCGAATACTGGGAAACATGGACCGAGAGTTTATTGCTGAACGTCAACATGGTTTACAACTGCTGATAAATTCAATACTGCACCATCCCATGTTAGCTGCTAGTAAAATCACAAAAAGATTCTTTGACGAAAATGCCTACAATCTCAACAATTCAGGTAAACTGACAACAATTGAAACATTGTGTGAGCAATATGGCACAGAGTTTACGAACACGGACAACTGACTGCCGCCAACTGACCGTGAGTCAACTGACCGCCGCGACAACTGACCGCAAAAAACAGCTCCATGCGCTGTATCGCAGCGAAAATGCGCTTTGTTCGCTGAATAATTTGACAAGGCTCGAAAACAGGCTCACAGCAAGGAGTAGGTTCGGTCAGGGTTGGGTTCGGTTAGGGTTAGGTTCGGTTAGTTATAGTTGGATTCGGTTAGTTAGAGTTAGGTTCGGTTTGGGTTAGGTTCAGTTTGGGTTAGGTTTGGTTAGGTTCGGTTTGGGTTAGGTTTGGGTTAGGTTTGGTTTAGGTTAGGTTCAGTTAGGGTTAGGTTCGGTTAGGGCTTCGGTTAGAGTTGGGTTTGGTTAGGGTTAGGTTTGGTTAGGGTTAGGTTTGGTTGGTTAGAGTTAGTAAGTTCCACTTGGCGAAAGTTCTTGTTAATAAATTAGGTGTTTTCGGCGGTCAGTTGTCACAGTGGTCAGTTTGCATGGCGGTCAGTTGACTCGCAGTCAGTTGTCGCGGCGGTCAGTTTGCATGGCGGTCAGTTGTTCTGGTGGTCAGTTGGCGGTGGTCAGTTGACTCTCGATCAGTTGGGGGCGGTCAGTTGGGGGCGGTCAGTTGTCGTGTACCGCAGAGTTGAAGATAATCATGATTGTAAGGTACATTCAACCATTTTGCTCTATTATATGTATGATGCACATGTATTTTGATACAATTCTGCTTTGCTTTCAGCTCATTAAATAAAACTTTAGTCAAATACCGGTACTTATCGCCTAATGAAATGGAATTATTTATGTGAGGCTGTTTGCAATCATTGGCAATTTTGTTGACTTAGCATCATGTTTTCTGGTGCAAAACGATAACCACTTAAGAATCAGCTACAATGTAAATGGGATAATTATAACAAAGCCTAACTATGCTTAGATGCAAGCACTCATCGTGTCTACTGTTCACCTCTACATCTTGCTGTCATATTTCGCTTTGAACGCCTGTGTTTGTTACAATTTCTTTCTGTTTCCACTCTTTTAAGGCTTTTTGCAATGGATTAGTCACTTAGCCCAAATTGTTACTTTATTCCAATCTGTAAAGGCGACAAACAGACAAATTCGCTCTGTGTCACATTTACAAAAAAATATTCATTGTGACGTGTAAGAAAGCTTGGGTATGATTATTTTTTGCTGTTATCATTTACATTTACCAATTGGTGTGATTTCAACGCATACTAATTTTTAACTAAATCATATTCAAAATTTGTGTTTTTTTGTGTTACATCATGGTAATCTGGTATATATCTGTGTAATTTATTTCTATAGCTGCAACTTTGCATTACTCAATAGTAATTAGTATATAATGTTTTATTCATTAACAAGTTCTTTGATTTCAGCTTCATTTAAAAATGTTGAGTTGTAGCTTTGGTTCTAACCAAATTCATTAGAAGATCAAAAAACATTGGTTATGCAAGCAGAAACCCCCATTCATTCATTTAGGGAATTCTAACTTTCTTTGTGTGTTACAGAACTGGCATTGCAGTTTGTGTCCATGTTTCTAAGGTCTGAACCTCATTGGGAGGTTGTTGAGCCGATGTCAGAAATGGGATGGCGAATACGTAAAAGTGCATTTCTTGTCAAGCCTAAGGTTCAACCTAAAGAGCGTTTGTTGCTGACGTGGGTATGTTATAGTTTCATTGTTAGCGACCAACTATGATGAAATATGACTTTCAACAATTTTTCGGTGCATTTAAGGTTCTTCCAAACTGTGGAAGTGCTTTTGACTGATAGTAAGTAATGAGCAGTGCTGATAAAAAGCGAGCATTGTTTAATCATTTAATGGCGGCTATGATTGATTGCTTGTCATTGAATAAGCGACTTTACAACATTCATCTACGCCCGGCTAATAGGCAGGCTATCAACTATATATACAAGCGAAATTTTACTGGAAGACTTTAGGACAAAGCTTATAAGCAAGTGTAGATCCATCTTTGTATTAGTGCCTTTACTTGTTTCTTGCGACAGGATAAAAACAAACAATATCATTCTGTCAAGCTCAGTGCTTTGAACACGATATTTTTACTGACGGAATCGTGGTGAATCCACTGGAATGCCGGCTGTAAAGGATTCAATGAACCAAACTGCTAAACAAATAGTCTATCTTGGTCAGGCTAGCTGTAAGCTCAGCTGAAGCACTTGCTCTTGCACTGGATTGTCAATTAAATCTTGAATTGTTCAACTGCACTACACATTCATGAATTGTTCGACTGTACTACACCGCAGAAAATTACATGAATGTGATGTTCTATTTGAATAAGATACTCATACCACCTAAAGAGCCGACAAAGGCGAAACAGGCTGTAGTGGTTTACGTTTTGTAGTGATTTTATTTAAACAAACAGCTCTAGCTAGCCATGGTTATTGAGCACTCTGCCAGAGGAGATTGAGCCTCGTTCAGACTTGTGAATGTAATTTTGTGTGGTCATTATACTATGTTTGAAAATACTGTACCTATTGTTCACAATTGCATTAAGTGTATAAGGCACAAGAGTGCAGTCGTTTGGTGGTGGTGGTGTTGGGTAGAAGAATTTTTCTCCAAGCGCATTTCATCGGTTACTCTTCAGTTTTGAGTAGAAATCGTCTGAATGAAGATTAAGTGGGCCAAACAGGTTTATAAAGCAAGGGTTGTAATTGGTGAAAAGAGTCCCAATAGAATTGCTTCGACAAAAGAGCCGAACTAGTTTTGGAGTGCCAACGAAAGATTTCTCAATGGTTAAAAAGAGAGAGTTCTGATTGGTTGAAAGAATTAGCGTGTAGAATTCCAAAAATAAATTTTCAGAAAATTTGGAGATAATTGGTTTTGCCAAAGTACTGCACAGCATCTAAATAGGCAAAGATGATTGCTGAGGATCTAATATTTTCCTCTAGAAAAGTTGCTTACCAGCTGCTGTCAGTCAATTGCTCAGCAAAGTTCCGATTAAGTGTAATTTTCTCGCATTAGAAAATCATGACTGTGATGTTTCAGCGTAGACCTCTCACCTTAAATGGTGTAGAATTGATATTGAGATTGGTTTGACTCCTGCGACCCAGCGTAAGAGAAAGTGCATTTAATCAATTTTTTGGAAAATAAATGAAAGCTGTAAAAATATATCAGCATAGCTTGTTAACCAATTATGCATTTTAGTGATAAGTTGGTTACTGGAAAGTGGATTCTATTTTAGCTTCTTGCTAGAACGATTATTTCATGTAAATGTCAAAAGTTTGTTTAAATAATGGTTGGTATATATTTATATTGCAGATAGAACCTCCTTTGGATCGTTTGAGTTCTTTAAAAGATCAATATGCTTTTATGAAGTTGCTGCCAAATATTCAAGTAAGATACTAACATAATTTGAGCGCGTGTTTTTTGGTTAAGCTGTAATGTAATGCACTCTGGTAAAATTGAAAGATATGTTCTTGCTGGTCAAGTATCACCCCTAGCGAAAGTTATTTTGATTTTTCTGAGTAAGGTTTGCAATATGGAAACGGGATAAACATCTTTATTCCGTGTGGTGCCAAATCATGGTGTGCGCAATAACGATATATTTCAGAATGACCAGAATGACTTGTGATTCAAAATAACTAGAATTCAGGTAGAGTAGGAGGAAATAACATAAATGAGATCGCAGTTAAATCGCCTTTTTAACACTAAACATAATGATATTGTTCGGGGGCTTTCAACTTTTAATTCATTATAACTCAGCGGGCCAATCTCATTCAGCAGCAACAGTCTAAGGCCACAAATTATGTAAATACAGAAACGATAGTTTTGCTTTCAAAATGCTTGCTAAAAAAACTTTCCCACACACACAAAAACAAAAGTGAGAAATGTTGGTTCATTCCTTTTTCAATGCAAACGTTAGGCTCTAATTTCTTTGCCAAATCCTCTGGTCTTGGTTGTTTGTCAATACCAATTTGCATTAATTCCTCTAGATGTGCATATAAGCCCAGTTTGGTTGTTCGACTTTGCCAATTTCCTTGTAGAAAAACTTGCTCGCATATGTTATTCCAAAACAAGAGATGAATTTTCCGCTGAATGATTGCCGTAACTCTGGAAAAGCTATGATTGATGTAACCTTTCTAAAGTTTTCCAAGTTCTTCACTGTGGCCATCTATCACCGATAAGTTCACATTTGCACTTACCTGCAATCCCACAGGCTACAAGGGTTTATTTGGCTTAGGAATGGGGATTACCAGCGACTTTCTCAAAATTTTTGGTGTTCTGAGATGGCACAGGCCAGAAGAAAAGAAGTCTCGTGACCAGAACTTCACCGCAACACCTGCATAAAATATGAGATCCTGATAAATAGAGTCTTCTAGTGCTTTTCCTGGTCTAAGAGGGCAGCAGCAGACTCTCCGTAGATGAATCCTTTTAACAGATTTGTTGAAGTGGATGTTGGTACCCTCCAAAGATCACTCACACTATTTGGACTCAAGTCAGAGTAACTCTATCTGCATCCACGTATTTCTAGTTTTTGGCCATCTGAGATCCAATAGCATTTACTAAAGTGGAACATTGTTGAAGGATGTGACATGATCGAATGGTGAGATGGTTCAGCATACACATTCTTCGCGACTATAGAGTGCGAAGAATGGATGGATTGGCTGAATTTAGGTTTCCTTGAATGTGGTCAAAAATTAATAGGCATTGTAATTTTTTTTTCTTTTCAAGCACCCATCTATTTATCCTATTCATCATGCCACGGCTAACGAAAATGGAGCTCTTGTGATTCGAGGTTTTTATAAAGATGGATCAATGCGAGATGTGCTCTGTAAAGTAAGTACTTTTGATGTTGAATGTGTTTGGTAATGACAGTAGGGTGATTACAGCAGAAAGAATTTTGTATCAATGGTTGGTAAGCTGTTATTAATGTTAGTGGTGCAAAGAATAATGTGACATTTAGTGATGTTGAATTTGGCATTGGCATTTGCCAGGTTGGTAACTAAAATAATGCAATCATGAAATGAAAGAGCTTAGCCTAAACTTTAGACCTGTGTTTTTTTATTGTATGAAATCTTCTTTGCAAAAACAGCTCCTGCGTAATTAACGTGAGTGTAAAATGCATAGACTTCGAAAGAATAGGTGAGACCAAAGCTTTTATTTAGCAACGTCCCCTGGCTTGTTGTTTCACCAAGTTTTGAAATTGTGGCTCAACTATATTAACTAAATGCAATATTCTGCGTCCTAATCGTGGGTATATCTCTGTGTCTGTCATGGAGCACATTAGGGATAGGTTCGATGAGAGTTAGGTTCAATGGGGGTCAGGTTTAGTTGGGGTTAGGTTCGGTTCGGATTAGTTTCCATTAGGGTTCGGTTCAGCTAGGGCAGTGGTTCTTAAACTGGGTTCGACCGAACCCCAGGGGTTCAGTGAGGCTGTAGCAGGGGTTCGGCTAAGATCAGAATAAGTTTTTGCAAAAAGGCATACAGTTGTGGTAAATGACTATCTCTGCGTGGAATGATGCATTCCCCCACCATACTCTTTCAACGCTGTTTTTGATGAATACAATTTTTCCATAATTTCAAACCTATTTAATAACAATCATCTTTACGCCTTAAGCACGCATTAATCCAAAATGTGCGAACAAAATGTATCATATTCGGTGAAGGACTTAGAGTTAGAGGCAAAAAAATTAAACAGAATTTGCCATAAAAATTGCTCAAAAAGCGCTAAAATGGCCATTACAGTGTCTAAATTTTTGAAAACTTTCCGGGGAAGCATACCCCCGGACCCCCCTAGAGCCATATTTTTGTTCCTCAATTTGCTTCAAATTAACTTTCCGGAAAAAAAATACGCTTAAAAAATGTAAAAATTTTATGCCGCCCTCCACCGCCTTAAGAATATTCTGAATACGCCCCTGACGTGAAACATTTTCAAAGAGCTTATGCCCTTTTTCGGTTTAGACGTCTAACGTCTTTGCACTCATTTAACATTCAACCTAATTCAAAACTGCATCCCCCCTCTAAAATTTTCTGGATCCGCTCCTGGTTATAATTAAGGGTTCGATGTATGCTTGCATGACACCTGTTGGGTTCGATACTTCCGACAAGTTTGAGAACCACTGAGTTAGGGTAAGGAGCAGTGTTCCCTCTAGAGTGAGAAATTTGAGAAAAATGCGAAATTTTTGGGCAAATTTTACTGATTTTAAACCAGAAATTAATATTATAAAAAGCAAAACTTAAAAACTTGACCAACAAACTTGAATATTTTAATGCAAGACTGTAGCTTGTATCTTGGAAAATCAAGTTTAATGCAAAAAATTTGTAAAGGGGGTCCGCAAAGTAGTGAAATCTTTGGGCAAAAATTTCAATGAATTTATCATTTGGGCAAATTCGCACTAGTCAAAATCCTAGAAGGAACACTGCTCTGTGATCAAATCAAAATCACTAGAACCGATGAAAAGTAGCACCACTGACCTAGTCTATGCGTAACTGGGTATGCAGCATGCAGGTATTCCCTTACTAAAAGTTTTGACATAATTTAGCATAGTTATCGAGTCCAGACCATACTGAACGCACTAAACTTTGATAATGGTTTTTACTCTCTCTATAATGTAACAGTCACTATTATCTTTGAAAAAGTGAGTATTATTATGTCTTTGAGATATTTTTCGCAAATGTTTGACTAAACAAAGCTTTTGCAATAAGTTAGCTATTTTACTTTTTAAAGCAACATACGGATGTAATACAATTGTGGATAGAGAAGTGCTTTAAACAATGCTTGAACGTGAGAGGTTTTTGATTTTTACTTTTTTACCAATCACGAGAATTATTGCAGACCAAGCCAAGCAAGACTCCTTTTTTGAAGAAATACTGTAGTCCAAAAAGTTGTCATCGCTTTACAATTAATGAAGTTCGACAATACGGAAGACAGATTTTAGAAGTAAGTATTATTTGTATCCAAGAATTTATGGTGATAATGATGATGAATTCTTCATCCTCATCCGGTGTTGTCTAGGTTTAATTGTATATATATATACAATTATTTTAGTGTAACTAATCTCTTGTTTTCACGTTTAACTGCCAATCTTTTCTGTATTCTTGCTACTTTACCTCTTGCAGCGTGATAAACGGCTTGTTTATTGTCATCTAATTCTCCTTAACAAATTCTAAATGGGTTTCGCATATCGTAACAATGAATTGATCTTTCCCTGAACAATTTTGATTCAAGTTCAATTTTCACAGTATATATTTATAGGCAGAAATAGCTCACGCAAATGGCATCAAAATGTCAAGAGCCTTAAACAAAAGGAGTTTGGCTCCTGCATTTGTAGTTTCGTAACCAAGTGGTCTTGCAAATGCAAATAACTGCACATGATATGATGCCTCAATTAAAAGCGTATGAGAATTTAATCTAGCAAGCAAATTGGAAGATCTGTAGGATTAGAAAAAAGAGTTCACGGATTTTGCACAGATTACTAACTGATTATCATGTAACGATATATCTTTTCTGCATTTTCTGATTACGATTTTATGCTGTGACTATTCGTCGCAACTGTTGGCAGACTTTCACCCATTATAGAGTTGAAATTCATTTTTTGAATTTTCACACGACTTCTGCAGGTATAGTCTGCGTGCTTTTGCCCATAATTCTAGAGCTGGGGTGGGCAAGCTTTTCACATGAAGGGCCAGATTTGGAAAAACTGTTTTAAAGCCGCGGGCCGCACGCTGATTGGAAAACAAGGTGAAGACTTTTAGAGATCACGGTCCACGTACGAATGTGATCTACAAAATAAAAGGTTTTCACCTCGTTTTTTATTTCAATTTTGCACCGTTGAGGCTTATTTTGTTGAAAATCACTGCTATACATGATCTTTAAAAGAAAAAAGGTCTTCCGCTCTGTTCACGGTGGGAGTTAAAGTTTATGTAAGTACTGGCGGGCCAGAATAAAAGGTCCGGCGGGCCGGATTTGGCCCGCGGGCCGTAGTTTGCCCAAGTTCTAGAATCTAGAGTCTAGAGTAATGTGTTCTAGAATCTAGAGTAATGTATTGAACATTTGCATTTATTTTTTAGGTCTTGAAGTTTTTGCACGACAAAGGTCTTGCTTTTCATCACTTACATTCAGGTAATTTGTGAAGATCTTTAATTTGTGAAAGAGAAATTTATGTCTTCGATTATGACATTGAGATAAATTTCCGCATAACTTTTTTCTCCTTTAGCAACTTTTTCCAAATCTTAGATTCCAAAAGTGGCATTTTTAATGAGTAAAATTCGGTTAAAACATGCATCTACAGTTTATACAAGTAATTGCGAAGGCATGCAATAGAAGGCGATTTTCCTGTAATTCCGGTTGGCAATTTTATTCTATTCTAATTTTCATCTCGTAACAAAAGAGTAATCTTTAGTTTTTCAATAGCGAACTAAGCTAATCTTTTTTGAAATCTTGGGCACAGGGTTTCCACCTGTTTTTTGTCAATTCGAAACGTAGGATTGTTGTAAAATCCTGAAGTTTACAGTGTTGTGAAAGTTTTAGTATTTTTTTTCCAACTTTTGACTTTTTGAACTTGGATCGATCACTGTCGGTTAACTTAAAGCTTCGTACTGTATGCTAAATCTTGCGGTTGTATAAGCTTGAATATGTGTGATAGTAACCGCTTTCACGTTAGGTGATATGCGGAAACAGTTAAAGAAGGAGTTTATTTTTTTAACAGAAAGCCACTACACGTGAAGCAATAAAAAATCGATAAATATAAATTATTGCACCTGAAAAAAATGCAATGTATTTCTAACTTGTGTCCAGTTTCGAGAAGATGACACGTTTGCCGATGATTTTTGATTCATTTTGAATATATGGTGTGAAAGCTTTTTGCCAATGACTTTGATAGAGAGGTTGACTTTCGAACAAATGGTCGTGGTTTCAAAACCGAAAGTTTAAAATCCACAAATTCTTTGCTTTGACTTCCTAAAAAAAGCATTACTTGTATGTGAAACGTAAATAATTTAATTCTGATTTCTAAACACATCATTCTTAGTAAGAACGGCATTTCATGTGAGTAAAATATTATTAAAAGGTTGGAATGTTAGTTTTTGGAAAGTGGTGTAACATAACTAACTGTAACTTTTCGCAACAATTTTGAAATTTTTCAATTCTTGTCCAACAAACTGATCAATACTGAAAAATAATGGACATTTACGTAGAACAGATTACTGTCCCCCTCCACAGTGCTGTGTAATCTTTAAATTATGGATATTAGTTGGCTGCATGAGAGAAACATGTGTATTTTGACATAGTTTGTCACAGAGTAGAAATTCACGACTCTGAATTTCCAAAAAAAAATTTTGACGGTCAACCCAACAAACACTAGTTGTTTAGATTAGTTTTGCTTTTAATTATACGCCAAGACTGTATTAATGTGAAAGAACTCTTGTTTGAAATTGTATGCCTACAAATATCGGCTGACAACATACCAAGCATGCATTTTCAGCTTTTGTATGTTTTATTTGCTGCAGCTGAATTTGTCTTAGAAGATAAAGCTACAGGGTAGTAGATGCATTAAGCAAAAGTTGGTGACGACCCATTACAAATAGCAATCATGAATAATTGATTGAATGCCTTAAATGGACATGCACCAAACAAAAAATACACGTACATTTAATCCTTCACATTGTCCGCTTGTATGCTCTTTTTAAAGTTTTCGGCATGACCAGATTGAGAATAAAACAGCTAAAGATGGCCAAGTGGTAGACTAAGTTTGATTTATGATTTCGATTCAGGTCAAACCAATGACTTGAAGTTGGTATTCACAGCTTTCCTGCTTGACGCTCACTATTAAAGGGACGGTGTGGAAAACAAGTCAGCAAGTTTACTTGTTGTGCCTTTGAGAAAAGCGCTTAGCGGGATTCCCTCATCTTAGTGTGGTAAACAGATGGCCGGCAACTCCTAAGCGTGCTCGTTATAGCACTTTGATCGCTTTCTCGTGACAGGAGGATAAATATGCAACTAATACAAATAATAATACAAAATTGCAGTCTCCTGGTTATGAAATAGGGCATTTACCAGGTGCTGGTGAAATAATCTCAACAGAGACACTATGATGCCTTTTTGTTTTTGTGGTATGCCTTGAAGTAGCATGTATATTTTACAGCATTTTTAGTTTTTTTTTAAATCCCAGGATTTTTGACGTAGTCTCAAAATTCCATTTTTCTTCACTCATTTCATGATTTTTTTGATTACGAGCGCTGATCAGCTTATGCAAGCAAGTGTATGCTTTTTTCTTTGTGGTCTGGTCAGAAGCATGTTACCTTTGTTAATACATGATAATAATGCGACGTGATTATATGAATCAACTGTTTGGTTAGTAGTTTATTCCAGCAATCTGTTATATATTTTTCAGGAAATGTGATCATTGAGAATGAAGTCTGTAAACTTACTGATATTGAGAATTACATGCTGGCTATTCCTCCATACTACAAAGCGTTTTACAGTCAGTTTAGGAAGATTCATGTAAGTGCGAGTGCTCTGTAGTTGTTTGGAATATGTGGATTGTTTTATCACTTGAAATAGTGTCTCTCAAAACTTTGAGAAACCTAGTGTTTTATGCTTAAAAAGGCGCAATTTGCAACATAGCACTTGAAAATTCCTTGCAACATAAATTCGTAATGTACGAGGTGCATTTCATGCGTGAATCTCTAAATATCGAATCGTCGCTTTTCCGACTAGAAAGATCGCAACTGCGTTGGTATGGACAATTGGACATGTGACACGAATGTCCCAGGAAAGAACAGCCAAAAAACTGCTCTTCAACACCGATTAATCGAATGCCTAGCGGCCGTCCCAGAACTTGATCGCGATATTACGTTGAAGATCTTGGTTGGTCTCGCCTTGGCATCCCGCCAGAGCATCTATCCTTTGTTGCAAAGGATCGAGATGCTTGGAGGCTCCAACTAGGAGCTGCTGCCCCCGCGACTCCCCAAGGATAAGCAGGTCTAGAAAAGTAAGTAAGTACCGTGCTGCGTTTACCTCTTCTGCTGCTGTAGCTCTCCCACAATTGAAGGACACATGCTCGAGTACTGCTTACAGTGCTTGAGCTTTTTAATGACGAAATTGATCCAACAAGTCCGAAAAATCAAATCATCATTATACTCTCGGTCTTACGCCTAAGTGTGTAACGAGTGGCGGAGCACATCTCTGCGGCCTAGCACCTGGACAATATAGCTCTGACCTCTGGTGAAACGTCGCAATGGTGACGAACCGTCGGCAACAATACGTCCCTTTTGATCGGACGGGGATCGACACATGTGGCGAGCCGTCTGCAACAAAAATGGCAAAACACACGTGCTTTGATATAAATAATGCTTTTGCGTAAGTCTGCCAATGCCTGTTAGCTGAACCACTTTTTCACGTGGATGCATTTAGTACGAATCGTTAGCAAATGGCACATTACAAATACAATGTGATCTTCTACCTATAGTAACTGTAAATAGCAAAAACCTACCAGCTAATGGTGCTGTTTGAAAGATCAAGAAGCTTTTCGAAAATTATTGTTGAAAATACACTTTAAGTTCTAGTTTTTACCAGTTTGTACAATTACGTTCAGTCATACCATTTGCTTATCGGAAATTTTGGACTAAACGTAACATGATCAAATTGCCATGTTTCTCCAAACAGTCTAAATTCATGAATGCTGTATTGGAGAGACGTTATCGCTAACAAAAGTTAATGGTACACCAGAATGGCAATACATTAGTTTTGAACAGTTAATGACTGCACTTGTAGGAATGTCTCGTAGCAGGAACACCTCTGGGTACCCGAAAAAATAGTCACCGATACTTAAGTAATTTTTTCCACAGCATTAGAAGAAAGCAGAGCCATCCAACCGAAAAGGGTAGTCTGGTGTTGGAATAATAATAAGTGGTTGAAATTTAGCACAATTGGAGCATTTTGCTGCAAAGTTTGGGATGCCAAATGACATACATGGCCAAAACATATATTTATGTACATGCACTTTTCTACTCCTAAACGTCCCTCATGAAGTTTTTGACATAGAAGTCACAAGGTCAAAAGAATAATGATTTGTGTCTTTACGCTGCAATTTTTTTTGAGTCAGTTAGTTCAGAATAATAATTTGAATGTGTACACTATTTCGACTTTTCAAGTCTCCTCAGTGCAGCTTGCTGACTGGCACAACCAACAGTTTAAAATGCGGGGAAAACATTTTCTACTTGTGGTTCCGAACTTGGAATATCGCACCGTAGAAAATGCTCTCTGCGGAAACGATTCTCCCGTGAAAAAAAGGCGCGAACCGCAGGCTCCTGGACAAAGCGAACTGCTAAGATACAACAGGAGGTTGTCAGATCAGTAGTCAGTTACTTTTGATTTGAATACGGTTTTGCATAGTTTTTTATTTTGCGAGACTGGTCATTTTGAATACGAGACCATAGTATGTGAAGTTGATTATGTTGAATGGTTTCTGCGGACATCTTTGTTTGCATTTAGCTAAAACAAACCTTGCGACAACAACAGAACAAAAGAAGTGAAATAATAATTGCTCACAATGTGCATGCGTGCCTGGCGTACTTTTAAAAATGAGAAGAAACACAGTTGTCGAAAACTCTTTCAAAGAAAACTGATGACCATACAATTTAGCCACGGCAACATCTCACTTTCAAAAACTCAATGTGGTGCGCAGCGCATGTTACCCAAAGCATATAGATTTAATGCTTTTGCAGAGTTTTTGCGATTTCTTCGTAATTAATTTTGATTGTGAACCAATTAGACAAGCTGGGGTTCATAATGCAATTATTTGTTTCTTTTAAGCAGAGATGGCAAAATCGACTTGATTTTTGAACTTATTGAAAAAAATCATGTTTGATGAGCTGCAAAATTGTTCAAAATGGGTTGATTTATATAAATTAGGGTTTATCAAATGTTATCGTATATATTTGCTTATTAGACGACCCTTGAAAAATATCCATTAAACGATGAATTTGTAGAACCCACTTGTAAGTAACCGGTATCTTCTACTTCTTTTCATTTGCGCTCAGCCAATGCAGTGCCAACAACAACTAATGACAAATTAATGTTTATATTTTTCGTAAACATGTGTTTTTTGATTGTTTACAGAGTTCAGAAGCAGTAGATGTGTACAGTTTTGGACAACTTTTCTTTGAAATGGTTTATGGCAAGCCCCTCAACAAAGCAACAATTTCAAGTCTTCCTCCTGATAGTCCAGCTGAAATTCGTAAGTTTTTTTGTTATTACAAACATCAAAATGGTCATGACCGTGGTATTACGCCGAAGAGTATAACGAGTGGCGCGTCCAAATCTCACTCGGAATGCCTGGGCAACACAACTTCGAACTCCAAATAACGTCGCAGCGGTAGTGAGTTGCAGACAACACTGTGTTTGGTTTGAGGGACTGGAAATCGAACCCAAATCTCTCACTCTAGTGTTTGTAATTACTACCCAATTGTTTGTTTATTAAGATAGTGTTATTTTTAATATCAAATTGTTGTTATAATCGTTAGAACAACAATCATTCAAAACTGATCATAGTTATAATTTTCGTTTTGCATCGGGTGTAAGGTTGATTGTTATTTCATCATAAAATTCTGCAAAAAATGATCATGTGGTGAAGGATAATGATGTCAGACTTTACAATGAACAACCGATTGATGAAGCAAGAAAGTTAAATTAAAGACTTCAACTTAAATAATACTACAAATGCAGCAATACTAAAAGCAAAACCACGTCAATCACGACGCTACTGGTACCTTGAAAATTCGTTTTTTAAACTTGGAAAGCTATGCTCTTTTAAACTCTCCCCTTGCTATTTGCCTTTTTTAAGAAAAAATTGACAGGTTGACAGGTATGGTGCAAATTAGTTATCATTATCGATGCAATCACAACATAGTCTTGACATCTCAGAATTTCAAGTCTTCCTCCTGATTTTGAGACACCACTTTAGGAAATCGATATACTCACCCTTGGGTACTACACTCATCCTTGCCTGTATCTACACCTTTTTAAAGTTTGAACAATTTGACCATGCTCGTGTTTATTTAATAGCGGTACTGCTTGCATTGGTAATGATATTTGATTGTGTTCCATTTGAAATTACCTGTTGCTTTTTCGAAAGTGTTGTTGTTGCTAAGATTCAACTTTTTGGCTGAATCTACAACAGCGTGAGCTTAAGAGGAGGTATGATAATGTAGTTGTACAGGTTCAGTGTTGGAGTCAATTTTGAGCACAGAAGCTTGTAAGATGGGTCTTCCAACCTTGGAAGGTCTGCTCAGTCACCCTTTGTTTGCTGATGAAACTGTAACCACAGTTGGAATAAAACCTCAGCTGAAGGTAAAAGCAAATGAAATTAATCTCAGTTTTTGTTAAGGCACTGAAGGACTTGATTTGCTTTTTTATTTTATTGTCCCTACAGGTGTATTTCGGGCATTTAACGTTTTCTTAGCAAATGTGATGTTCTAGTCAAATTGATTGCACTTTATGGTGAAAAACTTGCCAGTTGCTTTCTTAGTTGTACGTCATTTCAGGTTGTCTCTTGTAGGTGGTACTAATTTTTGTACAAAGTCTATGAGCAACTGTTAAAACCTGACGCTTCATCTGACACACCAATCTCAAGAAAAAATCATTTGCATAACTATGGACAAAGCGCGGAAGGAACAATGTGGGATGACTCTGCTTACAAGGCAAAGCATAAAAATTGACGTTTGCTCTCTCTATTGCTCATTTATTGAAACTGTGCTTGCTAAGACAGAGTCGCAATGATGGTAAACTAATTGCAATGCATTGATGATATTGAAAATGATTGTTTCAGATTCCAAGCAAGTTGAAAGAATTATTTCGACAATACAAGGAAAGTCTGGAGAGAAAACTAAAAAATGAACAGAAACTTGTAAGTATGCTGTCAGCGGTGATGGGCACAATAAACCTTACTGCACTTAGACGATAACGATAATCGATAATATTAAAAAAGTGCGGAACGATACCGATGATCGACAATTCTCAATTTCTTAAAGCGATATTGGTAATCGATAAATTATCGCCGATAAATTTTTCTGATAAATGTTGCGGTTTTCAACGTGTTTGACGAAGTTTTTTTTTGCAAGTCAAATTGCAAACATGTTTTTTTAGTTTTTTCAAGAAAAGAGAGCAGTTCACGGACTCTGCCGTGGCATTATCAAAAAACAATAAAGAGAGGTTTTTTAAAATTACAACTAGACTTAATGGTCACTGGGTATTTTTTCCATAGCGCCAACTTACTAACTTTGAAGTTTGAGTACTGAGTGCATGAACAATCGTTTATCGCGATAATTTATCGGCGATAACAAAATATATGACAAAAGCGATATCGGTAATCGATAAATGAAAGTTATTTTGAGCGATAACGGTAATCGGTAAAAAATTGTCACCGATAACTATCGCCGGTAGCTGTCACCGATAAATTATCTCGATAAATGCCCATCTCTGGCTGTCGGTTATTTTTAATTGTTTTTTGAATTGATTAATTGCCGAATTTTGCAAGAGGCACTAACTAACGGTTACGTAGAGCGACCAATGACCGTACATCTTTTTTGAGGACATGCATCCGTTTTGATAAAATGTAATCAGTACTCAGACGATGTTAAACAAAATACCTCCTGTTTTCAATAAAGTAATTGGCTGTTTCAAACCGTTCCTACGCTATTGCTGTAGAAATGGCAAGACAATTGTTTTAAAATTGAATAAATACCTGCAGACCTAATGCTTTTATACAAAATTAAACTATAAGTTGATTGACATGAAAAAGTTTGTTATTTAAAACCGTTTTTGTTTGTTTAAATTGCGATAATTTTTCAGCAAACTGTAACAAAACTGTCCAAAAAATCAATTTACAATAACTTTGCAATAATTATTGTTAGCCTATGTCGAAGCCTCTCAATACAGTTTTCCCTGAAATTCAACCTCTCTCGATATTAAACGTGTCTCTGCACAGTTGCACGCATAAATCGAAATTGTGGCTTTGCAAAACTGTATCTTGTTTGGGAAGGAATGAAAATCAGGGGCAAGTCAAAGTGAAAGAATGAAATTATTCCTTATTGATACCAATTTTTCATGTTTTATGATGGGCGGGAAAAGTTACTTGGATTTAAACAAATTGTGAAAAATTGTATCACTTTTACATGGTGAAGTAAAAAAGTGTTTTTTTTTTATGCTGACGTTGGCTTCCATAGATGAAACGCTGCTAGTTCATGAGACCTCCCTGCAGCTAGTGCAATTACTGTAATTGGAATCAATGCAGCTTGTTGGATATACTTCAAAAAGCTAAAAGGAAAATTTTTATTAAAAAACCAACATGGTTCAGTCGTAGTAGGTTTTATTGTTGTCTACACTCTAGTCTACAGTATATAATTAGACCTGAATTTTCAGTAAGGCTATTTACATCGAGCACTAGTAGTCGACTTATGACGTCACAGATGCCGACTTATTTTTAAACACGAGAAAGGTAGCCCGGCCAGCAGGCGTAAACTTGCAGCATGATCGCAGGCCAATGAGAAATTGCGTCCACTTTTCTTAAACTAAGTGAGACATGTAGCACTCGGTGGGCGACCTTGAGGAAGAAATCTAGAATAGACAAAAATAGTTTGCAAATTAATGATTCCATGAAAACGTTTGAATGATCATTTTTCACAACAAAAATTGCGGAACAACAAGTTCAGGCCTATACCCACAATTTTTTACAAAAAACGAAGGATAAAGAGAATTCATCATGAATGATGCATAAGCAATTATTTTTTGGTTTTTATGGCTCTCATTTAAGATTTGCGAGGTGAAAAAAATATTTACTGACGTACATTACACAATTTAAGCAAAACGACAAAAACAGACAACATAAACAATAGTTTTGTTGAAGTAGTTGCAATATGTTTGATACCAAAACATCTAAAATTACTACGCTGCTCGCAAGACCTAATTCAAAAAAAGGTGGAATATAGGACGTGAAACAGCATAAAAAGGTGGAATATAGCAAAAAAGGTGGAATATAGGACGTGAAACAGCATATAAAGGTGGAATATAGCAAAAAAGGTGGAATACAGGACGTGAAACAAAAAAAAGGTAAACAACAAAACACATTACTATCGACCTGAATATTGATTTGCGATTGCATTGCGATCATTTTCATCATTATTATCACTTAGTTTGTTTCGCTAATAAATTGCAGCAAGGAGTTGAGATCTTCAAAGCCAAAAGATGATGAAGGAAAAAGTTGATCAATAGATTGGTAATTTAAAGATTCGTAATGAGCATTAACCGGGGCTAAGGTGGGTGAGTCTCGAAATCTCAAGGTCGTGAGTTCGATCCTCACTCGGAGCACCAATGTTGGGGTTCGTGGGTGTTTTTTTGTTGTAGCGCGATATTGAGTCTCAATTTCAAGTTAGCACACTGATGTAAGAGCCAGAAGAGAGAATGGTATATTTTAAGCAAGCACGCGAATTTATATTTCTAGCAAAAATAAACAGAATACAAGCATTGCCACGTTGGATTGCTAGAAATGACACCTTCTATTTCGGAAAAACCTGCCTGTTCCAGGACAGAGGAGGAGATGATAAACAAATAACGGAGAACGTGTAAAAGGATTGGAAAAAGATAAAAAATTGCACTATCGATGAAGCAAGTTGAGAAACAGCGTGATTTCGTATGGGAAATAGATTGCACGACGTCCAGCAACGTCCAACGAGCACGTAATCGCCACAACGTCACAGATGCCGACTTATATTTAGGCGAAGTATAAAGCGCCAACACTACTTATTTACATGGGAGTTTTGCTATCCGTAGCTAATGGCTACCTGGGACGCTAAATGTCAAACAATTGTTCAAACAAGATTACAGCCTACGTGTGCTGGTAGTCTCGTACAGCTTTTTGCATTGTTGTCGGGCTGACTACTGGTACTGGTACATGCAAAACCGCCTCAAGCCTGATAAGGGGTAGAGGTGGAATTACCATACGTCCTTCTTTTTCACAAAAAAATAATTTGTTTTCTGCAGACGTTAAAAAATGCCCAAGTGTCCTCCTTTTTTCGCATTTTGGTACAGCGAAAACATGATAGAGCATGCCTACACGAGAATTTTGGGATGTTTTAGCTGAAACTACGGCCTGCGGACGTGATGACCTTGTTTTTGCTCTTCACGTGATTTGGTGAGGAAAATTGGACATATGCGGACGTGATGACATTTAAAGAACCTGTCCTCCTTTTGCGCTGTGAAAATATGGCAACGCTAGGGAGAGATAAACCGAAAACGCCAGAACACTGTCATAAAGAAGAGGTGTTTAAATTTGCCCCCAAAAGCCTTGAGCGTTCAATACTTCTTTGTCTCTTATTGCGTCATTAGCTTTCTTCAACTAGTAAATAGGCCCAATAACGTTACAAAACTTGAAAACAATGCATGGGAAAAGTGTAGGTGGCCTGGTTGATTGAGATAAAAGCCTGCGTACATTTAATTGCATGCATGGAGAATTTTGAAGCTGTGGGGGTTCATCGACAGTCGAAATTTTTAAACAAGGCCTTCTATCTATCTCAATCATTTAAATTTTGCTACTAGGCCTACTGCGCTGAGCCTTTAAAATCGTTATGCGGAGGTTTTCGCTGTAGCCTAAACGTCGCAATATCGTCGTCACAAAAAGGGGCTAAATTTTCACACAAAAAATGTCACGTAATGTTTAAACGTTCCACAAGCTTATGGTTTTCGCAATCTGTTCTCGTTGCTTTTCGTACAGTATTACTAAGTAAAATACACATTATCCAATTAGGCGGAGTTGAAAGAAATATCAACAAGGCAACTCGTCTATAGTTCATACAACCAAAACCTGTCGTTTTCGACTTTCTCACTCGATATTTTATTCAAAATTCACGTCACTAACGAAAAATAAAAACCATCTATAAATAAAACTAAAAATAAAAACTTGGCACCATCTAAAATAAAAACCATCTAAAACAAAGCCATCTAAACACAAAAAGTTAAAGTTGGTAGGCCTAATTGCAAGCAGAGCTTCTTGCGTATGAGGCAGCTTTTCACTAGAGGTTCGCTCGAAAAAAAGTTTTCTTTGGATAGTGATTTTCTAATGCCAAACGAACTAAGTAGATGAATGTTGAAAATTTTTTTGAAAAATTTTTGCGTTTTAGCTCCCCACACCCCCCATTTTTAAACCGAGGGGGTCAAATTCATAAAAATGCTATTACTTGAGCCAGGATTATCGTACATTGCTAATATTGGCATCAAACAAACCGGAATAGGCAAGTTTACACCCAACTTCCAGAGGAACTACAGGTCTAACTCCTTTAGATTGGGAGATATAAACAATTTTGTTAATTTTGAGCAATTTTCAGTGCTTTTTTTAGCATATACAATAAGAATAAAGGTTAATTTTTGTTGAAAATTTTCCAAGATGTTACAGGAATTAGTTTACAGATGTGAAAAGTGATTAAATTGAAGTCTATTCATCGGTGCATCTATTTGTCTACATCACAACTATTGCGCTGTGAGTCACAATACAGTTGCATTCAGTTCCAGAATGAAATATTATTTTTTCAAAAAAATTGTGAGTTGCAAGTTTGCCACCGAATTTTTGAAACTACAGTAGTTTTAGTTAAAGCAGAAACCTTTTTGTCTGATTGTTGCTTTTTTATTCCAGAAGGAATAAATTTAAGTTTGAAACGTAAAACACTCAAGTTGGTCTCTTATACATTAAGCACAAAGGCTATAGAGATAGTATTATGAAACTCTGTCCAAGCTAATCACACACACACTTGTTTTACATTGTGGAACATTCCAGAAAAAGTATTGGGAAGATGCAATATCAAAAAGTATCTTTTTTATGGACAGGAAGCTATTGGCACTGTTTCCCTTTGAGGTGCGAAATTTGAGAAAAACAAGAAATTTTGGGCAAAAGTTTTTAAATTTTTCTTCAAACTTGCTGATTGGAATGGTAATTTTTGGCCGAATTTGAATCAAGTTATTTATTATTTAAATTGTGTTATGTACTGTAGAAACGCGATTTTGATGCAAAAATTGGATCAAACTTTCATTAAACCCTTTAAACTTTTGGGCAAATTTTTTGTTAAAATTTATATTTGGGCAAATTCGCACTTGCTGAAAACTTACAGGGAACAGTGGTTATTGGCCATGCCAGATGGTTGACTACAGCCGGTGGATATTACAATTTAAGTTCTGAGCAACAAGCTTCATTAGACCAAGTTGTCCAGTTTATTGTTAATGCATACGTCCCCTCATTTTTTGAGATTTTTTTCAAGCCTACTGCAATTGAATAGAGAGTTGTTTTGAATATACGAGATTACTTGAAAGCTTCTACGGCATTACCAGCTAAAAAATGTTGCATAGATCATGCTTCCACTTGGATGAACTCCAAAACAGCAGCACTTGGAGCAGGCCCGCCGAGAGGGGGGGCAGAAGGGGTCACTGTCCTGGACACAGGGGGGCCCAGGGTTCAGAATTGTCAGGTTTAGAATGCAAAATTCATCAGCTCAAACTACGGCCTGCGACGCGATGATGTTTTTTTTTTTTGATTTCGGGCCGAAATTCGAGCATCTGCGGACGCTATGACCGTATTTTGCTCATCACTAGATGTTGAGCCGAAATTTGAACATCTGCGCAGGCTATGACCCTTCTTTTGCTCATCACTTGATTTTGGGCTGAAATTCGAACATCTGCGGACGCGATGACCTTTTTTTTGCTCATCACGTGATTTTGGGGCACCACTGACCAAAAGACCCAAACGAAATTTTTGCCCCGGGACCCGAAATTTCTCTCAGCGCCCCTGACTTGGAGTTTTGCTAGCGGACATGGACATATCTCGAATAACCATCCGGACACCAAATACGAAAGAGCTGCTATGGTCAAATCGCCCACTTACGGCATTTTTGAATGCTTAATCAAGATCATCACCATGCCTAACCAAAGGAAGTAAGAATGACTGGAAAGCTTTTCGAAACTACAGTACTTGCTGTGAAAGGCTGATTGGACGAATGAAGGATGAACTAACCAAAAAAAAAAGCTCACACATTCGCACGATATTACCACAAGATGAAGGGTTATATTACCATGCCTACTATGTTAAGTGAACTTGATGAAATAAGTGACTGTGCAATTCAGGGTTTTTCAACCTTTTTTCCTCACGGCCCAATAAAGTGATGAAATATGGCCGTGGCCCATTTACTTTTATTAAAAGACATGAAATAAGCGTAACAGCATCATTAGGGGAGGTAGCCGTGCTTTCTAGTCAAGCTCTGTGGCCTACTGAATACAGTGCCATGGCTCATATTTGGGCCATGGCCTATAGGTTGAAAACCTCTGGCTTAGTTGTTTAAGTTAATTTTGAGTTGATGTTGTTCATTGTTTGTAATTGTTTTGAAAAAACATGAGGTGATTGTGTAAATTTGAGTCTATATCAGTAGTTCTTAAACTTTTTATGCTACCGAACCCCTCAAGTCTCATGCAGCTGCTCACCGAACCCCTGCTAAAATTAAAGTTAAAAAATGTTTTGAAACGAGTAGAGCACAAAATCTAACAATGGTAGTCTCCTAACCATAGGGTTACAAGTTCAAGTAAAGTATAAACAGTACTTCGGAATACAATAAATATGGGACGAAAATAGTTTAAGGAGGAAAAACGCCACTGTAAATCTCAAAACTGGACGTTTCGACAACACAGATTCAGCTGTCATCATCAGCAAAGCATGCAGGCACTACAAACAGTTTTGTAGTGCCTTGCACCTGTTTCAAGTTACGTAATAATTGCGCAGTGCACACCCAAGGTTGTGCAAAACGCAATATTTGTCTAGTTATGAAAAACTTACTTCCATGATATCAATCACTAGAGACTACACATTAGTTTTGCGCAAAATAAAAAATTAGACCACGTTGCGTTTTTCTAATTGTAGGTGCCTTCAATTTCTTGATGTCCGCCGAACCCCTGCAACCGACTCATCGAACCCAGTTTAAGAACCACTGGTCTATATGAAGAAAAATGGGCAGAAATTTAACAAAATAAGGCAAAAATTCACATATTTGTTAATAACTCGAAAAATAAGGAAGTTGGACTCATTGTTCCTCATGAAGTTGGATATAAACTTGCCCATTCTGGATCGTTTGACACCAATATCAGCTTGATGTGATAATCCTGCCCAGAGTTATATCAATTTTGTAAATTGGCCCCCTCGTTATAAAAATGGGGGGTGTGGGGAGCTAAAACGTAAAAAATTTTCAAAAATTATAAATTTTTTTTTGCCAATTATGAAGTTAGCTCATTTGGCATTTGTAAATCAATCACTATCCAAAAGAAATTAAAAAAAAAGTTTAAAAATGAAACACCCTACTTTTCACGTTGTAAAATCCAGGCGCAGCAGCCATTGGATTGTGTTGTCATCCAGCTCTGTTAGGTTCAAATCCTCACGTGGTAGATAGATTGGACATTGGTGTAAAATGTGTTGCGCAGTCTGAAGCCCCAGTTCCCATGTACAATATGGTGAGTCGGCTAAGCCCCATGTGCACATGTTGCTGTTAAACCGGCCCACTCCAGTGCGAAGACGATTATTACCTTCAACTCTGTCCACCTATTGACACAATTTAGATTTCAGAAACCTCGTATGCTGTTAAACCGGCCCACTCCAGTGCGAAGACGATTATTACCTCTAACTCTGTCCACCTATTGACACAATTTAGATTTCAGAAACCTCGTATACTTTATACCAAGCAGCTCTGAAACAGAAGACAAGAAAATTAAAAAAACCACATGAAATCTCAAAAGTTTACCAAACTATTAAAAATGCAGATTAGTACCGGTAGCCTAAGCATGCAAGCTAGGTTTAACAGTAGCCTACCTAGAATGTGCGACACTTTAGTGCAAAAAATTCATTATTTAAATATGCTAACTACGTTTAAGTTTATACCGGTAGCTCTATGGCAAAAGCCTAGCCTTACTGCTCAAGACTAATCGAAACCTAGCCTAGTCTCATAACTTCGCCTTAAGCCTCTCTACTAACTGCTTATGTGTAATGCAAAATAGCACTTCAAAAAAAATCAGGCACGTAATCTAAAAGAACATATTGCTTAAGCCTGACAACCTAATCTGCCGCTAGAACTTGATTAACCACTAGTCGTCTGCTTCTGTCGAATAACCCACCTGTGCCATGGATATCGACTACAGGCGACATACAATGCGACACCTTCAAACCGATAACGGATATGACGTCAAATTGATGTCATAAGTCGACTAATAATGCTCCATGTAAATAACCTTAATGATGATCTTTTCAGTTACATGTGTGTCGAATAGATTCTTTGTTTTTTTTCAATGGCAAAAAAATTGTATTCAAAATCTAACTTTACCTTGTACAAGCTGTATGAAACAAATTGCTTTGAACAGCCTTTTAATTTATCCTGTCAAATTTTTACTTTTAACATTTATGGCAATGAACAAAATTAGGTTTTATTTTTGAAGTTTTTGTGAAGCAAAGCATATGTTGTGACGTAACTGATTTGCGAAGCTCCAGCAGAATGACGTTGCGACTTTGAACTTGGGACGAAAAGACACCTCTCCGGTCTGCTAATTTTAATGTGAACAAGTAAATGTATAAAACTGAATTACTAAGCGTAACTTACCATTTTTTCACATAGATAAGCCAAGAAAGGCGGCTATCGAAAGCAAAAGCTCATCATGGTTCAGACAATGAAAGAAGAAGAAGGAAGTTGGAAGCTCGTAAGGTACATAAAAAATCGCATGGAAAAAAGATGAAAACAATCACTCTTACTAAAAAATGTCAACTCGAAAGATTTCGTCTTGGAAGTAGATTGCGCAACGTCTAGCAAGGACCGACGAGCTCGTAATCGCCACACCGTCATTCAGTATTCAGTTCATTTTATGCGCCAAGTAGTTTATGCTGCCAGTAAAGTAATATTGGTGATTTTTTTTCAGAAATCTGTGAAGAAACTGGATGTAGAGGAGAATGGGTCCTTTTCAAAGCAGCCATCTGGTATATATTTATGTTTCGGCTGATCCATCATTGTTAATTTCCTAAAATTAAGTTTTGAAGTGCTGCAACAATTGGAGTAATGTTGGGAGTTGCATTATCAACAAAAAGAAAACCAAATCTTCGCGATATTCGCGGTATTACGCCGAAGCGTGCAAGGAGTGGCGGGGCCTGTCTCCGCGGCGCAGCGCTTGACCAACACAGCTCCGAAGAAACGTCGCAGCGGTGGCGAGCCGTTGGCGACAATGAGCCGATTTGATCGGTGATGAATCGAACCCCAGACTTCCCGCACCGATAGCGTGCGCTTAACTACTGAGCTAACAGCTGGTTCTTGATATACATTTGAGTTTATGTTTGCAGGCCAAACCACCCCGTCTTCTCCCACTGGTGAGTCGAATGCAAATCAAGGTTTGTAATGAGTTTTCACATTTTGCTCGTTTTCATCTTATAGCACTTTTCAGCATATGTTTTCAAGTTCATTGTATTGTCCTGTCGCTAATCACAAGTTGAATCTAAAGTATGCATCATGTCATAGTGGTAAGACATAATTTTTACTTAAATAGAAGTTTATTTAGTTTTGACATCATAGCAACTCCTTTCATGCAAAGACAAAAAACTAACTATGTTTCTTTTTTTGTGGCGAGGTAAAGAATTTCATAGTTTGTCCAAACTTTTCGTTTGACACTCTTCGAAAAGAACAAAAACTAGATGAGTTAAAAAAGGCAATTGTCAGAAAAGGGAGAAAAATTGAAACGCAGCAGTGTGAAAGGGAAAGCCGGAAAAACGATAATCCGGGAAGAGCGTTGATTGGCTGAAAGCCAGGCAATCAGAGGCAGTTTTTGATGGTGAGACGGTGACACTTATGCCCGGCTTTGTTGCCACCTGCACTCCTCCCGCCCTTTCCTAACTTTCCCTTAAAAACTGCTTCATTTCTAATTTTTTTTCTATCATCCTTTCTTTAATACTGCCGCATTTCCTGTTTTTGCTTGTTCTGACGATCCTACGAAGATTGTTAGACGAAAAGTAGGGTGGAGTAAAAAAAACTTTTCTTGGAAATCGAAAAAAATGTAGTTCTCAAATCCGGCCAAATGGTCAAGAACTTGTTAAAAAATTGGTTTTTGGGGCTTTCCATCATTTTCCAGCCTGCTTTCCCCCGAAATGTTATCGCAAACGATAAAGCAGGGGGTAATTCACATATCTCGGTAACCACTGGTTGTAGAGTAATGGTATATAGCTCACAAATCTGCGGAAACACCACGTTCCTATCAGTGCTAAGAAGAAAATTTTCTCTATTTTCGTCACAAACAAAGTTACAGCCGAAAAACAAAAATTGGGACCATTTTTGGTAGTTTTTGGAAAATTCACCCACAAGGAATTGTGTAAGAAGCACAGTCATTTAGTTTTGATCGGTGAAACTAATTCCTCACATATAACTAACACTGTATGTGATTTGATGCATCAATAAATGGACAGATAGTGACTTTTACTCTTGCTCAAGTAAGATGAGCAGTAACAACTGCCTCAAATCAGCAGGACATATGCATCGAGCGGAAGTCACTAAAATAAGCGCAAAGCAAATTTAGTGATTTTAGTAAGTTGATCTTAGTTTGATGTGAAATTGCTTTTGAATTCAACACAAAAAGTTGTAACATATAAAGGCTGTGTAGTGTCAAAACTGACTTCACCACAAAATAATAAATGGCTGTTTTTAGCAGCCAGAAATGCTGTTAGCCGCATAAGGAATAGTTGTGACAAGTTCGAGAAGTTTGGTGCGGTGGTAAAATAAAAAGTTCAGAACAAAAACAACTGTTTTGAGATCAATTTGACCCACCTGACGTATAGAAGCGGTCACACGGTGCTGGAACATTTTATTTGGTGTCAAATGTTTTCAGAAGTTTGCAAGATTTAATGACTTTGTTGAATCACTTTTTCTCCTCTATCAAATCCTGCATCTTGTGCAAATGCTTTCGCAACCAGTTTGATGTGCCGCTCCACAGATTGGCAATGAGATAGATAGTGTAATAACAGAGGATTTTTCAGACATTCTTCTATTTCTGTATCTGTAAGGCTTGCAATTGCTCGAGGTTGTTGCTGGTAAGAATCGAAATTGGTTAATTCGTGGTAAGCGTTTGCTTCCAAGTTCAGAGTTGATACATCGAACAAGCGAATCAAACTGCTGTGCAGTGCATGGGGCAGTCATCGTTATTTCAATTCTTCAGCCTCTTGTTTCCGAGTTACTAGCGCTTTCGCCACTCCTACATTTCTTACGTTTTCATTATCATCCCCTGACTCATCACAGAATCAGGTAACCCATGAGTCCAGCAACTTTTCCAACTTTTTCAGAGAATTAGGAATTTTTTAAACAAATGTGTTTGAGAAATTGCTTTGAGTGTGATGCAACGAACGGTTATTTTGCACACCAAGAAAATGTTTTGATTGCGATGGTTGGGGATGATTGTGACAACGTAAGAAATGTAGGAGTGGCGAAAGTGCTTGCACGTCGGAAACAAGTAGCTGAAGAAAGTGCTCATAACGATGACTGCCCACCTGCACTGAATAACAGTTTGATTCGCTTGTTCGATGTACCAACGCTGAACTTGGAAACAAAGGCTTACTGCGAATTAGCCAATTTCGATTCTTACCAGCAATAACCTCCAGCAATTACAAGCTTTACAGATAGAGAAATAGAAGAATGCGAAGAAACCTCTGGTATTACACTATCTATCTCATTGCCAATCTGTGGAGCGGTACATCAAACTGGCTGCGGAAGCATCTGTATAGACGAGAAAGAAAGATGCAACAAAAAAATCAAATCTATCGAACTTATGAAAACGTTCGACACCACGACGCAGTTCCAACAGTGCTTTAGCAAACCGTGTGACCGCTTCTATACGTCAGGTGGGTCAAATTGATCTCAAAACAGTTGTTTTTGTTCTGAACTTTTTATTTTACCACCGCACCAAACTTCTCGAACTTGTCACAACTATTCCTTATGCGGCTAACAGCATTTCTGGCTGCTAAAAACAGCCATTTATTATTTTGTGGTGAAGTCAGTTTTGACACAACACAGCCTTTATATGTTACAACTTTTTGTGTTGAATTCAAAAGCAATTTCACATCAAACTAAGATCAACTTACTAAAATCACTAAATTTGCTTTGCGCTTATTTTAGTGACTTCCGCTCGATGCATATGTCCTGCTGATTTGAGGCAGTTGTTACTGCTCATCTTACTTGAGCAAGAGTAAAAGTCACTATCTGTCCATTTATTGATGCATCAAATCACATACAGTGTTAGTTATATGTGAGGAATTAGTTTCACCGATCAAAACTAAATGACTGTGCTTCTTACACAATTCCTTGTGGGTGAATTTTCCAAAAACTACCAAAAATGGTCCCAATTTTTGTTTTTCGGCTGTAACTTTGTTTGTGACGAAAATAGAGAAAATTTTCTTCTTAGCACTGATAGGAACGTGATGTTTCCGCAGATTTGTGAGCTATATACCATTACTCTACAACCAGTGATTACCGAGATGTGTGAATTACCCCCTGCGTTATCGTTTGCAATAACACTTTGGGGGAAAGCAGGCTGGAAAATGATGGAAAGCCCCAAAAACCAATTTTTTAACAAGTTCTTGACCATTTGGCCGGATTTGAGAACTACATTTTTTCGATTTCCAAGAAAAGTTTTTTTTACTTCACCCTAGCGAAAAGCTTTAAGGAACCATCCAATTGCTGTACCTTGCCATCATTGAATTACCTATTCAAACTTTTTTTCATTGTTTGGTTTACCGTATGCTAGATCGCTATTCGCTGTTTTCTTCTTGTTATCCGTGTTTTTTTTTTGTTAAACGACGATGTCCTTCGTTTTTTTGTTAAACTACTGAAAAAAATTTAACTTTTGTGGTACGTGACAGAATATTCGTTACGCTCCAGTCAAATTTCCCGTGTGGCTATGGTATACCAGTAACACGACGAAGTTGTACGGTGGCCACACGGGAAATTTGACTGGAGTGTTACAAAGCTTCTTTTACGTACCGCATAGGATAAGTTTTTATGGGTATATAAATTCAGAGGGATGATTATTTCACTTAAGGTCAATCATTGTAAAGAATGATTGTATCCCTACTTGAGTGCCGCTGATGAGGGCAAATTGCCCGAAACAGCTTTGTCCCGGTTCTATGGTTTTGTATTTGCAATGTTGCCAATGATTACGCAGTTATCTGTAAAATTGTACGATTTTTCTGATCTTCTAATTTCATGTAAATTTTGTCGCAAAGTGTAGGGAAGTTAGTGCTACCCTGTAAGCATTCAAATGTTTTTACATCGGTTCACAAAAAATTAGAAATCTCCTGCCCTGGTCGCCGACTTTAAACACAACTAATTATTCATGATAGAATCTTTTGCCTTGGTTTCGTGATTTTGTTACCTCTGATTCACCGTGCATATAGTTAACGCAGACCGCTCAAAGCGTTACCAAAAGTGCAGATAAAATATAGTAGTGGTGTAATAAAAATACTAAAATCAAATTAAGTGATTTCGTATGCAATTCGGATGTGTTTTACACCTTGATCCGTTGAGTACTCTTTAAGTAAGTTGAGTTAGTGAACAACCTTGGAAGCTCTGAAGTTTTCAGACACAGATTTGACGTGAGTGACCATTAGTCTTTAAGATTTTAATGATAAATTCATTTACACACAAATTGTGATTTTGGACCAAAGTGCAGATTTTGGATATTCTTAAACTCTGATAAATCACTTGCTAGTGCATTCATCATTTACTAGTGAATGTGATCGAGTAAAAGACTAAGCGTACATAGTTAGAATTGCATTTTTATATTTGGAGCTTCAATTTTTGCTTATCACAGGTATAAAGCCTGGGCAATGCCACACTTTTGCGTTTTGCCTAAACTCGCGTTTAATTATTAAACTTAGTAGCTTAACAAACTTCCTGATTACAACATTGCCTTAAGTCAGTGTTTCTTAAACCGGGGTTCGACCGAACCCCTAGTGTTCAACGGAGCTGTCTCTGGGGTTCGGTGGAAGTCCTTCAAAATCCTTACACTTTCAGGGGCGTACCCAGGGGGTCGCTGGCCACTTAATTTCGGGGAAAAAATTGGACGTCCGAAGACGTGATGACCTTTTTTTTTAATCTTCACTTGATTTTGGGAGGAAATTTGTACGTCAGAAGACGTGATGACCTTTTTTCTTGGTCTTCTCCTGATTTTGGGAGGTAAATTGGACGTCACACAGCCACGAAGTCGTTAGGGTTCGGCCCCTTGGCACGAGTTAAGAAACACTGCTGTAAGCATATGTGTGTACAAAAATGATGCGACCCTTGCATTGTACAGGTATAAAGTAATATTTTTATGCGTCGATTGTTCAATACTAATATTTAATTCAACTTTTACTTGACAGTCTCACCATCATGTCCATGATACAGGTTGGAGCATCTGCATGTTGGTAGTCGTGTTTTTTTTGCATGTTGCGAAACACGGACGCTTTCGTGGGGTGAATTGGTTTGTTTTTAATAACGTGGTCAATTAATGCTACAAACGTATTTGGTCAAACTGGTGGGTAGCGCTAAAAAGTTTGGAAAAGCATATTTTTTGACAATGTGGTAATTGCGAAAACCTACCCAGAATAAGCGCTCGTAGTGGCAAAAACTTTAACAACAGTTTAATGCACTTGTTGTTAATACATCAATACGCAAGTTTACAAAATTTCTACTCCGGGTCTACTTTTTTGCTGGTTTTTAAAGCAGCAGTGCACTTTTAACATCAAAATATAGGATGCTTTGCAAATCTGTGCGAAACTAATTGGAGGACCGAAAAGTTTGAAATTACTACCTCTGGGCTGCTCGTGGTTCGATTCCGAGTTTTAGTACAAGTTTGTAGATTTGCTTTTGCTGTTGCGGGAGGTGCTTAACAGGATTTCTCCTTGTAAGAAAGGTAGACAGCTATATTTTAATACCCTGGTGAACTTTTTATAGCGCCTTGGCTGCCTTTCGTGATACATTTTATGCAACTAACGATTAAAATAATATCAAGCTTGCCTCTGGAATGCCAGACCGAAGGTTTGATTTGAGCGCTCAATTCAATATGGCATGTTCATCGTACCTGTTCAAAGTACAACTTAGTACATCATTAGGAGGTGAATATGAAGAGAACAATCCTGTAGCATTTCTCACCAAAAGACTATCCGACTGACAAGAACATACTTTTGGCTCACCATTGCTGCTGCTTTCTGTACGCTCATGGCAGTATTGCCCAGACGCATTCCATGCATGGGCACAGTAAACTCGTGATGGCACACTTCAGCGTAACAGCGATTATAACAAAAAAATTCTTTAATTTGTTGACTGTGTTTCGTAGCTTTTAAACGGATATTTTTTTTTGTCAATGTTGAAAATTGAAAATTGAAAAATCCACGTTGAAAATGCCCAATTTCTTTATGAGTATAATTTTGTCATTGCTGTCGTATATACGTTGAACTGTGTCAATCTCTAAAGGTCTTGACGCGATCTTCTATTTTGTGCTATAGAAAGATGCTCTTTTCTCTACGCATGGTTTGTGCTTGTTAGGTGGAACGGCTATGTTTGTGCCTAACATAGCATTGCATGAGATTGCATCACTTTTGAATTTAATGCATGAAAAAGTATTGTGTTAAAGGTTTAGCCTATACATTAGACTACTGTTAGGCAAAATTACGATAAACAGATAATAAATCCGTTTTTTTTCATATTTTTGAAGAAATAGTTATATTTGTTTTTCAGCGTAGACATTTAAAAATTGTCTTTCAAGTGTTTTAGCTCGCAGTTAACTGTGCAAGTTCTGTTGGCTAATAGCGATAAATTCTGCTTAAGTTGCTAATGGTTGAAAGTTCATATTGTGTTGTGACGTTTTGAGATGGATTCTATCCACCCTCTTAACTTTTGGTTTCCCCTGTGTAATTACCTCGATAGGCTACTCATCCCAAGCTTCGTGCGATATATTCATGAATCTAATAAAATGAACAACGTTGGACCAACTCCAGTGCACCAACTGGTTTTGTCTGCACAACTTGTGTGCGTGTCACTGATCAGATTCCATTATTCTTGCTTACTGTTGATCTTGACCTAAAATGTTAAAATTTATTTTATTTACTTCACCATCATAATGTTCGTGAATGTCAGGTCCTTGCTGTAGAAGACCGTGGCTGTAACAAACTTAGATTACGCGCATTGGTCAAGTAAGTTAAAAGTCCAACGACTTGAATTCGTCAACAATTGCAAATTTTTCAGCCTATTCCCTAGCGTGTATTTGCTTGAAGCAGTTGATTTCACTTGTTTTACTATTTCGGTTTCATCAAGTATGCAACTAAAGCTACTAAAGCAGCAGAAAAACATCGACACATCGACTTAAGTACACTCAGTTATGCCGTTAGCAAAAAGCTGTGATTGAGAGAATATGCGGTAGCCGATAATTGTAGGTGTTATTTTACCGAACCGATTATCAAAGTTCCTGGGTGCAATAAAAAGGTTACAGGACAGAACGCAAAAACGCTTGTCAAACAACGCTGCTGTATCAGGTTTCCAAGATCCTGGCTTTTGTGCGATATAATTTTTTTTTATCCAGACGTTTATCCCCCAGAATGGCTAAAAGTTCTAGAGAGACAACTCTTAATTCCTTTTTTTCGCAATTGGAAAGCATGCTGAATAGGGAGCGAGCTTAGGCTATTCTTCAAAAGTTGTTCCTTTTGCAGTGAGCCAGTTATCGATACGTTTCAACTCATGGTGTGCGGCTGAAACATTGTTTCATTTTGAGTTTCGGTGAAAAGCAACTTGGGCATTAAATTGCCTGCAAAGTTTAATTGTGGTGGTATTCACCAGCATGCCCCAAATAACACGTCTCTATTTGTTAAATGTTGGTGACAAGTGTGTGTGATATTGTAGGAATTCCGGAGCCTCCTCCTATTCCTCCACCACTTTCTACGCCAACAGAAACCGCTTCATCGACGCCGGCCAGTAGTACCGAGAGAAGTGCTTTGTTGGGATCGATCGAAGGATTCAACAAAAGTGCCTTGAAAAAGGCGCCTACTAGTGACCGGTCGGCTCCTGGTATTTGATCACCTCACAGCTTTCATTTCAATGATTGTGCGTTTGATTATATCGCGCTCATTGATTGTTTCATTAATTTTTGCTATTGATTTGTCTGTGCAATAGGCTGAATTCGCGCTTCATTTTCGTCATTACCGACCCAATACATTTGTTATTATGATACGCGGTGCTTTCTAATGTGGAGTTTCAGCAACCTAGTTTTAATTGAGTCGCCGAAATGGCAAAGGTTGTTTGGATGCGCGTTATTTCATGGGTCCTACTAAACACCGCAAAGGACGACAAAGGACCTTAAAACCCTAGCCCTAACCTAACCCAGTTTAAAGTCTTTTGTAGTTCTTTGTTATGGTATGATTCCAAGTCCTTTGTTGTTCTTCGCCGTGTTTAATAGATCAATATTAGGGTCCTTTGTTGTTCTTGGCGGTGTTCAGTACATAATTTGAGGTCTTTTGTCGTCCTTTGCGGTGTTTAGTAGGACCGATATTTCATGAGCTGTGAAGTGAACTCGCCTACATTTTTTCCTGCGTGAGATTCATAGTTACGTAATTATTGATTTGTGAAAACGCAAAAAAGTGCACATGGAAGCAACGAAAGACTTTGCTTTAAATCACTTTGCGGCAGCAAATTACAAAAGCAATTGAAGCACAAAAACAGTACCGGTACATCAAAAAAAAAAAAAAAAAATAGACGTAGTTTGAGCAAACTTAAGGTGCACTCGATGCAAGACCGTGCGTATGGGCTGGAAGTTCAAGGATTAAATCTAAGCAGTTGAAGAAGCTACTGCAGAAGCCTATACGTTTTGTTAAGACGTGAAAAAGCGCTTCCAAATGAGCGCTAAGCAGTTGGACATATCAAATGTATGAAGATGAAGAATCCAGCCAGGGGTGATTGTTTTTTTACCGAACGATGACAGACCAGTTGTGGCTCGTAATGACATATATATTGTCGTAGTTACCAGTCAAAAGCAGTGGTCCTTAAACACTAAATTTTAATAGTTCACTGACGAGGTGATTTTTGAATAACGATAACCTCGCGAGCGAAATTAATATGCTGACGATATTTCAAAGTTACCAACGCATTAGCTACTTGTTACCAGAGCTGGGCACAGCGGCGCTACTCAGCAGCGCCGCTTCTTTTTCGCTAGCGGCAGCGGCGCTGTTTTTTTTTTTGGCCACCAGCGACAAGCGGCAGCGCCGCTGTTATTTTAGCCGAGTAGCGGCAGCGCTTCAGCGCCCCATTTAATGCAGATAGTCTATCGCTGGCGCTGATTAAACTCTTTCGAAGACAGCAACTAAAAGTTTTGTTTCTCGCAATCTTACTTTACTTTGTGTAAAAGTTTCAGTCTCTGAGAATTGGCTTCTCAGCGGGAGATACGTGAGGTAGGAAGAAAATTCCAGCAGAAGGATGGGAGAGAGATGTGCTTCATAGTTTTCTTCAAAGTCTCAAATTTACTTTGTTATTTGCTTATAGGGTGTGATGTAAAGCAGCTAGGGAATGTGGAGAAGAGAATGCCGCGCCCGCGATTTTATTTGATGTTTATCTTTGTTAGAGGCGCTAATTGCAGCTATCTCCTTTTTTGCTTTGATGTCTGGCGATGCTCTAAATTTTTCGTTGGGGGCCTTTACATGTGGATTAAGCTTGAGGTGTAGCATGGCAGTACAATAAGCTTTTGTCATGGGAGTCAATCAGGCCAGACTCAGGGTGATGTTTTCGGTCCTAGATTTTTGCGATTGTAGCAGGAATTAAGCGGAGGTTTAAACCTTCGCTGCACAACTCCAAAATCCAAGTAGCTTCCGCTTTGCATCGTTCATTTAAACTTACTTGGCTCCCCTTTCTGGTTCATGCTGGAATTGGCAATGAGGGCATTAAATTGCTACAAAACAAAAAAAAATGGTGCATTTAGTCGTAGACACACGCAAGGGGGGGGGGGGGGGGCACGGTGCATTGCCCCCACACTTTGACCCTGCAATAAGGTGCTAAAATCTAACTTTCGGTCTATAATTTCTCAAACGAATAATGGGTAAAGCCTCCTTTCACCACCCTGCAATAAGGTGCTAAAATCTAACTTTCGGTCTATAATTTCTCAAACGAATAATGGGTAAAGCCTCCTTTCACCTATTGTAGCCAAGCTTCTGCTTTTAGACATAAACTGGGAAAAAATATTTTTGCATTGTCCCTAGTAATTGCACTCATTGCATGCCCTTTTTCGATAAAAGTGTGCTAAAATGAGTGTTTTTTATGTGAAAACCAAGAAAGTTTTGTTGGCAGATGGGGGTTTTACCCCAAAACCCTCGGTTGTGGCTCTCCCCCCTTTCCCAAATCCAGGGTGCGCCACTGCTTTGGTACAATCGCGAATGAGCGAAGTCCATCCATGTGACATCACTGACAAATTAAGAGCAGTTCAGCTAAGCATGTTGAAGACTACTTTTTTCAAGAGCTTAGGCCTACATGTAATGTCGAACCCCAAAGTCTTTGAATTAAGCCCCGAGTTTTTGAATTAAGCTGCATTCCATCGTGAACGACTTTCCCCGGAACTTTTTAAAAACAAAATATTGAAGGACTTGTTCCATTGTCCATTCACTTAAATACCGCGTTTCTTTCAAGCGCGACGATTGAACGACTTTTTTCCGTAGGAAAAGACGAGCTAAAGCCTAAGCGCAGTGGTTTAATGGACCAGCAATTTGAAATGCTTGTATTTTTAAAAGGAGCATGCAACCGATCAGTGGTTTTTTAATTTTTTAACGCTGGTAGCAACATGCGTTTATTTTTTAACTTGTTTCCATTGTATTTTCAATCTGTGTTTTATTTTCAACGTGTTCTGATTATTTCTTTTCAACCTGTTTTTTGTTATTCACTAAAAAGCTGACCATCGGTTTCTATTTACATCCAATCAGATTTCAAAATTAACTTCTCCCCAAAGAGCCCTGTATCTTATTGGATGAAAAGGAAGCTGATTGTTGACTTTTTGTCACTTCGTTTTGATTTTCTTCACTCGCATTGCTATGCTACTTTCGTCAACAAAGTTGCCATTTCACCAGTAGGCCTACAATATTAAAAATGCCTTTGTGCTTTTGACTTTTTTTCCTTCAAAACAGCGGCAGCGCCCGCTGCACTCACTAGCGGTAGCGGCGCTGCTTTTGTAAACAAGCAGCGGTAAGCGGCAGCGCCGCTGCTTTTTTGGTCAAAAAGCGGTAGCGGAGCTACTTTTCAAGTAGCGGTTGCCCACCTCTGCTCGTTACTATTTTGCAATGCATTTCGATATATTCGAGTTACTGTAAAAAAAATCTCAGGAAGTTTATATGATTAGGTTCGCAAATGTTTTTCTCACGAAGTTAAAATACTTTTTGGGAATGTTCTACGCGAGTTAATTTGGTCAGCAAACGAAACAGATCTGTGATTGACTGACAAGAAAATCAGAGGCGCCTGCACTCAAGATTTCTCTATTCGCAGCTGGATTGGTGAGGTGCAGATACATTAGTTACATACAGTATTATACAATAATAGGGAATAGCGATTACGGACACTTGCCTCTGCTGAGGTAGCGAACCTTGTGCCACAGTTTCGCTAGTCGTAAAGTCTGTTCCGTGTCAACGGATTGACGCACTCAAAAACCGTATGCCGGTGATCAACAAGTCATGCTTAAAAGCGGAAGCGCTTCACGAAACAACCGCTTTCGAAGTCCTGGTTTTCTGGCCGATCAGTTTCTTGCTTTTTAAATTTCTGCTGGTTCAAAATTTGCCAAGAGACTACATGGCATTTTTTCTTTTCACGGAGATCTCATGCATCAAACATCACAAAAATATTGCAACATCAATAACTTCTTTATTCAAACACATAAAAATCGACAAAGATATTATTTACGCTTGTACCGGTAATGTAAGATATTAGTAACACCACCATTAACTACGGAAATTTCTCAGGCACACAATAGGCTACGCGCAACTGCGTATTCTTCCAGACTTCGACGTTTTTAATGAGTGGTCTTTGCATAAAACCACAAAAATAGTATCATCAAACATCAGTTTTAAGATACTGAAATGAGCACAATTTTTTCCAACCTTGGCTTCAATTTTTTTCGAATGGAATATTCTGCGCAGATCCTAACTCTTAGTCACGGCAAATTGAAGATTTGGTAGGAAGACCGATCATGGGAAAAAGTTTAAGCTTTTCAAGATGTTTTGGGCAACTACTGTACTGGAGGTTAATATTTTATTCACTGATTTGCTTTCATGTCAACGCTATCTGAGCAATTTACCAAACATAAAATTGGCTTGTTGCACCATCAACAAGCCAGGTCATTGCCACAAATGCAGCTTTCACGCAACAATATGTGGCAACTCAGTGACCAACTCACACATTAAACGGTAATAGTGTAAAGACGCGATTTCGGAAATTGATCTACAAACCAACCCATAAGGTTTTTATGACAAAAAACAAGTTACGGCTTGCAGAATATTTCCACAGAGTGCAATCAAGGTTTGCATGAAAAACATATATGATACGACAACAAAACAAGGAGTACAAAAAAATTGCAACAATAACAACAACTAAAGCAAGGCCAAGTCGCTAATCTTCGACGTCTCCTTCCACAATCAATTCAAAAGAGAAAGGAACAAAAAGATGACCCTCGCCCCCGTAAAACTTGCTTTGAAACTCGACCCAGTGAAGTCGAAGAGCGTGGAGGAATGCAGAGAGTCCTTCCATCACGAGCAGGATCGCCACTGTGAGCGCAGCAAATCCCCTGCAATGCAAAAAATATCTTCAATGGTATCATGGTAAACTGATCAGTTATCACCCCGTGTCAATGAAAAGCGACCTTAATACGATTGACGAGATCTCTCGATTACTACCATGGGAAGTGAGATCCAGAAAACCGGCATGGAAACCACTGGCCTTAACACCCCATCACCGGAAGATTTAAATGCGGAAAAGTTAAAGATGTTTTTTACATCACGAGTAATTGCTGAGCTGGACCGAGAACTGCTGTACCTGACAAGACTATAGTGGTCTTAAAATTGTTTTAAAATAATACACCTTTGAAAATAAACGCGAGGTAATTTATTGCAGGTAAATATTAACAAAACAAAGTTCTCTTTCAAACAAGAAATGCTAAAAAAAAAACACTAAGCGCAATTCGCCACAAGCGAAACCAGTGCATAGACTACCAGTATTGAAACATTCGTTAACAAGTGTAGAGACTGACATTGACATTCGTTAACAAGTGTAGAGACTGACATTGCAAAATTAATCCTTTTTCATTCCAAACTTCATCTCAGCAACTCTTCCTCAATGTGCTTTTTTCTGCAGTGAACGCAGACACAATCGGCTCAAAATCACATGGCATTGTGCACCTGATGATTACGGAAGAACGAAAAAGGTGATTGCCGGAAACCATGTTTTGTGCACTACGTGAAGCTGAGCTTGCAGTTATCAGTTGTCGTGCTACTTAGTATTATACATACTTATCATTAATACAGTATCTTGCATTACGTACACACACAGTTCTGGCCCACTCAACATATTGATAAAGGGCTGCGCCACCGAGGTGACGTAAGATCAAAAAACAACACATAAAAGTGATATTAATGTAAGCAAATTATTAGGTCAAAATTCCCTACTTATTGGTGCCTTCGAGAATTGTTTGATGTCCAAGTTATTGTGTTGGCATACATTTTTCGAAAGTGTATTGCTTGGTCGGCCTCTTCTTTTTCTGATTGATTTTTCGAACGTTAAAATTTTGGTAGAAGGTTTTCGAATGATGTGAGCCAAATATTTAGATTGTTGACGTTTGATGAAATCTGAAACGTTTGTGGTTTTGCATATGCTGTGTAGTTTCTTGTCAGTAATAATGTATTTGTAGTCTTTGGTTAGTTTGAGTCCTTATTTGATCATCTTCCGAAGCATGAATTTGTAGTCTATTTCTTGAAGTTGCGGTTTTGAGACCGACTAAGCTGAGCTGCCATATGTTAAACGAGTTCTCACATATGCGTTAAGGAGTTGTATGCGTATCGACAAGAAAATTCTGAAGCTTCTTAATATATGCTTTCTTTGTTGAAAGGACGACTTAGCTGCAATTATTCGGTTTTGAATTTCTTCTTCGCCCACACCAGTTTGATTGTAATGGATGATTGTTCCAAGATATTTGAAAGTTAGCACATTTTCAATGGCTAAGCCGGATAAATTACATATTGTAGTAGGATATGGGAGATTGGTAGGTTGAAAATTGAAGATCATGGCTTTTGTTTTATTACCATCAATTGTTAAGCCAAAATTTGAAAAAACTTCATGAAGTGCATCTGTTCCATTTTGGAGATTTTTTTTATCGGTGAAAAAAAGTACAAGATCATCCGCATAAGCTGCACGAATATTGATAACTTTCCATAGTAATTCTTGTCTCTTAAATTTGATCTAGCAGCATCGACGATTCTGTAGGGCATTGCATGAAGTTTGATATTGTTTTTAGTGCAAATATCCAGAAAAACTCTTAATACATCGTCCAAGTACAAATTATACAATATTGGAGATTCCGGACCGCCTTGACGTATTCCAACATTTATATCAAAGTTCAGTTGAGGTGAGGGTGTTTTTTTAGTTCTGCTGTAGTTGATTGATATAAAGCATCAAACAAGATAATAATCTTATTGTCTTGATTCGTGTTGGGAAGTCTGTTTCGGATTGATTGAAAAAGCCAGTTTCTGTTGATATGGTCAAATGCAGATTTCAAATCTATAAACATGACACAAATTTGTTCATTTGTTTTTTCAGCAATCAGTTGAGTTGTTTTGGTGGTACGTAGTTGTGGTATACCATCTGTGGTGCCACATCCTTGGCGAAACCCATTTTGCATATCAAGAATCTGTGAATCATACCAGTCTTTTATTCGATTGATCAACACAATGCAAAATATTTTGCCAAGTAGGCTGCTTACTTGAATTCGTCGGTAATTATTTGGGTCAGATTTTTTACCTTTGTTTTTCCATATTGCAGTTATTTGACTATGTCTATACTGGAGTAGAATTTCTTCTGCAGTCCATATTTTTGTATACAGTGATAAGAGTTTTTGCAGAGTTGATTTTGAATTTTGGAGACATTATAGGATTTCAACAGGTATATCCGTGGAAGATATGTTTGACTTTGGATTAATTACAGCTTGAATGTTGTGGTATGCTTAAAATCAAAATTTCTTGCGAAAAATAAGCGACAAAGTATCAGGATCCCTCGACTGTGGAGCAAACGCACATGTTGAAGTGTCACACATTCAATTCACAATCTAAATTACATAAATGAACCCACCAGAAAATGACAAACGCAAACGCTGCTCCAGTGTAACCTTTGACAGCCAATCCACTTTGCATCACCATCGTCCACAACACCTCTGACAACTCTGAACAATAATCTTCATGTTAACCACACCGTCCTGTCTACTACCACAATTTCCACCAAACGTGTGAATTTGGCAGAGAAATTTTTACTAGCCATCAGTAGCAACAACTATTATTTTCAGAATACCATTGTTTATGACCGTTTTTGGATAATATCAACTGTCTTTAATCAGAGTATCATTGATATATTAAATTATAGAATAAAAAAGTAACGCAGGGCAAATTAACATGATAAAGTTGTATTATTTTAATAAAAATCTACCTTAATACCTCTCTATACGTTGACATAATAATGTAAGAGCAAAAACAGTAGGGGAGTAGGACATAATCCCAAGTTATTACGCTTTTAATATTCAGTGAAGATGTCAAAATTACGCGGGCTGATAAATGTAACCCATGGTTTAAACTCACAGTAGTTTCTATGTTTACAAAGCAAAGCACACAATATGCGTTAAGAGCCAGATGAAAAAGGTAAAATATGTAAAAAAATTATTGGCACAAACCTGCCTGCTGAATTTTGGTTTTAAATATAAACAAGAGTTTTGTGAATTTCTGTGTGGTTTTCATTTTTACACTCGCGAAGAAATTTGAACGATGCGAAATGGTGCGGCGATTCAGAACATCTAATGCAATCTGGAATGTTCTCTTTTATCGGACTCTTTCGTGATTGCTAAAAATCTGGTTCTGGTGATCAGATTCTCAAAAGACATACCCAGTATGCCAGATCCGCATCGCACGGGCATGTTCAACAAAATACGCTACTAGAACACAGACACAAGACTTTACTTGAAAATCATTACCGAAACGAAATGTTCTATGAATTAACACTAAAATGACTAATGTAACATATTTCGAAAGAACTTTTGCGAGTTTTTTTTCTTTGAAAATGCTAGAATTTTAGATTATGTCATACTTCCTTACTGCTTTTGTTCTTACATGACTATATTAATCTGTCCTACGTTGACTTTTATGCCAATGATGCAATGATGAAGTCGTCAATTTTGTCTTTTAAAACGTTCAGTTTTTCGCTTCCTGCATGCAATGTTTTCTGTCAGCACGTTATTTGTAAATAATGTTAATATCCTAAAATTTATAGCTGTCGCGACAACATCGCTATCAAACAGTGCCGTAAGCTAAGGTGTCAAACACCAGGCTTATATTAAGAAAACCAGAGCCAATGTAATAACAAACATCCTATTGAAGAGACGTTTAGATCGTTTAAAATTGAATGAAATCATTTTTAATCTTGTTTAAATAGAACGTTCGTTCATTTTTTCCCTTTACATTCTGCTATTATTATTCATTAGTGAAAATTTAATTGAATACGATTAATAGATATTTGAGCAAAAAATCAAAACATCTCTTTTTTTAGTTTACACTGGGCCTACTCTCTAAGCAAATCAAAAAATCCAAGTTTACGCTCAACTAAACTTTAGTGTTCCAAACTTAACGAAAACAACGTTGCTTCACTCTTGCTTACTCTGGTGCTTCCTTGTTACGAGATTGGGTTCGACACTCAGTCGAATTATACCAAAAGACTTTAAAAAAATGGTATCCATAGCGATCGAACTTCGCTTAGCTCCAGGTTTAGAGCTGGCGCAGCAAAATCTGTGGTTATAGCGCGTAAAAAATATTTCAAATTTATGCATTTCAAAGAAAAGTAGAAATGGAAGAAAAAGTTGAATACGGTTGGAAACTTTTAGGTGCAAGAGGTTTGAGAAGACAGCAAACAAACAACGAAGTAAAAAAGGATATTTCAACAGATTGTTTAACAAAGATAAAAGCTGAACAGTTGAAAGAAACATGAAGCTGCAGCACAACACAATTAGCTTCACGCTGAATCAATGTAAAGATAATAAATGTAAATGTAAAGTCAATGTAAAGATGATTAAAGGGACAGTGTGGAGAACAAGCCGTCAAAAAGTAAACTTCACTGTTGGACTAAGTTTAAAGCATCCACAAACAGTGTTTTTAAAAAAGGATTATTTAAGGGTTCCAGCAAATCAAGTCAAAGCATTACTTGGAGCACATGATTTCTGGGGGATCAGTTTATCGTGCAACGCCTGAAATCAGCGTTGTGACATTATTGCGCCATCTACTGTTCGAATGCTTCTACCATTTCTCAAACTTAATTTCATCGTGACTCAAATTTAAGAAACTTTCCAAAATCTCGCGTTGAGGTTGGAAACTGGTCGATAAAATTACAATTCCGAAAAACTTCATTAAAAAAAGTTTATAACCTGAGTGAGCAAGACTGAGCGCCCAGAGCCGCAGATAAGACGCTGTATGTGAGATGCAACTGAGGCAGTATTCGATCGTGTGGATCATCTGATGAATCATGATCTCCCCGAAGACAAACTAAAACACAAGATGTCAGAAATCTTTATATTCAAATACAAGTACTAAGTAGCCAGGTTGTACTTTCGCGTGACAGATGCATTTTAGTTTAAACAAAATTCATGCTGGAAAACCGATTTTGAACAAAATTACGCACATTAAGTTATACACTACAGCGACTCGATCAGCCTTACAATTCTGCTTTTATGACGTGGCAACTACACAGACTAGGTTAGGACAGCAAGCCTGGTACATTTAAACTAACGTCATACCTCTTCTTCATGGGCCTGCTTATTGCTTCCTTCTTTTTCCACCTCGATTGTGGTGCTGACCAGTTGGTCATGGTTCAAGAGAGTAGTACTCTCTTTCGCGTCATCCATTGTCTGCTTCGAAGTCTTAGCCTAAATTAACAATGACATCAGAATCGCATAAAAGTTAACAGCTCAGATGGCCGAGTGGTATAGCGTCTGTCTCTTGAGCTGTAGACTCGGGTTTGATTCCGAGTCGGGTCAAACCAATGACTTTAACATTGGTATTTACAGCTACCCTGCTTGACGCTCAGCATTAAAGGGACAGAGTGGAGAACAAGCCGGCAAGTCTACTTGTTATGCCGTTGGTAAAGACACTTTGAGGGATTCCCCCATCTTGGTGTGGTAGACAGATGGCTGGAAACTCCTAAGCGAGCTCGTATAGCGCTTTGATCGCTTTCTCGTGATAGGAGGATAAATATCCTACTAAATTAAAAAATTATTGCTTTGCAGTAAGCTGGGGTTTCAGAGAAAAGTACAAATGTTATTTCAACGAACCATCCACAGCAATGAAGCTCAATTAAATTTGATGTCTGCATCTTCACATTGCAACATTTACACCAAAAGTGACCGAGTTTCAGAGTTTTTCACTGCCAATGCTTGCCATTACACGAAGGTGAAGTTGGCAAGCAGCAAAACATCTTTGGCAAGTGGAGGTTGGACTTGTAATTGACAATCAGGTGACTTTGAATCTGAATCGTGAAAATCTGTTGCATTCACAAACCAAATTCTCTTTTCAAGGAAGATTTTTCACAAAAAAACTTTACTGAAATGTGGAAGCAATGACAGCTCCTAGGCAAGTTTACGTGCAAAAACTCCACCTTCCGCAACATATCGGAGGATAGTAACTTTAATCAATCACAACAAGCTTATTCGAAGCAGATATCCAAATCTCGCAGTACAAAAACCGCATTTACCATTTCATTTAACGACTTCTTGTGTCTTTTGTACAAGACCACTGGTTTAGTAATCAACATCCATGGAATGCATATGACTGCAAGAAGCACTATGGCAACTTGTATGTAATACTGGATGTGTGAACTTGGCGCACCATACACAGGGAAGTTGTGCTCGCTTGCATTGGGAGCAATGAACATAAACATATTGATCAAACCAATCAGTAAACTCGGTGCCTCCTGAAATGATACGAAGATGAAAGGAAGTTCATAAAATAAGTACAATAGCACATGGACCTTACATTAGCCTCAGCAACTGTCCACACTGCCCACTTGTAGATAATCAGAACACAAAGATATCCAATGACTGCCTGGATAAACAGCATCTGTGGAATCCACTCCCCAATAATGTTCAACGATTTTTTAAAATATCTGTAAGATCAGTAGGTGATTGAAAGTGGAGTACTAATTACGAACATCTCCAACACTAACGAGTCTAACGTACTAACTTAATTTGTTTTCAAAAAAAATTTTTTTGATCAATTTCTTCGGTATAAATTTAAATTTACAAGCAAGATTAAGTCCATCAATTATCCATAAACCTGTAAAACAAGGTGGGGAACCGGCGAAGCACAGCGGGCCACATTACTTAAAATTTGCATATTTTGTCTTAAAAAACACAATTTCTTAGCGTAAAATCATAGACTTTTGCGAGGCTTTCATGTCACAAATTAGTATGTAGTTGAATGTGAACAGTTTTGAAGAAATCTTAATGTTTTTTATTCTACCAGTTTGTCGTACACTTAACAAAGTTCTGACGCGGGCTACATTCAAAACTTAAGCGGGCCGCAGATTCTCCACCCCTGCTGTAAATGAAGGAAAGCTTATAACACATAGGCTATACTAAACTCAAACCTTGCAAAATTCATAGGGTGCATTCAAAAATGATATTCACGAAGTAGTAGTTAACGAAGCAATAGTTTTGCTTATACTGCACATAACAAATTGAACGAATGTACTTACATATGGTTTTGTAATGCAAGCAGCAAACCAAACACCATCTGTGCCATACCAACTATTACAGCTGCCTTCATCTTGTAGCTGTTCTGGAAGGTGATTTTATTAAAAGCTGATTGCCAGACCTGCAAACAGCAGCACAGTTAACTATTACAACACAAAATCACTTGCACAGCACATACTGGGTCGAAGCCATATGGATATGGGTTTCCCAAACTTGATTCATTGAATGGAATTTCCGGGTAGCGACGATACACTCCTCTAACAGCAGGATTCAGAGTAAGCATTGGCACTTGGTAAAGCAGATGATCTCTATAATATATTAGATTAGCTTTGCAACTAGCACGCAGTGATGATGCACTCACGAGTAGTCCATTGCCGAGACATTCCAAGCTGACCCAAATACATTTAACGAACGTGAGAAGCATTCATTGTACAGAAAACCAGTGTACATAGAAAAAAGACCCATAAGAAGTATCAAGTACCTTCCACCAAACATCATTTCCCAAATCTGAAAAGTGAAGAACCATGATGCTTTTAATCATTGAAAAAAAAACTGATGGGATTCTATAAAATCTTTAGATGACTTCAAACCAAATCAGGCATCCTACCACTCCTTCTCTGCAAAAAGCTTCTACCTTTAATTTAGAGAATGCTAGAAAGGCTGCGCAATTTAACTGATCTACCCAAATAATACAGTCGTCACCATATTTTAAACTCTGACCAATACGAGTACATTTTAAATCGGTCGACTTTGAAAAACGCCATCAATCACGGTTTCTTCATTGTAGAACGTGATGCAGCCATACACTAGCATTATACCATTCCTCCTTCGCAAAAGATTCCGTTTGTAATAATAATTGTTTTGTTCCTTGTCATAACCCGCGTCATACCAGAAATTAATATTTAGTAAACTGTCCTTATTCTGATCGCGCTCACTTCATTCGCCGATTTTGCTTCCAAAAATCGTTTCTCGTTAACCACGCAGTAAAGTCCAAACAGAAACATGAGAAATCCGTGCCCAAGATCGCCGAACATAATTCCGAAGAGAAATGGAAAAGTGATGATGGTGAAAGGAGCTGCAATGCAAATGTGATATAAAAAATCAATGATTGTTGCAAACAACCTAAAGGATGTCACAATAATCAAGGTACCACAGCGTTGATTAAAACTAAAGTCATAACAACATATCCACGCTATGCTGTATTTAAAACCTGTTATACTGTTACGACTTTCAATAAAACCTTCGGTGCGATACCATTGTTACAATAACATCCTTTAGGTTGTTTGCAACAACTTACGGTTTTTGTACCACTACTATTTGCAACTGTGAAAGCAGCAAAAACATAACTGCATAGAATAACAATCACTCACCAGGATTGACTTCACGGTAATTCGCAAATCCAAACGCATCAATAAGTGCTTGAAAGCTTGCCGTGAACTTGTCAGTTTTGTTATAAGTCGGAGGAGACTTGTCGGTATGAGTTCGGTGAAGAATCGATGGGACTGAAGATCCGCTCATCTCCTGTTATCACAAATCAAATCTTCATTATATTCGCGGTATTACACCGAAGCGTGTAACGAGTGGCGGGGCCCATCTCTGCGGCATACCGCCAGCGCAAAACAGCTGCGAAGAAACGCAACAGTTTTTCAGATTGTTCTTCCCTTGTTTCTGCTGCTGTTCTTCCAATAGTTTTCATGTGTATGTAGCAGTTAACACAAATATAACTGTGATTATAATTGCAGTAGGAGCTTGTCACTGCAAAGTAATCAAAATCTTCGTAGATGCAATTGCGATAATTGCATATACGGCTGTAATTGATCCCACTCTATTTATAATAGGTAAGTAAGAATATTGATCTTCTAAATCCAGCTTACCGTCCCTCTCCTCAGAGCTAGTTGAATTAAATCGAGGTCAGCTACCGGGCACCAGCATTCACCGATCAAACACTTTTCAGCGATGTTCACGTTGAACAAATTCAATGTATGATAAATCGCCTTAATTTTTCGAACCTAAAAAATGATAATTTTCGAACGACAGCGACTGGAATAATGCATTTCCCAGTAGCACCAAGGCTCCAGAGTTTGATTTTTATGCAAAAAGAGTTAACAAATATTCAAGACTATTATGTGATTATTGATTAGCAGCATTTACATAAATCATTTTGGAAAATAAACATTTAGAACAATTCTGCATTACTATGGCATTTTATTGTCTTTTTACAGAATAATCTACAACGCAAATCCATTAATTATACGTTCAACACTTTACGTGCTAGAAATTTATCACCTTTAGTTCTTCATCTGCTTAAATCGCTTGAAACTGCAGAAGGTGATAAAAGCATACTCTTATACAGTTTAGTTAAAAAACACTGTTAAACAAAAAAGCTTTTAGCTAATCTTTGCCATTTTACTAACTTTCTGAGCCAAGTAGAAAAAAATTTGACATTACCACGCAGCATTTTAATCAAGAGTAAGCAACGAAGGTTTGTATACCGAAGTCTGTCCAGTCCAGCCGTTTGGCTACGATTCAAGCTTATAAATCAATATAAAAAATTTCAACCAATTAATTGAACTTGAATCTAACCCTCCAAGATCTTAGGCTAAATTAAACGTAATCAGTAGGGCGATTCACGGTCAATTTTTTGGATGTAGAAAATAACTCTAAAAATGTGGAAACAAAATTTCACGGTCGTAGGATCAGTGTTTATGAAGTTATAAAGTCAATAAATGTCAATTTTTTGTTTTTTTGGTCAATTTTTTGTTTTTTTGGTCAATTTTTGCTTTCTTACTTTTTTTGCGCGTTTCTACTTTATAGCCTACTAAAAAGAAATGACTTAGATAATTTAGAGATGGAGGTTCGTAACTGTTGGTGGTACCAGGGAGCTGCATGCTGTCGCCGGACTGTTACCGATATTACAGTTTTACACATGCTTAATTTATTCATGTAATGCTTGATGTGATTTGATTGATTTCAATTGTAAAGATCTGTTCAGACAGCTTTGCAAGATTGCAATCGTACCAAAATTGGATTATGATGAAATAAGCTTTTCGATGTGTTTTCATTTGTTACATATTTTTGTCGCTACGTGCCGGTAGTCAAAAACACTAGAATTGAAAAGACAACGCATTAGTTATTCGAACATATAATACTTTGATGTTACACAGATTGCAATACAGCGAATAGCAAAACACTTGAATTATATGTGCGTACATTATAATCTAAGCACTAACTGAAGTTACTTAGGTGTTGTTTTTTTCTTATGAACTGGTTCTTTAATTTCATTGTTTCGTTTGGTCAATAAAGTCAATTTTTTGAGATTTTTAGGTCAATAAAAAATCGCCCTAGTAATCAGACTTTTCTGATTTGTCAGATTCAAGTTCAATTTATTAATTGAAAATCTTTACCACGAAGCATTTCCTTTATCTCCTCTACAGGCGACTTACCTTTATCAGCCAAACCCTGATGTTCAAAGCGACTTGGGAGAGAACAAGTCTACGATGATCTTCTGTTTGGTTGAGAACCTTACAAAAACGAGCGAGAATTGTTAAAAAAAAGAAAATTAATCTGCACATTCACAGCATAAACCAAACAAACAAGCAGAGTACACGCAAATCATAATCACACACTCGGGAAGTAGTGACAAAACTCGCGAGCAAGAAAATAGTGAAAAGCCTAACGAAAAAACAGAACCCGGTTTGGGTCTCTAATAAAATAACATCAATTAGTCAATAATACAAAGCCAAGGTCATAATGAGTAATTCAACACAAGATCAATGTGCTTGTAACTTAAATGAAAGTTAAATGCACCTTTTCACAAATCACAAATTCATTTCGGCACAGAAGCCAGTTATAATTTAATGATAAAGACGTTTAAACCTGTTTGCTGATGCAATTAAGTTGAAGAAAATAAGGTAGGGCATGCATAAGGTACTTTCGCAACCACCCTACTTATACAGATGTTGTGATCGCCTCGTAAAATAGGATTTGAGAAAAGTTTTTGCATTCTTGAATTGTTACTAAATCTTATGCTTGGCACAGTAAGTAGACAATTTTCTGAAAACTTACTCACTTTACCTGATTTCACCAATCAAGTTTAAAAATATCGGTGCGGGAGGTCTGGGGTTCGATTCCCGGGCCGGTCAAATCTACACAGTGTCGCCAACGACTCGCCACCGTTGCGACGTTTCTTCGGAGCTGTATAGCCTAGGCGCTAAGCTGCGGAGATGGGCCCCGCAACTCGTTACACGCTTCGGCGTAATACGGCGAGTATAATGAAGATTTGAAGTTTAAAAATATACGTCAGTTTATTTACTAAAGAGACAATAAAGAGAACGACCATGTACAACATATACTGATGTCAAACAACATCAACCACAAGGTTACAACACGCAACTGTACGAACACAGCATGCATTTAATGCTTTACAATCTGCAAGTCTTCAATGCGCGTCATGACTCCCAAAGCCACCTGACGACGTTCCTGAGCGGTATCAGGACACGGATACAAGGAAGCATGAAATCTAACAATGAAATCGTAATCGGTCATGTAAAACCTGTAACGCCACGTCATAATAACTAAGCCATTATTAGCCTTAAACAACACAGTTAAGTTGACAATCGATCTTGAGATCTTAGTCACTTTTGTTGAAGTAGGAATAAAGCCTGGCCTACATGCCGCACACTTCAAATGCTTAAGCTAGTAAGGCCGTTGCTCCACCAGATAACGAAAAGTTGGCACCAAAACGTCTGAGCTTACAAGATTGGGCGCTTAAAACGAGAATCGTGTAGATGGGCTTTAACATTCTGCAGTCAGAAAAATCCTCAATGCAGTTAAAAAAAGGATAAATAAACTGATGAAAAATCGATTTTTTTATTTCCATCTTCAATATGAAAAATTAATCATTTTTATTCTTAAAAGTAACATTAGTTAGCTTAACATGAATTACCCGTAAATCGTATAAAAATTTCTGAAATAAACTAGTCTCCTAAAATTATTTATATATCCAATATATTTACGGAATTGTAGCATTGAAATGTAGGCCTACAATTTATCTGATCACAAGTGTTGGCAGGGGATCTACAACTTCTTTCAAAGCTTGGCAAAATATTTAAGTGGTGCAATTGCCTGTGCCATTCTGCGTAAATGTCTTTGCCACTAGCCCTACACCAGCAACCGCCATCACCGGCGCAGCCAGACAGAAAAAAAGAGGAGGACAACTTTTTCTATTGAATTACTGGTTTTGAGGTTTCAGACTGGCCTATCAGTTTATATTGAAGAATACGTGATTTGATTCTATTGTTGCGCTATACGTAATTCATAAGTTTTTTATGCCTTTGCAACAATGGAACTGTTAATAAGGTATACTTTTTGTAATAACTGTGCTCTGATTTCTACGGAAAGCAGTCAAAAATTACCCGCTTTTTTCTCGCCGCTTTTCTGCACGTGTGCAACTGCGCTGGTACCATTGACCGCCCCACGCTGCGTTTATCGCAGTTGCAGGGATAATGTAAACATGGCTTTCATCGCTGACGTCAACAAATTCGGACAGTGCTCTCAGACTGCAGCTATCAATCGCATTCCATGAAACGGATTCTCGGTAAGTTTTGAGTTAAGATCTAGACTGAAGCAGTTAGCATAGCCGATGATCGCTTGCTTCATCTATGCATTAAATATTTTTTTAAGAGCCAAGCAATGTCCTAGCTTATGGGAAAATATACCATTACCCTACGTTCCTTATTATTCAAATACCACCTTTGAATAAGGACCCGAGAACGAAGAGTAGGCCTAACTGAGCTTTGCTTCTTCAGTTACAAAAAGTAATTCTTTCGAGAAAAAGTCTCTGTGGCGTACCGCTTTCTTTTCTGGAATAGATAAACAAACGATTTGCATCAATTTATTTTCGGTCAATAAAAATTTTTGTTGATTGCTGGCTGTTCATCACTGCGCTAATATGCATTTTAAGCAGAAAAAATGTGACAGCGATTGATCATTTGTTGCGTTTCGTTGTGTATAGCGTTGAGGGCAGTCAGTTGAATGCAATGGCAACACAATATGGCAGGTTGTCGACACAGCGGCATTATTTTCATTACAACCCATGGTTATTTACGAAAATTTAATTCAGTTGGTCATTCAACAAATTATTTCCTCTCCCCCCGCTTTTCTGGCGATTTAATCAATGGTCATGCTCAAGTTAAATAGCATTTTAAACGAGGATTTCAATGTTTAATAATTTTTTTAAGTCTCTACTTGGAAAAGGGGGAGACTGCTGGTCCCCATAATCCCCCCTGGCTGCGCCGGTGACTGCCATAATGGGAAAAAAGGGAAACACTTAATCAAACGTCCAAACGTTTTTAGCCTTTCGGCCGGTTAGCTCAGCTGTTAAAGAGTACGCTACAGGTGCGAGGGGTCTGGGGTTTGATTCCAGGGCCGTTCAATTCGGCACAGCGTCGCCAACGGCTCGCCACCGTTGCGACGTTTCTTCGGAGCTGTGTTGCGAAGGTGCTAAGCTACGGAAATCGACCCCGCCACCAGTTACACGCTTCAGCGTGATTTGATTTTTTTAGAATTGGATCACTTCAGCGAAATAATAAAACCGCTGCGCATCCTGAACACAAAAAACTTTCATGAAACTTACGTTTAAATTTGTCGGTGCAATGCGCACTAATGTAACAATCATATTATTCATGAATTGACAATGGTGAAAAGTGAATTCATCATAATCATAACAATGGCCCAAAAAAATTACAAGCACAATCGACAAACTTGTAACAACGATTTTGTTTCAAAAGTTCGAAAACGACGGCAAACACTGCCGCTAGATGTCAGAATTGGTCACATATTAATTATCACCGCTAGTGCGTTATTCAGATCGATTTCACCGCTTCTCTATCACCAGCAAATTCATGTTTAATACTAGTGTCCGTATTCGACAAAATTGTTGGCCAAGAAAAGCTTTACAGATCTGGAAGATGAGTAAGAGCCATGACTCCACTTTGTGCGCAGAGTGAAGAGTGGCTCGAAATCAACAATCACTATATCATCGCTGCACGTCATATTCTTTGAACGTTGAAAATAATGAAATATGAGGAAACGAGCCGATTTAAGTCTATATACACAATATATGAAAACATGCAGAGATAATATGGTTTTCCAAGGCCTACCGCCCCTGTGTATGCTAAAAAATAAGTGGCGGGAGAGAGAAAATTTCAATCAAGCAAGAGAGTAATCAAGGTTATTTAAATTAATTTACCCTTCACAGATCTTTCGAACTCGAGACTTGAGTTGATCGCCTTGATAGAAAATAACGAACACGGACTTGTTAACTTCATCACCCTACAATACAAAAATTACTCGTAAGCAGGTGGTAAGAAAAAAAAAAAACTTCTTCAAAAGTGACAAGAATAACACACGAAAACGTTGGAGCAGACGAAAGCTGAGTTCATTGTTTTAACTTATTTTAGAAATTACTATAGATTCGTATATACCAACAAATTGCAGTTGTCTTTACCCATACATTGTTGAAAACTTACACCTCAGCACAGCGCAGAAAATGTTGAAATATAGCAAAAACGGGATCACAATAATTAAAAGTAACAAAACAAAAATAAAAACTTTATAACAATAAGTAATAGTTAAATCTGTTGTTGTGACGACACTAGCAGATTTGTGTCATGAGCATAAAAATTCCGAAAATTACTCTCCAATAGAATAAAAATTCCGAAATTATCTGAAAAACAAGCCCTAACTGACATATTATATATATATTGAATGAACAAAAATAAGAGTTATACTCCAGTGTGTTTTTAAGGTTTGGCTTGAGAAACCATTTTAAAAGCAATTTTGAAAGACCGCCAATGTGTAAATGAAACTGCAGTCAACAGCCGTTTCAACGAAAATTTGCAGATTTTGAGAGACCGCTGTACAATTTTGAGAGATAGTTTCAGTTCCTCAAGAGCCATAAAAAACACTGGTTACATTTATAGCAAATCTTATCGAGAATTCAAAATGGTTTGTCTACAACTCGATAAATCGAAGCCTATATTTTACTTAATCAGTATCTGTGCTCAGACTGGCACAGTCAAATTCAACTACCCACAGCCAACTCAAAAGCTAACAGAGAAAAAACTCATTCTGATTTACACAGACTCTTATGCTTGTTTTATTATAGAACGTAATCTTTCAATAAAACTCGGCCATTTTACTGCCAAGAAAATCCAGCAATCCAAACATTACCGTCACTGGATCTTCAAATGGATCTTCGATTTCAGTATATCGTAAAAACACGTTTCCTCTGCATGCCCGCCACAAAATGCGCTCAAACGCAGGAACTTTCTCCCGAAGAATCACTCCTGCGACGAATCTATAGATGCAAGTAGAACACTAGTTTAGGCATTTCAGTAATTACACTTAAGAAAAACCGTTAAATAATGAATTCAAGCTAACTCACCAGTGGCGTATTTAAGGGAGGGGGGTATTGAGCCATATCCCTTTTTGCCTTTTAATAAACCTTGTTTTTTAGTAAAAAAAACAAATGGTGCAAGTGACAGAAATGTGGCAGATTGTTTTAATGGCTTTTGTAGCTTATACCCTCTCCAGTTTTCAAAATTTCTCGCTACGCCACTGCATCTCACCCAAGTTTTGTAAAAGGTCCTCTGTTTTCTGATGATGCAAGAGATTGGCTTTCTTCATCTTCTTCCATCAGCTCCTGACGCATTGCAGCCTAAACAGCACAGGCCAATAGTAATGCAATCAATTGCTGTCTCTTCTGTAGCGAAGTCAGACAATTACATATAATTTGTTTTTTCCTGCACAGTTATAATTCATAATATCTTGCATAGAAATAAATTTTTCACCGTATCTCGTTTAATAACCCGCTTTTTACTTGACTCTTCAGCGAAACAACTTTCTCGATATAGAAATTCAAGCGGTAAGAGCTCTACAGTATGTAGGGAATGACCGGGGCAACAATTTTGGCTGGAGCCGGGGAATTGCGCCTGCCCGGGTCGGGATTTATACAATGCTTTATATTGTGTCTAGAATACATAGCTAAGTAGGCTACTTGCGACCTCACTTCTTATGAAAATGCCGTCAATGGTGTTACGTACATACGTAATGCTTTTGTTATTGTTTTCGTAATTGTACACGCTTTTCATTAGTGCATGACGAACCTCACAAAAGCTTTAAGCATGCACGCTCTTTATTTTCACGCACCAACGCATTTTTCATGTAAAATAAAAAATCCTTATGTAAAAATTAAGATATGACCATTATATTCGTTGTATGAGACCACCCCAATTTTTAAGGGTGGATTTTTGCACTTTAAAGGTCATCTTATGCGCCGGAATCCAGGTAAATAAATTTAAAATTCAACCCCGGCCAATTTTTATGACCCCCTTGGCAGGTGCCAGAGCCCCGGTCGATCCCTAACAGTATGTGGTGCATTGACAATCTTAGATACGTTTTTTTTTTAATTCTTAGTCATTAATAAACGCCGGTGTACAGTTGATACCACAGCAATTTGAATATTATTACTTAAAAAAAAATCTTGAAGATCCTACAAGGTGAAACAATTATTAGAGGTTTGAGTCTTTATTTCTAATGTGCATAAATTAATTATATGCTCTGATCTGTGTCGCTAAAGCTTTTCATTACAGAAAGCACAACCTCATTTTCTGACTAGAACAAATTTTCTATTTTTTTTAACTTGAAAATTGACAAACCGTTCTATCAACTACACAAACCGCACGTGCTTTCTCACTTAGTATAAGCCTGCTCGTGAAAACACATTCTTGTTCAAATCAGTAAAGTGGCATAAACAAGATTAGCAATTTTCTGACACAATAGTATGTTCACATCAAAGATTCAAAAAATGGTATTCATCTTTCCCTACCTCATACACAACATTAAAAAAGTTAAAACAAAAACATTCATTTCGTATATCATAAGGAATAAAACTTAACGGGATTCTATCGCCTTTGAGTGGCAGGCAGCTCGAACAGGGTTAGTTACAGCACATTTGCGAAATTCTCGAAAGATAGAAACCCAAGTACCGGCAAAGAGTATAACCTCCACAGATACCACTAAGTGCCGTCGTAGGTGCTACAACAATGGCAATATGAAAATTATTTCAAAAGCTTTTGAGCTTCAAGCAATTTTTTTAACCTGTTCACCTACTGCAATGATTTTGAAGCAGGGTTCTGCCAGAATAGGAAAATCTATATTGATATTGTAAGAACACTCCAGTTTAATGCAAATAATGCGTAGTGGTGCACCACTGCACACAATCATACCATATATTCTCATTGTAAATAAATCTGAACATGAGTGGTTTCATTTGATTCTTTCAAATCAACGCTTTTTTGCAAAAGACCATTAAATCATTCGTCAAAAGTTTCTTAGCCTCTAGAATGTGCATTAGGATTCCGTTTCACCAAAACGGCTAAAAACCATCGACCTACAGCAATACGAACAAGCAAAAAAAATCGCTTTGCACCCGACAAATCTGATCTCAGCATTGTACTCACAGACATTACAAATAACAGCAAAATCAATGCGCTGATGCACCTAATTGCTTCGAAACGCAAATTACCCCCTAAATGCTGTGACACAGAAGAAAGCTACAAAATGTGACCAACCTCTTCAAAAAATGTTTGGGTTTTCTGCAGGATAAGCTTTAGCTCAGTAAGTTCCAGAAAGTTTCGTTTTAGTTGCTCTTGATTGACATTGACCTCCCTCATATCATTCTCAAGTTTTTCAAACTTTGCCTGCGACAACATACATTAATTTCAAGTTCAAAAATTGTAAATAACTTGTTGTATTGCTACACGCTGACTTCCTTATAACTTTGCGATTAACAAATACTTCAACAGCTCAGATGGCCAAGTGGTAAGAGCATCTGCCTCTGGAGCCGTAGACTTAGGTCACACCAATGACCTTAAAATTGGTATTCACAGCTTCCCTGCTTGACACTCCGCAATAAAGGGATAGTGTGGAGAACAAGCCGGCATGTGTGCTTGTTGTGCCGTTGGGGAAAAGCACTTAGCGGGATTCCCCCCATCTTAGCGCGAGAGACAGGTGGCCGGCAACTCCTAAGCGAGCTCGTTATAACACATTGATCGCTTTCTCGTGATAGGAGGATAAATATGCAACTAAAATACAAAACTAATGGAAATAATGAATTCTGAATTGCACACGTTGTAAGCTATGAAAGGATTAAATCTCAAACAAATGGAAAAGCGAGGCTGAGTACCACAAGCGGGAAGTAGGGGGCCAAGGATGCTCAAACCCTCCCCGAACTTGATTGCTTTTGATAAATGATTTGTAAAAACGGCAAATTTTGATTACTCAGTTGTCATCCCTGTTCAAAGATACATACATCGCCCATTTTAAGAAGTTTCAGCTGTTATCAATGACACTAAAGTGCACCGACCACAAAAAAAGTTGTCTAAATTACACAATTTACTTTAATCGAGAAAAAGTATATTCACATTCAATGAAGGAATAAAGCTATATTTTTGAATGTTTTGATCATAAAATATTACTCCACTCTTAACACACCTCCATGTCAATCATTTCCTTCGGAAGAGGAGCCATAGGGTTTTCTCGGTTGTCAGTGATTGTGATGTTATCTTTAATTAATTCTTTTTCAAGAAATCCTACGAGTAATCATTAACATGGTAAAACAATACAACAATTTGTTACTTCATAAAGTACTTACTCAGTTTTCGTTCCATTTCATCACATCTTCTGACCTCGTTTACAAACTTTCTCTGAAAAGCGTTGGCCACAGGATTCAACTGAAAAAACATTGTGCACAAGTTAAGTTTATCTCGAATTACGACAACCTCGTCGTTGCTTATACACTAATCGTTTTAGAAAACAAAACTTTTATCAAGCGGATCTTGATTAAAATGTTGCTTCCTAAAAAAAATGATATTTTTACGGAGGTATATAACCATGCACTGGTATCAACAATAAAAAGTCCAAACATAATTACTTGAACAAAAGCAAGAACACAAGTTTGAATTCGTTGCAGCTATGCATTAATACATCACTTTTTCATTTGAGCTACAACGAGTATACGAGGAAAAGGATTTTTGCGAGCTTTGGTTTACCATGTTTTCTTGAATAAAGCCACAACTATCACGAAAAAACAAATAAACTCGCCAGCCTTCTCCACACTGTCCCTCAAATGCTGAACGTCAAGGAGGGAAGCTGTGAATACCAATTTTTTAGTGATTGGTTTGACCTGACTCAGAATCGAACCTCAAGTCTACCAATCCAGAAGCAGACACTCTACACCACTTTGCCATCTGATCGCTTCAATTTTTTATACGAACGTTTTCGTCTTCAAACTGGTGTTTAGTGATCATTTAAGTTAATCTACCAAAAGTGACAAGAAACCTTAATCAGCTGCATTTCTATTGTCTCTCTTGTGAAACACAAACAAGTAGGTCATCACGTGCTACTTTACCGCTAACCCAACAGCTGCTAATCCCGTCAGGTTTTGTAAAGCACTCAACAAAACCAAACCGAGGAAGGGTTAATTACTAGGTAGCAGTAAAGACAGGATTTACTCGAACAATGTCAGTTAAATTGATGATCATGAAAATGAGCATTGATCCACTAGTTGAAATAACGCATATACAATGTTGTTGCGTGTCGTTAGATCTTTTGGCTTGTTTTCTTGTATCATTAAAGAAAGGGTTTAGTCCTTTGCAGCTTCTATATATTGCTTTTTTTAATCAATTGTGCGTTTTTTTTTCGAGGGTGGCTTCACTTCAAGAAGATACGGTACTGGCATACAGAAGACTAGCTACTATTACAAAAACAGCAAAAATCCTACCAAGCATCACAACTAATTGGCTTAATTAAACGATAAACACAGCAACGACATTGATGAGACCTGAAAGTTCAAAGCAGTTAATGATGAGATGTGACCATGCAAGGATATCAGTAAATCAAAATTGAAAAATGTTTCCCGGATGATCAGCAATGGGGGGAAAATGTATCTTACTTTTCTCAGCCTAAACCTCAACCAAAAACTTGAATGGGAATCTTTTTACCCTGTGCATCCTCAGATACAGCTGTATTATATACTGTTCATACTACTTTTCAAGCAACTACTGAGTCAAATTGTTTAGTCTGTCTCTTTTCCTTGACTTTGCGGCCATGGGTAACCCCAATGGAAGTAATCAAACACAACTGACAACATTGCTTTATCCACCACGTATAGGTGGCAATCAATAGGAGAGGAATCTCGTGCTTTACAACATTTACCATGCAAAACACTAGGCTCAAGCAACTACCAGTATTTAAAATTACGAGAACGTTTCAAACACTACCCTACAAAGCTATAACAGCATTCATAAGAATGTTTTTGGTATGAATAGAGAACTTTTGCACATCCTAACCGGTATCTTATTTTCTTTACCCAACTGCCTAAACCTGTTTTAGCCAACAGAGTGCAGAATCACTCTATCCCAAGCAAGGATATAAAAAACCCAAACATTTTTATGCACAAATTTACCAGTAACAAATCAAATGCAATGTACAGTACTGCACACTAAATGCACGGTTGCACTTTGAAAATATTTACTTGGCACCACTTAAATTAAATACTGTACATACATTGAATGCAACTTGTTACACTACCGGTACCGGTATGTTGGGCCAAGTAAATTTATGCATTAAAACGTTTGGGTTCCTAAGAGTGATTCTGTCCCTTGTTGGCTAACTTCAGTTTGTCTGGGTAGACCAAAGAAAATAAGATAAGACATGCACAAGTCACAACTCACAGCAAAGATAGTCCTACACAGTACAGATGCTATGATAGCTTCTGGCTTTGTAGGGTTGTACTTCAGGATTCGAAATTAATGCTTGCCCGCTGCCAGTTGAAACTGTCCCGGGCAAGTTGATTTTGATTTGCACTAGCTCGAAAGGCCAGCTGACAAAAGAGACTTTTCCCTTGCTCAGAATATCAGACTTGGTTCAAAACAAGCACTTAAATCAACTTCACAACAGCGTGAAAGTTTTATCCAACGCCGAGAAACGCTTTCAATTAGACACATACAACAACTTAATTTACACCTTCGTACTTTCTTTATGTGTTGCAGCAATGCACAGTATATTCTGCCCTTAAAACTTATCTTTTTCAATGTTCAAGCTCATTTTATTATAAACAATACACCCAAAATACAGCCAAAAATTTTTAGCTGTATCTTGGGTGTATTGTTTGTAATAAAATTGCTGACTAACTCCCAACTGCACCGTTTGCCAATGTTCAAGCTGCGAGAGGATTATTGACCGCGTAATTCCCACAAATGTAATGATAATAATTAGAAGTCAAGCAATTTTTCTCAAAGTTAACTTTTTGCACCTAATTACCGGTACGTGAAGCACAAAAAAAGCTTATTTAAGAGGGAGAGAGAGCTTAATACAAAGTGGTAGAGTGGTAGAACAGAGAAGTCAGAACGATAACAGCTACGGTTACAATAAGTTGGAAGTTATGTGGAGATTTGTTAAATTACAACCGGGGTTATTTGTTACATTACAATTTGTAAACAGTTATAGATACAACCTGGGATTGAAAATCCACGGAAATAACAAAATTGTTCTAGAGTATATCACATATCAGAAGCAAATAAAAAATATATCAGACGCGTTCGTGCAGGCCTGAATTCTATTGTTAATCCTTCACATTTTATCATGCCTTTCGTTTTTTATTTTTTTCCCAGTATTAATCTGTTTACTTATAATGTTAAACTGCATTTACTGACCACACAACCAGCACCACGCTGTGTTATTTTTTTCGAAATTTGACTTCGATCACTTGACCTGTCTACTAAAATTTCGGTCATTTCAATTATTTTTCGGTCATGTTTGAAGTAACAAAACCAAGAACAAAATATACAGTTATACACCCACTCCTTTGTAAACGCAACACAAATAAAAACTACTTCGATCAGTTTGATGTTTGCTAAACCTGACACTGTGACACCAGCAGTCCATTTGTAGCTAATTGTTGCTTGCATATTGGCAAGATATTTACTTCGGTCAATTGACCGAATGGGCTTTAATTTTTTTGGTTTTTATGCAGTTAATTTAAACTATGACCAAAATTTGACCGAAAAAATAAACCCAGGCGGCACGTGAGAAAAATAACAGCCATTGTCACTGCATATAGTTACCCCAATAACCATGAAATATAGAACCCTTTAATTTAAGTGCAGCTTTAGATGTAGTACTTTCTCATTTTCGCATTGAAAGCCTATGTAACATTAACTAAAAGCATGATTTTTTTCAGGCAAGTTAAGATTGACCCGAGCAAGTAGATATTTGCAACCACTTGCCCAATAGGCAAGCGGCTAAGAAAGTAAATTTTGAACACTGTACTTACAAAAAGTTCTTGTAATCTCAAACAGTTTACATGTCGGGGTAGTCTAATAATAATTGATTGCTTAGCGCTCAAAAATTCAGCAAATTAAGAAAACATCCACAGTTCAGCATAGAAAATGCATGCGATTCAGAATTCAACCACTTACATCCAAAAACTCAGCTAATCCAAGTTCACCAAGTTCACTCACACAGGCAAAAGCTGCTTCACTTTGAAGATAAAGCTGAGCTAAACACATCTCTTCACTACGATACAAGCTCCCCATTATGAAAACAATAACAACTTCCAATCAAATTAATACAAAATCTAAACAGAAAAAAAAAAAGATTTTTGGTTATCCAAAGTGTTCAATACATGAATACTTTGGTCTAGGCCTGCAATAAAAGCATCATACTTTGAAATCTCCAGTACAGAATCTGGGCACAAACTTGAATCAAAATTTCCTTAAGATTTGAAAAACTCTGGGCAAATTTTTACTAAAATTTGGGCAAATTCGCACTTGCTAAAATCCCAAGAAACATTGATGTTGACTATTGAGCATAGGCGCAACTCCAGTTCTACCAGTCCAACATTTTAAACCACCAACATAAAGCAAAGCAGCATAACTAGACTATGTCTGGTCTCAAGATTTTATGCACTTACAATAAAGCAATTAATCAATGCCTCTGCGCATGCCAGCCTTACAACACTGAGCATGAGCCTAGCCAGAGTTGGGAATTGATACCCAAAAAAGTAAAGAAATAATCGATATTCGACAGTTCACCAAAAAGTAAAGAAATAATTGATTTCGATGGTGCTTTAAAACAGTAAAGAATATTGTAATTGATATTCAATATCACACAGAGCATTTAGTGGTGTACGCCAAGCATTTTTTGTGATGTACTCACATTCATGCAGTAACTTACCATACAGACAAACGACGGACATAGTATATGCGAAGCAACTTTGCTATTAAAAAAAATCTTTTTCTTGTTTTTTTTTGGCACAAAAAAAAAATCATCAACAAACACAAGGTAATGACTAGGGGGGATAAAATTCAATTAAGTTGCATTTTTTGGGGTAGCACAAAAACTTATGAAATCAATAAATGCGAAAAAACTATGCTTATAAGCCTACAAGGTCCATTTTAAGGAATTATGGTATTAAGTCATATTTTCTTTTTTGGGTCATAAATTATGACCATTGATTATTGTTATGGAATACAAATTATTAAACAGTTAAACCCTAGTATCACCGTAGATACAGTTCCTGTAGACTTTAAACTTGATAGATTTATGTTTGTTGAGAGGGACAATGAGTATTTTCAAGTTTTCATGCCGACTTTCACAAAGCATTTGAAGGGACTTTTTTATTATTAGTTCAGAAAAAAGTTATGCAAAAACCATTGTGGAGACGAGATTAGATATTTCTCCAGCATTATTTTTTTACTGATTTTAAGTGAATTCTTTGCGCTTTTGACTATATTCCAAAGTTTTGTTCAAAATACATGTTTAGATTTACATACGAGCTGTTAATTACAGAATACAGTACAAATTTCAGAATTTGCTTTTCTAAAAATATAGCCTAGTCATACTGGTACCAGTATATCATAAGGTCATATGTTTTAAAAAACAAAGTCATATTTTTTGATTTTATAGGTCATAAAAATATCGCTCTAATAATGACACACCGACGATAATTACAAATTTACTACAGTGAGATAGTTTAATTAATGCAATCTGTACAAAAAGAATCGAATATGGAATATCGAAATGGCCAAAAAAAGGAAAGACAAGGCTATATTCGATACTCATTCAAAAAAGTAAAGGCTCCAGTGCATTCAATTAACAAAAATTAAAGAACATCGCAGTTGAATATCGATTACAATCGATTTTTCCCAACCCTAGGCCTAGCCTACTTTGTTTTGCAGTTTTCCTTGGCTGCTTAGTGTTCATACTGCCCAGTAGAGATTACAGTACCGGTACCAGTTGACTTTGACGACTGTCCAAGCAATTTTTAAGTTTAGTAGGTAAACCTGGGACAGGTAAGACAAGTTAGGCACTGACCTAATCAGCTAATGTACGGTACCAGGTAGCCTAGTCTATGATACGGTAAAAAACTGATCTCACCATGCGATTCCTTACCAAATAGCAACACCAAGTTCATGTTCAGGGAATCACATAGCCATAGTCTTACAGGCATATGTGGCCCCAAATCAACTACCCTCCTCAGGCACGTATCACGCGGTACACTACCAGCACTAGTGTAGGCTAGTATGATTGATCAATCCGATTCAAAAATCGTGACCAAATCATAACAATGATCACATGCTCGAACATTGCAATATAATTTTTTTATTTCATCAAAGGGCTACAGTTACAGTAGTTGCATATTTATCCTCCTATCAAGAGAAAGCGATCAAAGCGTTAGGAGTTGCCAGCCATTTGTCTACCACACCAAGATAAGGTAATCCCGCTAAGTGCCTTTCCCAACGGTACAACAAGTAGACTTGCCGGCATGTTCTCCACACTGTCCCTTTAATGCTGAGCTTCAAGCAGGGAAGCTGTGAATACCAATTTTAAAGTCATTGGTTTGACCCGACTCGGAATCAAACCCAAGTCTACAGCTCAAGAGACAGACGCTCCATACCACTCGGCCATCTGAGCTGTTAAAATCTCAAAACCAATGGAAAAGCGATGCTGGATACCAGTACCACAAGTGGGAAGCAGGGGCCAAAACAATTAAATTTACAACACAACGTAGGCTAATATCGACCCTAAATTCCCTAATGATATGTTTTTTATGTATTTTAAGCAACAATCAAAAATTAAAGATTGAGAATTGTCATTGATATAAATGTTTGTTATTTTGCACATTTTACAAATGCTTACAATTTGATGCCCGTTTGTTTGAGTAACTCGATGCAAGTTTTAAACCTTCTGCGGGTTTTGCCACATTTTTCTGATTAGCCTATGTGTGTTACAGCACGTCATTTTTTTACTTATTTTTATTTGTCATTTTGTCAATTAGTTTCACAAAAATTGCCGCGATGATCCTGCGAATCGAACACCTAGACTAATATTATTTCCTTCATCTATTCACTGCTGTGCCTCTTTAATTTTTTGTTTCACAAATCCACTATTTAATTTGTCAAACTACATCCTGGCTTTGCACGCTTGCAGCAAAGAGCTTGCAGGCAGTGTTTTGCAAGAACTACGCTCCTTTTTTTTTTGTACGATAGCGCGAATGCAACTTAGATTTTAAAACTGGTTCTGAGATGAGTTTTGCATGTTCGCAAAGCGAATGCTTTTCTTTTTGTTTTTTATTTAATTTTTGTTTACTTGACGCCGCCTTGGTGTTGTTTTAACCCTTGATTTTTATTACTTTTCCGTCAATAAGGCCTATATTATTTTACTGGAAAGCTACCAGAATGCTGACCGGAAAAGAGCTGAAGTTGTCAACTAAGCAAAAGGTCTAGAATTCCTCCATGGCCCCTGCAATAAAATTAAGTTCGTTTTTTAACGATGTATTACATTAAGCAATTTACATGCTCAATTTAAACGGGGTAACCCAGTAAATCCAATCCGCTTACGGTAGACAAAAACTTACGTCATTCTGCTTGCGTAAGCACCTAAGCGGTGGTGTAAAGTAACGATAACGAAGTAGTTTTACTTTAGTAGGCTACTTAAGTATTATTGCTTGGTAACTAGTACTTACTCAAGTGATTTAAATTTCGTTTACTTCTACTTTTACTTACGTAGTTCAATCAGAAAGTAACGCTACTTAAGTGGCTTTAAAAATGATAAGTGGTTAATATTAAGCAATGTATCACGCAAATGATAAATAACCATGCTTGATCATAAAATTAGCAACATTAGTAGGCTATTAAGTGTATTGTTTTATTTTATATAAGTTGTACAATTTCGTGATATTAAGTGGTCTTTCGTTGTTTGTGTTTGGCGTGGACAATGAGCTTGCATTTTGCAGATTATGACACCACACTTCACTTTATTATTTTTGTCAAACAAATGTGCTAATTATCCCAACATACTTAAGCATCGGCAAAATATATGTCAAGTTTGGAAGTAAGCAAATTGTCTGGTGTCAAAGCTCAGCTTTATGCCCTAGGATTTGCAAACGCTACTTCTTACTTAAGCAGCTTTAAATTGCTGGTACTTTTTGCTTTTACTTGGTTACTTTTTACATCCCCTACTTTCTACTCTACTTCAAGTAGTTTCCGCCATCAGTAACAATACTTCTACTTAACTAGATTACTTTTTACACCACTGCACCTAAGCATTGCGGATTGGAAATCACATGCAAACAAGTAAGCCTAGGTTAACCCGCTCAGGGACGGATTAACAGATATCGCGGGACCCGGGGCAGATAAGAGTGCAGGGCCCCTAAATTATGAAAAGCGAAACAAATTATAATATCCTTTTGAACCCGCTGCATGGTTAGGTTAGATGTTAAGACATTGCTATCGGTGTGGACAGTGGTGGGATTCAGCCGGTTCGCACCGGTTCTATAGAACCGTTTCAGGGAATTTTATTAGAACAGCGAACCGGTTAGCATTGCTGCTTATACTTTAACAGTCAGATTTAACAGCTCAGATGACCGAGTGGTATGGAGCGTCTGTCTCTTGAGCTGTAGACTCGGCTTTGATTCCGAGTCGGGTCAAACCAATGACTTTAAAATTGGTATTCACAGCTTCCCTGCTTGAAGCTCAGCATTAAAGCGACAGTGTGTAGAACAAGCCGGCAAGTTCACTTGTTGTGCCGTTGGAAAAGGCACTCAGCGGGATTCCCCCCATCTCGGTGTGGTAGACAGATGGCTGGCAACTCCTAAGCGAGCTTGTATAGCGAATTGATCGCTTTCTCGTGATAGAAAGATGAATATCCTACTAAATATAAAAAAATAAATCATTTAATAAAGCCACCATCATGCTAAAATCACTTAATATTACACCGAACAATTTTCTTCAACTCTTTCTAACGATTGCAAGGCACGCCTAAACGAAATCAGTACCTATAGCAACGGTGGCATTTCGCTTCAAATAGCTTCACTTTTCGCCAAATGAATCGCTTAAATCACTATATACTCTTTCTCTTTGTGATGTCTGCGTTTGAGACGTGAAAAAATATTTCGTGGTCATAGAAGCGGTTGCAGAATGAAAAAGTTGAAATGTTTTTACGCTTATACTTACTTGCGTTGTGCTGCGATAATGCCAATAAATATCCGAAGCGAAAAGTTTGGGCATGCATGCTTTTATATCTTATTTATTTGTAGAACAAAAAGATTGCAAAAAACCTCACTCCACTGCCTAGATAAATGTACCTGTATCTTCCGGAAAAGTAGGAAGTATCTTGGCTGGCCAATCGAGTGGTAAAAACGTCAGCCTCCGGTGCTGTAGACTCGGGTTTGATTACAGGTCGGGTCAAACCCATGACATTTATTCACGGCTTCCGTATATAGTGATTTAAGCGACTTTTATGCTGACTTGAATAAAAGTCAGCATTAAGAAGACAGTGTGGAGAACGTGCAAGTTCGTTTGATGTGCCGTTGGAAAAAGCACTTTAGCGGGATTCCCCCTTTCTTAGAGAGGTAGACAGGTTGCCGACAACTCCTAAGCAAGCATTTCACTTCGCTTTGATCGCATTCTCGTGATAAGAAAGTAAATATGCAGCTAAATGTTGCTATAAAAAACTGTATACTTTTCTTTTTGCTTGGTCTTCATAGCCACCGGTCTGCTTAATCAACTTCTCTTTCCGCAATACAACACGCTGGTGAATGCAATATTGTTTTAAGCTGGTGAATGTCATTTCTTACATAACATCAACAATATACTGCATACGCATATACTATGCTTAACACATTAGTGAAGATCAATACATTAGAATATGAAATAATCAAAACATTAGAATCGTTGACTATTCTTGACATGATCCGCTTCTGATCTCCTCGTTGAATCTTTCTAATGCTGCCCAGTCACCCACTTCGTACACATTGGCTCCGTCTTCTGCCAACTTGCGTAAAGCTCCCCTGCAGCTTGGGTCAGACGATTGAATGCCAACAACGGCAAGCTGCAACACATACGCAATTCAATCCTGGTAAGAGGAGTGCAGATTTCAACAATTTGTCGTGTAAAACTCAAGACTTTCAGGACATTGAATTCAAAACTAGTTAAAGTAGAAGACTTAAACGCATAAGCCACTTCTCAGCAATGCTCGAATTTTTCATAGAAAGAGCCCTCGACAAGAATGCAATCGAATCTCGGCGACGACATAAATTATTAAAAGAAAAACGTTATTCTAACGAAGTAACGGCTCAAGCCAGGTCACGGCAAAATTTGTCAAGAGTGTTTCAGAGGATCTATCTGAATTAGTTTTTTTCAGCAATCTGTGGCCGGTTCGGCAGGTAGAATTCAAGTTGCGTCAAATCACACGAAATGTACTTATTAACAATGTATCTGTTAATTTCAACGTAGAAGTGTGCCGATGACGAACCTTGATACCTCTTTTTTCTATGGTTTTAATGCCTTTGCGCAAGTAATAGCGGGTAGAGGTCCGACAACCATCAGTGGCCAGCAGGATTTCATGCGTGATGTCGTCATCGCTGCCAGGGAAACCACGCATGCCTGAAAACTTTTCTGTGATAACTTGATAGAATAAACTTTACTCCTTACAACGTGGTTAGTTTATCAAAAAATCAAATCTTCATTATACTTATATTACGTCGACGCGTGTAGCGACTTGCGGGGCCCATGTCCGCAGCTTAGCGCCATGGCAACACAGCTCCGGAGAAACGTCACAGCGGTGGCAACTCTGTGTCCGCTTAGACCGCCCTTGGAATCGAACCCAAGACCTTCCGCACCGATAGCAATGTGCTCAACACATTGAGTCACGAGTATTTTCGGGATCCCGAAAATTTCCTGAGATTCCCGGGAAGTTGAAAATCCTGGAAAAAAGGAAACCCTATTTAACACTAACAAAACAAATTTGGTGATTGGAGCGTTTCTGCGCAACAAGCTTACCTCTTCATTACGCAGATGTAAACATAAATAAAACACACACATACAAAATTAATGCTAATAGGCTACAGTAAATAGAAGTGAAAAACTTCAATTGTGATTACGCGCACTAAAGTAACATCACTTCAGGCAGAGCGAAGCCTACGTTTAATGATAATAATTGTTGCTCCTCTTTACTAAACTTATGAACTCTCATTTGTTTTACACAGCATTTACTCCTTTTGCATATACATGTAGTTAATTTCGGTCTATTGGGCGTGGCACCGGGCCACTAAATGGGGATCTTAATCCATCCCGCTATTTGTTTACAATTGCTCCAAACATAGTGAAGCCAAATAAAACTGAATCATACTTAAACGAGTCATTTTAGTTAGAAAACATGACCTTATTAAAAAGGGTTTATTCTAACCGAAATTTTTTGTTTATGTGTGTTTCAATTTGCCACGTGTTGTAACCAGACTAATTCGTTTAAAGCTTTCCTGACACGACACCGCGAAATTGCTTGTTATTTTAAAGGGAGATAAAACACAGTTTAGTTTTGCGTATATAGCCGCTTCGATTTTAATATGTCTGCTCCGGATATCTATAATTAGTTGAAGTAGCCTGTAGTGTGAGAAGGGGAAAGCCAGTTTGTACAATGAAAAAATTGCAATTCCAAATAAAACATGCAGAAGAAAACAGCAAAAAACAAAAGATTAAAAACTGGATTAAAAGACTGATTAAATTTTGTATGAGATTGGTGGCCATGAGACCGATGCAAACTTCTCAATAGGTTTGAGGTAACTAGGGGTTGTGGTTTTATTTGACTAAACACTGGCACAAAAAAAATTAATAAAAACAAAATGGCCAAGTGTGAGAAAACCATGTACAATAAATTATTCGTTTTCGAGTTTGTAGCAGACATTCCACTTTATTAATGATAAGGTGCTGGAACGTTTGGCAATAGGTTTTCGCACTATCACAGGGTTTTTCACAAGGGTAGCAGTAGCTTAGTTTTATTGGCGACAATGATCAGAAGATGTCAGTTCGTAACTCAGTAAAGTTTCGTTGTTTCTACTACTGTAGAAATAGAATGAAATAGAATACAGGCCAAGCAGAAAATTACAGAAATTGGTAAAGTAGGAGGTAGAAATCAACAGAAAAGCCTAAATTGCCTAACCATTTTTAGAGTAAAATATGCGAACAAAATTATCCAATAAAGTTGCCCATTGTTGTTATAAGTTGCACAAGTACACTTACAAATTCGTGCTAAAATGACTAGTTTTACCACAAAAATCAGATTTTTACATCTTCTAGATTGTTTTTATACGGTTAGCATCAGTGGCAATTCAGTGACAACTTAAAACATTCGAACCTGCGCTTTGTTGAAACATCCACGTGTTTGAGTCACTGAGTGCTTGTCCAATTTTTGATCGTCTTTCCCCGTGATACACCCCTCTACCGATCGCTCGCACTACAGCGTCCGCATCTTTGTAGGTATCAAAATTGAACACCATTCGACTCCAACGGTCAAAACTCATCATAGATAGCTGCACATTCTCCGGTCCGACTCCTCCGTGGACATGACGTGCAACAGCCTGAACGAAAGAAAGAGCAAGGTTGGATTCATAACATTACGCAACATGACAGGAACACGTTCGCAGTGTTGTTTATCTAACCTGAAACACTGCGATAGATTACCATAGAGCGGCACAGCACTGTTTCGGGCTATTAACCCTCATCAGCCGCACGCTGCTGTACTAGAATGCTTAAAGTCTGGTGAAAAGCGTTTAATTGAAAATTGCAGACCTATTTCTCCCCATGTGTTTTCCAAAGTCATTGAAAAGCTAAGTAAAGTTAGAATTCTGAGTTTTATTAATCAACACAATGTTATTTACGACCGTCAAAGTGGTTTTCGGAAAAAGCACACCACGATGTATCCCCTTATTGACATAGTCACCGAATGTTATGATAGTACCAATAACGGAAAATTTTCTTGCACGATATTATATCTTTAGACATAAAAATAGCATTTGATGCCGTAAATTTTAACATTTTAATAGATAAGCTCGACTACTATGGCATACGCCAAGGGTGCCCAACCTGCGGCTTAAGGTTTTAAGGTGGTTTTAAGTGGCCCGCGATGTAATAAGTTTGTAAGTAGACTTTTTAAATGTTTAATATTTTTTGCAGGCTCCAGTAAATTTGTCGTCAAAACACATCAAAAATATCCATGCTATCTCTGTTATGGACTTCGGCCTACCACCCAAACACTTGCATAACTAATGCTTGCAATGCAATAAATATGGGACGAAAATAGCTGAAGGAGGAAAAACAAAGCCATTGTTAAACAAAGCCATTGTTTTTCCTCCAGAGATTTACAGCGGCTTTGTTTTTTCTCCAAATGCTTGGAAAATATGCCAAATTTTTCAGATTTGGTTTACATGCGTGCAAGGTGGCAAGTTGCACGTAGTGTTGCCACCATGTGCAACTATAGCGACTTATTAATCATCATCACCACGAGTATCGCGTAAAATTAATCAACATTAAGGGATTTTTACGTCACAAAAGCTTAATTGTTTATGTTCAAGTTTTTAGAGATGTGCTTAACCGTTACTTGAGTAACGGTTCCAAGTGATTACTTTAGAAAAGATATTTGATTATTTTTATCCGTACCTTGTATTTGTTTAGGTAATCGCGAATCAAAATCTATTCAAATCTAAAAAGAGCAGCAAAATCAAAGCAATTATAAATACCACGCGACGACGAATATTTTTTCTCTTTTGTCTGCCATGACGCTCACAAGCAGAGAGAAAATATCGGTTACTTAGTAATTATTGTAAGATTTGACTCAAACGATTCCAAACACGCAGCAAATTTTTTCTCTTTTGTCTGTCATGACGCTCACTAGCAGAGAGAAAATATCTGTTACTTAGTAATCATTATAGGATTCGACTCAAACGATTCCAAACACGCGGCAAACAAATATTTTTTCTCTTTTGTTTGCCAAACAAGCGTGAAGGAATTTGTTGACTTGTCAATCAAAAGCATTATGAAATGAAAGGAGGAGTCGTTTTCTCGCTTGGTTTAAGTCAGTTCAATAAACGTTAAAATTTGATGCGTGCATGGGCTTTCAAAGATCAATAAAAAATCGTTATGTTATTCATTATAAGTAGTTCTACGGTACCAGTATTCTGTCTATTATTATGGTGTACTTACTACTCAATGAATATTTGTTTGATTTTGTTTTTTTTTGTCTTTTTTTCTTTTCTTTTGCGCGTATTATCCATTTTGTGATGCTTTCGATAAACCAAGTAACTGTACATTGGCTATGGCTATGTGACCAAATGGCGCTGGTATTAAATCTTTAGTGTAGTAAGGGTGGCAACAACCCGATGAGTGCAATGCTCCTTTTGTTGTCTCCCTCGTACACTCTAGCCTCAGACCATGATGTTTTACTAAATTTTAATTGCTTGCATGTGTTATTTTTCAACTATTAGTTGTTAACTGTTATGGTATAAGCGTGTACTAAATAAATCTGTTCTGTTCAGTTCGCTTGCGCTTCTGAGTTGACATTTCGGGTAAAATTTCGATTTGAAACGAAATTTTGACTTCGAAAGTGCTGTAGGCTTCTGTGCTGTAGTTATGCAACACAGTACAAAAACTAAACGTGGCATACTGTCATACATTGACTCGCCACAAGGCTCGTTTTACTGATCATAAATCTCACGAGGCATAATATCGAGATTAAACGCTGGTTTACACGACCAGCTGAGTTGAGGTATCCCTTTGTTTTCTTTATTGTAGCTCATCTCAGCTGAGCTCAATCGTTGTGAGCTCAACTCAACTCTACTCGTTGCTGCTGATTAATACCCAAATCACATTATTTTGAGCTAAGCTTAGCTGAAGAAGGTGAATTTCTGTTTCAGGTCTTGGCTAGTTTGTAGGTACCCACATAGACAGATAGTCTAGGCAGCTTAGAGGAAATGCAGGGTTTTTGTTGTATTGGGAGTTACGACATAGTCTGTAGCCTACGTGTTGCAGAAAAAATTATTATATTCAGACAAGCCCAAATTTGCAAGCGTTGGGGTTTGAGTCCCGGATCGTGACACCAACCCCCCCCCCGACCCCCACCGTTTTCCAAGCTGCCGACACCTACTTCACTTCACACGTTTTGCGTCAAATCGTGTTTACGTCAAATCGTCCTTGCGTCAAGTCGTCTTCACGTCAAGTCGCTCGCGTCAAGTTTGTTCGCGTCAAATTGTCACGTACCCCTAGAATACACAGCTAAGCAGGCTACTTGCGTCCTCACTCCTCACGTAAACACCGTCAATAGTGTTACGTAAAGCTTTCAGTCACGTAATGCTTTCGTAATTGTACACGCTTTTCATAAGTGCATGACGAACCTCAAAAAGGCTTTTAGCCTGCACGTTCTTTATTTTCACGCACCAAAGCATTTTTCGTATAAAATAAAAAAATCCTTATGTAAAAATCAAGATGACTTTAATTTTCGTTGTATGAAACCACCCCAATTTTTAAGGGTGGGTTTTTGCACTTTAAAGGTCATCTTATACGCCGGAATATACGGTGATTAAGTTTGAAATTCAAACTGGGCCCCGGCCAATTTTTACGACTCCCCGGCCGGGGCCGGACCGGGGCAAAAAGTGGCATCCCTTGCCGGGGCCTCGGTCGATCCCTAATTGTAAGCTATGATGAATTTCTTAAGGACCATATTAAAGCAGCAGAATAAGCTTCAAGCAGCAAGATGGGCACTTGGGCAGTGGCAAAGATCAGTTTTTACAATCTCGATACCTGTTTAGTTAGTAAAAATTCGTGAAGCTGTAAAAGTTTATTCAATTTTGCAATTGCTAGGCAGCACAAAGCATAGACAAATTTTGCAGAGAGCTCATTAGTTTCACTCTGCTAGAATGTCAATATTAGCTGTAGGCCTATATTTCTATCCGTATCTTTTTGAGCAATTTTTTATTCTGAAATATCAATTCAATAGCGCAATAGATTATATATATTGGAAATATACATTTTTTGCAGAACAACTAGTGTGGTTGAGAAACCATGTTTGATGGAGTATGATCTAACTGTGGATAACGAAAGAGAAAAAGAAGTGGAGGAATGTTTTAGCAACCTTCTATCTGGTCGCAATACCACTTTGATGGCTTTTGCTAGTCATCAAAATCTACCAATGCACGGTGCCGCAGTCGATATAGTTGACAAGACAGACCTGCAGTCGACTCTGTAGCTACAAAGGAAATTATTTTCTCTCGAAGTATGCTGATATTAAGTATTTCAAAGTGTGTTTTTAAGTGAGAGAGATGAAAATTTGAGTCTTTGCTTTGACCTGACTTTAAAGCAAATCCCACATCAACTACTCCGCTCGCAAACGCTTTATCCACTCAGCCATCTTGTTGGTTTAAAATACTTTGAGATTGATCAATGTATATTTTTTTTCATTCTTTATTATATATACAGCTTCTCGTAAAAGGTCATTAGACGCCCACGGTGGTAAAAAGGATAACAAAAAGTAAAGCAAGTGATGAAACCTCTGAAATGCTGAAGAATGCAATGCAGCAACTACGTCGCAGAAAAGATATGCTATGTATGTGTTTTAAACGCATTACAGATAATGCAGAACCAAAAATTAATTTATATGTTCTTACATATTGAGCGTACTCTAATTCTTGTCAGTAAATTTTGTTTTGACATAAACGGTTCATTTTCATGTAATTGCTGAGAGCAGTACAAACCACAGCTCCTATTTTTTACCCCTAAACATAGGGTTTTTAAATTTTTATGCCTTTAAATCGCAGGTGGTGAGATCGATCAGTAGTGTTTTGCTGGCACTGTTTATACAGAACGCTATGGCACTTCTTAATTTTTGGTGTTCATTTATTCCATCGTAATCTCTTGTTTTACTCGTCTGATGGCATGTATGTAATACAATGTCATTTAGGGACTCCAAAAGAAGCCATTAAAATGTTTCTAAAGTCTGGGATTTCCCCCAACATTTTGTGGTAATCAAGTGGCAGCTTAACTCCAAGCAAAGATTCCTGCCATGTTTCCTGGCCCAGGTCGGGTAACTCGGCAAATAAATATATTTAAGCCAAACTTAACCAAACTATCATCTATAGGCTATTTGCGTGCATCTCCACAAAAACTGAAACACGGAATGTCGCAGCTATGTCATGCAATAAACGTGTTTTGCATTTTATAAAAAGAGATGTAGGAAATTTTGAACAAAACATATCATACAACAAATACTTTTGTTCATTTGTAATTGGCAACACTGATTTTTTTTGCCACTTAAATCTCAGGTGCGCTACGAGAAAAAAGCGTGTAAACAAAACCTTCAGCTTAGCCAAGCTAAGCTCATTTCAATTTGCGTGTAAACCAGCCTTAAAGGGATATCATAGCAACTTTATTTTTTATTAAATTTCGTTGGGACGATTAAAAGCGGCATAATATCGAGAGTGGCATAGTATCGAGATTTGACTGTAGCGCAGACATTTCTATTGCCTTCATCGCAATATGTCAACGCGGAAATGATGACATCATAGATTCAACCACGGTATTTATAGTTCCGCTGCTTTTGCGGTGAAATAAAAAGCAAAAAAAAATGCGACATAAACCGGTTTAAACCAGTATTTTATTTCGCCTGGTTTTCATTTCGAGTATCTTATAAGAGGAAGTCGTCATTACTTCCCGTCCGGTAGGCCAGGAAGGACATTGCTTTTTAGTTGTTGATCTTCACCATGGCCACGCAAAGAGTTTTACTGGAATGGTGACGTAGCCACACGAGTAGATATGCGTACCACAAAGGTTAAATTCTTTGAGAAATATTTATGCGAAGGGATGAGTGATCTTGGCAAGATCAATCGTCCAGAAGGTAACTGTTTCTTACCTGAGTGCGGCTGATGAAGGCTAATAGCCAGAAACAGCGCTGTCTCGCTCTACGGTACAATTTGGAATCCACAATATAACGAAACGAATCTGTTACTATCTGTAACTTCTTGTTAACCGTTACTTTTTAACGAATGATTACTATTCGCCCATCTCTACAACTTATCGGATTCTGCTGGCAGTTACTGCCACCTGCTAGTATTAGTGAATAGAGAAGGTTAGGTTTTATTGCGGTATAGCAGAATTTGTAAGTGGTTTGGCAAAAATGAGCAAGCCAAAAACGTGAATACTGCGACGAAAACGGAGTTTGTAATGAGCAATGGACTATACAGTTTTTGTTTCAATGGGAAGCCCTTATGCGTGGTCTGTTAAGAAGCAATATCTGTCGTGAAGGAAAATAACCTCAAACGCCATTAAAAAAGCTGACATGAAGCTAAGTATGACAATATCAGAGGGCAAAAAGTTGTTTATTATCAGAGGGCAAGAAATTGGTGTAAATTCTCACTCAAATTGCGTCTTAATTGGTATTTAAGTGTGATAAAAACGTTTGCGGCCCGCAATAAATTTCCTCATGTGGAAGTGGCCCGCAACACCAAAAAGGTTGGGCAGGCCTGGCATACGCGGTCCATGCCATAAACTCCTTAAGAGTTATTTTACTGATAGAAAACAGTATGTCTGTCTAGCTGGCATCAAATTGAGCCTAGTTGACGTTGATTGTGGAGTTCCTCAAGGATCCGTCCTGGGGCCGCTCCTGTTCATCCTCTACATCAATGACACGGTAAATGCTTTAAATACAACAACAAGACGTTTTGCTGACGATTCTTGTTTATTACTAAGTTCAAAAAATCCCCAGAACTGGGAAACTCTGAATTAAGTCATCTAAAAGCCTGGATGAATGCAAACAAATTGACGGTTAACCCAACAAAATCAAACTGTATTATTGTGAATCCAAAATTAAGAGATCCGCATACATGCTTATCACTATTTTACAACAATTCTCTAATAAATTGTTGTAATTCTTTGAAATATCTAGGAACTGAACTTGACTAACAATTAAGTTTTTTGCCTCACATCTCCAAAGTAGAATTAAAGTTATCTCGCAATGTTGGTATTCTAACAAAATTAAATCATTGTTACCAACTTCCGCTTTACTCACTTTATACCAGGGCTGCGAACTCGAACTTGAACTCGGTCATTTTTGCCGAACTCGAAAAATAAAATTGCTAGAACTCGAACTTTTTAATTATCAATCGAGTTTCCAGTCCTAAAAATCGATCGAGTTTGCAGTCCTGATCTGCGCACTCACCCCAAACCGTAAAGATCTAGAGCACATTTTTGCAACACTTGAAAAATGATCCTCAGCGCAAAAATCTTGTTGCGTCAAAAACCTTTTCACTTATTTTGTTGCTTAAAACTATATAACAGAAGAGAATTGTGGCAGTGCAAAAACCGTAACCTTATTGAGAAAATCAGTGATTGATTCACTTTTGTAATACGTGAAACGAAATATTCAAACATAAATCGGCCTGGTTTATGTTTTAAAAAACAAGACCAGCGAAGTGAAAAATTATATGTAGATCTATCACATTTAGTAGATCTTGAAATGTCTACGTAAAAGCAAAAATGTTTGCTAGATATTCAAGCAACTGACTTTAAAATGATCTTTGATTTTCTCGTAGTTTATCCACCCAATACTCCCAGATTCATCTCCGAGAAGTAACACATCGCGTTTTTTCTGCTTTCCATCGTAACCGAGGACCTCCCTGGTATAGCGGCATATCAGGCTGTCGGAGGAAGGGGTGGTGGCTGGTCCACAACCTGTTCAAACTCTCGTCTAATGAAGCTCCAACAAAAACTGTTACATGACATGATCCCAAAGAAGAATGTGAGAAAAGAGAGTTTAATTTTGTACATACGGAACCAGTGGCATATCAGCAAAGGGTTTATATACACGCCTGCCCAATTGGCTATATTTCTAAGGACTTTAAAAGCCGTAATCGCCATGCTGCTGAGCAATCTCACTAATTTTTACCATTATAAAACAATCATTGTTAAAGCAAAAACAGAGTTGCTTACTTTCTGTTTCAGTACTTATATCGGGACAAGCTGATCCGGTTCCAAGTTGAGATCGGACGATTACTTGGGATCTCGTACGTTGACCATTTATGCACAAACTCCACTCTTCCCAGACCACAACACAATGAGAACATTCTGTTAAATAATAATTAAAATCAACACCTTCAGATCATAACCGTATTTTTTCAAGTACAGTCGGTGTAAGCCTACAAATACGCGGAAATCCTTATTATAAATGATAATGATTCATTTTTGAAATGTAATTTCTTCATTAAATAAACATGAAAAAAATGATTGCATGGACTTTCATTTAAAATTAAATATCTATTTATCTATTTAAATATGGATGAATTTATTTTAAATTATTAATGATTACAACAAATATATTCATTTACAAAATAATGAAGATTTGATTTTGATGATTAAATGTGTTTCAAATATAAATCAAATATTATTAAAATGTAGAAAACAAAAGCACAGATTTAATTGCCGCTCATAAAAGACATACACCCCAAAATTAAGAAAGTTATCGGTAAATTTGAATTAACTAGTTACTTTAAAATAGGGAGTTACTTTCGGATCAGGCTGTATACATTCTATATGAATAAGGCTCTTTGATAATCACGCAAGCGCGAAACGGAAGGTTGGTGGGTTGTAAATGAATGCTACCAAATTAATACTGAATTAAAGATAATTCTAATAACTGAGGAGCAGACAGCTGGTCAAAAAAGTGCTCAATAAGAAAGTTAGAGCGTATTATATTCATTTCAGTACATCAGTTAAAACATTAAAACCCGACAGCCTGTTTCACCCGGTGGGGTTCGTCAGGGGTATCTAAGCAATACACAAATTTAAATTTAAAACTCAAAACTGCATAGACCTGTGAACTCCAAAATTGTAAAACTGTTTGGCACGGTATCTGCTCTGCACCCATCTAACGCCCAGTCGAGCAAAGCACTGCAGCGAAATGCAACAGGTATACGTCAAAAGAAAACATTACGTCATAGGCGGTAGAAGAGCTGGCGCGGGAACGAAAAACATTGGGTGGTTGCGAATTTAAGTTACAAAAAGCTAGATCTTTTATTCAGCAGCGACGATTTTTCAGCTGTCAGTATGGTGTGTTTTTCTTTTTTCTAGACAAAGCTGACAGTTTTTGCCTCCACGACAGCAGCTGGGGGATCTTCGCTTAATGTTCCATGGTGGGGTTTGAACCGGAGTCTTTACATGCCCATATAAACTTGGATTATTGGATAGCTCAGTGGCTTTTCGTTTGCTTTGGTGTTTAAACGAGTGGACGTGATTGTAATATCGTGTTTTGAACTCGTTTTCCAAGCATCCGTAATAATGCATGACTTTGCCGCTGCCCTCGGCGGTGGCGTGATATGTGATTGAGCTTTCACGGCACTTGCCAGGGATTGGGCATTTTGACTTATTGCGGCAATTGCATGTATTATCGTTTGGTGGTGTGTTGGAATCCTCGGTGGTATTGAGGAGTTTCCCGTAGTGAGCGGATATCTTGCTTGCGGTGTTAGGCAAGCAGCTGTGGCCCAGATTCATGTTGTTTTTCTTGCAGATCATGCGCAGTCGATGGTGGGCAGGGAAGTGCTTTTCAAGAAGGCGAAAGAACTTCTTGCCTATGTTGGTCTTTAGAACTTCGCTGTACGGCGGATGATCCAGACGATGTTTCCTTTTCTGGTACGATTTCTCGGGAGAATCTGGATTTGTTCTTGATATGATAAGTTACCGCTATAAACGCTTTTACGGAGGGCCTCATTGTGTAGTGGGATGGCGTTTTCAAAAGCTTCTTTGTCGCAAGAGATTCGCTTATATTTTTTCTACCATACTTGGGAGTTGCTTAGTAATTGTCGGAGGGAGGTTGGATTTGGCGTTGATGTACAGCGGTTGACTACAGCTAAGCTACAGCGACTTGCCTGCCTGATGAGCGGTCAAGCAAGCAGCTGAGTTGAGCTACAACTGCTTGCCTAACATCGCAAGCAAGATATCCGCTCACAACGGGAAACTCCTCAATACCACCGAGGATTCCAACACACCACCAAACGATAATACATGCAATTGCCGCAATAAGTCAAAATGCCCAATCCCTGGCAAGTGCCGTGAAAGCTCAATCACATATCACGCCACCGCCGAGGGCAGCGGCAAAGTCATGCATTATTACGGATGCTTGGAAAACGAGTTCAAAACACGATATTACAACCACGTCCACTCGTTTAAACACCAAAGCAAACGAAAAGCCACTGAGCTATCCAATAATCCAAGTTTACATGGGCATGCAAAGACTCCGGTTCAAACCCCACCATGGAACATTGAGCGAAGATCCCCCAGCTACCGTTGCGGAGGCAAAAACTGTCAGCTTTGTCTAGAAAAAAGAAAAACACACCATACTGACAGCTGAAAAATCGTCGCTGCTGAATAAAAGATCTGAACTGATTAACAAATACAGACGCTGAACCAGTTCAAATTGCGCAACCTAAAAATTTGACCTTTATTTTAGTTATTTTACTCTGTTTTATTTTTACTTCAAGTTTATTTGTTTTATCTATGACTTTTTATTTTATTCAATTCACGACTCCACCACTAGCTTTCTATAATTTAAATTCGCAACCCCCCAATTTTTTTCGTTCTCGCGCGCCAAATCTTCTACCGCCTATAGCGTAATGTTGTCATGTGACGTATACCTGTTGCATTTCGCTGCAGTGCTTTGCTCGACTGGGCGTTAGATGGGTGCAGAGCAGATACCGTACCAAACAGTTTTATAATTTTGGAGTTCACAGGTCTATGCAGTTTTGAGTTTCAAATTTATGTTTATTGCTTAGATACCCCTGACGAACAAACTTACCGGGTGAAACAGGCTGTCGGGTTTTAATGTTTTAACTGATGTGCTGAAGCGAATAGAATTAAAGATATAAAGAGATAATATGGTAGGCCTTAAAGACTTACTGAATAAACGCTGTAAAAACCAATCGTACTACTAATTTTGCGGTTTGGCCGCTCATTACGTAGGTTCAGGTTTAATCCCAGCCCTTTGTGATTTTGAAGCCAAAGCCTGCAGTTGTGGGGGCTTGGGCATGAATAGCGTAAAGCGCATTTAAAACGCTGCGTGCTTGGTGGCTGAGTGGATGAAAGCTGCGCTTTCAATCACGAAGGTCTTGGATTGAAAGTTAAGGTTACCTGATGAGCGGTCAAACAATCTACCTGATATACATTTTTCAAGATACCTCTTTCTTCTTCAAGTTGAATTTCTGGACAGGGCATGCCCTCTCCCACCGGTAGAGTAACAATAACCTGAGTCCTTTTCATCACATTGTCAATGCATTCGCCGAATTTTCCCCAAGCCATCTCGCAATCGCTGCAGACTTGCAAAAAATTGCAAAAACAAATTATAGTGAAAAAAATACGGTGAAAAGAGGGAATCGCTTATCTTGCAAGCTAATCGAGAAACTTGTAACCGAAACTGATAACAAAATTTTCGGTCGTTCATGTCATGTAAGCTAGTGCTTGTCAACAGGGTATAGTAGGCTACGCCCTAAGGCGTGCCAGAATTTTCAAAGACGTGCTCACGATGGGGCGTTTCAGAAAATTTGTAAGGCTTAGCCTGTGCGCAGCTATGTAAGAATGTTTCTTACTGCCAAAAGCGTATTGAAGAAAATTATTTATCAATAATTTGAACTGAAATTTTGTGAAAGGTGTTTGACATATACACCGCGGACAACTCGTCGAGTTTCTTACCTTCTCCAGCGTCATTGTTTTATAGACTCAGAGTCAAATGTGCTAACACTTCAGTAGCCTGAATGTATAACAATATGCTGTATATTCTTTCAGCAATTAAGTTAGTTGGCTTTCTGCGATGAATGGAAATTTTCCCGACTGAAATTACGCTAAACTGCTAGTTTTATGGAAGCTTTAGGCTGCTGATGGTAGCCAAATTTGTTGTTGAGCATTGAGCAACGCAATAGAAATAAAGAAATGGTAACAAAAATTGGATAGCTGAATGCGACAACTGACACAGGGTTGTATCCACTGCGGAGGGGGTTAATACCTCCCCCAAAACTATTTGGTGTCAAAACGATGTTTGATAATTGGATGTAACACCAACAAAATATGTTCAAGACAGTCAAGCCTTTTGAACCGTTCTGGTTACGCTCATTGGCCTCAAAAACCTTTTTTTTTTTAAAAACGCCACTCGCAGACTGTTTATTTTCGGTTAATTTTTCAGCTCCCCCCTTAAAAAAATTACCTAACCCTTTTAAAATGTAAGGACTGGTACGGCCCCAAATTATCAAACTTCAAGGAGTCGGCAAACTTCAAGGAGTCAGAAATACAGTGAGCTGCAAAAGTTTACGGATTACATTCGACAACTCGATGGACAAGTTGACAGTTTTATGTGCTCATTCGATGTAAGCAGCTTGTTTACGAATGTTCCCCTGGACGAAACGATCATGATATGTGCAGACGCACTTTATGACAATCCTGACACTCAACCTCGATTTTCGAAAGAGGTATTTGTGGAACTTATGCGCAGTGCCACAAGTACGGTTGAGTTCAGTTTTAATAACATCATGTACAGACAAGTAGACGGAGTGGCCATGGGCTCACCACTCGGGCCTGCTTTAGCTAACATCTTTGTTGGATATTACGAAGAAAAACTTTTTTCTGAAATATCCAAACCTTCCGTGTACTTCAGATACGTCGATGACACTTTTGTCGTCTTTCAAAATGAAAAAGAGTCGGAGGAATTTCTGACTAGACCTAATGGTCTACATTCCTCGCTTTGGTTTACTTTTGAAAAGGAAAAGCACAACACCCTTCCGTTTCTTGATGTCTTCGTCGAACGCGCGAAGGCTAGCTACGAAACAAATGTCTACCGCAAACCAACGTTCACTGGCCAATACTTAAGCTGGGAATCGCTTACACCGATAAAGCGTAAGGCCAGTCTGGTTTCGACACTTGTTCATCGTGCATTGATGATCTGTTCCAAAAGCAAACTGAAAGGAGAAATCAACCGGATAAAGGAAATCTTATTGGACAATGGACACCCTGAAGAATTTGTTCTAAAAATAATATCGAAGAAGATCACGCAGTTTTCCAACCCCAAGCGGTTCGGCCCTGACAAGTGTCCTGTTTACCTCCGGCTCAACTACACTGGAAAGGCGTCACTGACCTTGGAAAAGAACGTCAGAACCGCTGTCGAAAATTGCTATGGCTCTGTGTCCGTTCGGACTGTGTTTATTTCCAGACAAATGTTGCCGACCAGTCGGAAAGATGTCTTACCTGCCCTTCAAAAGAGTTCAGTCATCCTCGAATACAAGTGCCACTGTGACAGTCGGTACGTAGATAGGACATCTCAACGACTTCAAGATCGTATAAAGCAACGTATTCCAAAATGGCTACGACAACAACTTACTGGCGCTACCAAGCGGACACAACCAGGCCGGGCGTGCAAGCAAAGTCAAGCCACTCCAGAATGTGACTCAGTCATTGGACAACATCTTTTAGAAAACGCCCAATGAGCTGCCAACTACAACGAAGGTCAATTTTCCATTCTGGACACTGCACGTAACGGATTCCATTTCAGTGTACTCGAAGCTAGCTACATCAGAGAACGGCGACCGATTCTTTGCAAACAGAAAGGGTTTGTCTATACTCTTAATCTGTTCAAATAGAATTCGGGCCTGTCGCGACTTGTCCAATAAGAAGTCGCACGCTATTATCTCTTTGATGATTGGCTAATTTTGCTTCATCGTCGCCTCGCTTTGCCCTCGATTCGTCGACGTCCGAATGTTCTGATTAAAATCTGATCTTGTTATTCAGTTCTTTCATTGACGCGATTACCCACTGAAGAGTGCGTCACGAAAGCTTCTGGGACTAAACAGCTTTTTTTCAAGGCTACTGAAAGAGTTATGAGAGAATGGTTCTTAAAGCCCAATGCGAAAACAGCTTTTTTCAAAGCTATACTCCAGTTCTTTTCCCCCCTTTTTGAACCCGAACCCTTGTTTCTAAAGTGAAGTGTCCAAACTGTGCAAGTGCAGGACCTGCTGTTATTTCAAAACAGTTGTGACAGAATTTGCTCCACATCATACTGAAGCCAAATCGGTTGGTTGGTGTAAGTGAGTGGTAAGCGACATTGTTATCAGTGCGAGCAGAGGCGGATCCAGGGGGGATGCATCCAGAGGTGGGATTCAAATTTTTCGTCAGCCGGTTCTATTACAGAAGATATATATTATCAGCCAGTTCTGTTTCAGCTAATGGTACAAGTATAAGCAGCAATGCTAACCGGTTTGCTGTTCTTATAAAATTTCCTAAGACGGTTCTATAGAACCGGTGCGAACCGGTTGAATTCCAACACTAGATGCATCCCCCCACCAGCCATTTTCAAACATCCTTTTCATGAATACAATTTTTCCATAATTTCGAACCTTTTTGATAACAACAAGCCTTACACCCTAAGCACGCATAGTCGAAAATGTACAAACAAAATGCATATTTGGTGAAACATTCAGGTTTATGGGCAAAAAATTTAAACAACATTTGCCTAAAAATTGTTCAACAAATACTAAAATGGCCACTACAGTATGTAAAATTTTCCGGGGGAGCATGTCCTCGGCCCCCCCTAGAGTCTTTTTTATTCTCAAGATGTTTCAAAATATTTCTGCTGGAAAAATTACGCTTGAAAATGTCAAAATTTGGTGCCCTTTCCCTGAAAAAATTTCTGAATACGCCGCAGATATGAAAACATTTTTCAAAGGGTTTTTTACGTCTTTTTGTGGTCTAACGTCTTCGTATTTAGTTAACATTTCAACCTAATTCAAAATTTCATCCCCCCCACCAAAAATTTCTGGATCCGCTCCTGAGTGCGCGATCGAGTTATGCTGGGTGCGCCCATGTATGCTATAAGCTAGTATGTTACTAAGTTGTAGCGGCAGCACCTTTACTCATAAAAACCTATTTAGGTTGGCTTCTAAAACTATAAGTTGGCTTCAAAAACTAGCTGACCGTCTGACGTATCACCAAGGATTTCATCGATCTGGAACCCAACGTAAGGACAACTAGCAAAATAATTAAACTGCCTGGGTATTACTGAGCTAAAGATATAACACCTTCCCATCTAACCAGGGCAGGCGCCAAGGGGGGCTAGGCCCCCCCAATGAACAAGCTTTTTCTATTAAAGACAGTGGCTTTTGTGCTAAATTTCAAACTTTGGCCCCCCTTGATAAACGCTTGGCCCCCCTAAGTCGACTGCTCTGGCGCCGGCTCTGCTCTGGCGCCGGCTCTGCTAACAATGCTTCATGCCTATCTATGCCTTACTTTTTTGTGTTCCAAATAAGATTATGTTGCTTTTATGATGTCACAGTAAAACTTTGACGGTAAGACAAAAAATAATGCAAGACAAATAACACAAAGCTTGGTTTATGAAGTCCAAATAAGACAAAGTAAGGACGCAAGCCAAAAATAAGGACATTTATCAAAAATATGGACAGTAATATTTTCCAAGATGTAGACTCTTACAATAAGGACAAATCTTTGAAATAAGGACGATATGGAATCCCTGCGTATAACTGGTGAGTGAAGAATACTCATTTTTATTAAATTCTAATTCTTAAGAACACTCTCTGATTCCACAGAGGAAGCGTTTATCGCAGGGTTTCCCAAACTTTATTGCGCCACGGACCCATTTTTGTGAATCAGCTTTATCGCGAACCCTACTCTTTAAGTTGCGTTAATTTTTTCTCCCTACAAGCGTAGAAGCATAATATCAACACAAAAATATATTACACTCTTTTATCGTACTCATATTTTTATCAACACAATCATGAATTATATCAGTGTGACGGATGGGCTTGCTTTTTGCAGCACAGATCATCAATTCTCGGAAGAATTTGATACAGGCAAACCCGTAAGTCAGAGTCCAATGTAAGCCTAGACCTATATTTTGTCTTCATGTTCGTAAGAGCTGAGAATGCTGTCTCACACATGTAAGTAGTTGCAAATGGTAATAAAATTGTAGTTACCTTTTTTTGAAAGAAATGGATATTCATCCGCAATGCTTAACCAGAAAGATGCAAGAACTTTCTGATTGAAACTCATCATTAATCTTCGATCACGTGATAGTTCAACTAGTTCTTTTTCTGCTCGTCCTGACAACTCAGTGTTTGAAGCAACAAAAGGGTTTAATACCCAATCAAAATGTTCATATGTTTCTTTCATAAAATACTTCTGAAAATGTTCTGAAAGCAATTCCAAATGTAGTTGAATGTCAGGGAAAAAGTAACTCTGTGTTAATTGATGGTTTGTTGGTAATGTAGTCACACGGAACAGGAAACATATCAACCACCTTATCACTTATTCTGGTTTTCCATATTTCGAGTTTCTTGATGAATGCAGTTATGTTGTTTTGACTGAGCAAAATGTTCGAGTCTTTTCCCTGAAGTGTCAAGTTCAGTCGATTAATAAGGTTAAAAATGTCTGCCAGGTAGGCAAGTTTTCCAAGCCAAATTTCATCAGCAACTGATAATGCTAAGTCCGATTGTACGCTTGCAAGAAAACTAAAACCTCCTCTCGCAATTCAAACACCCGTTCTACAACTCTTCCTCGGGACAACCATCGAACCTCTGTACGTAGCAAAAAACCAGAGTGCTCAGAACCCAATTCATTGCAAAGTTTAGAAAACATTGGAGACTGGAGTGGCCGAGCTTTGATGGAATTTACAACTTTGACACATAAAGACAAGACTTCAGACAACGACTTTCCTAAATGCTTCGCAACAAGCGCTGCGCGATGGATCATGCAGTGCGTTTGTACAATGTTTGGTACTTTTTCCCTGATGCGAGCTACAACCCCTGAGTGCTTGCCAGTCATCGAAGCCGCATCGTCAGTACATACACCCACACATTGCTCCCATGACAGTTTCGATTCTGAAAAGAAATCACCGAGCACATTGAACACATCACAGGCGGTTGTTCTGCATTCCATTTGATGGCAAAACATAAAGTCTTCCATAATTTCACCATCCCAACAATATCGTACGTAAACTAACTTGACCTGTAATGTCGGTAGTTTCATCAAGTTGGATTGCAAAATAAGTACAATGCAATCTCTCAATGAGCTGTGTTTTTATATCTGTTGAAATTTTGTTTATTCTTCTGGAAATGGTATTGTTGGACAAAGGAATATCTTTAAGCTTAGCTGCGCATTTTCCATCCAAAACGATCTCGCACATGTCAATCACAGCCGGTAGTATTAAGTTTTCGGCAATGGTATGTGGTTTTTTTGCTCGAACCACTCTCAAAGCCACTAAATATGACGCTTTTAATAATTTTTCGTTTGTATGGAAAGATTTTGTCATCATCATATCTTATCGCGCCACCAAGTTAACCAAGTCCGTGCAGCATCAGTAGCGTCTCTGAGGTCTTCATCGGTGCAGGTTGGTTCAGAAGGGCACTGCATCAAATGTTGCATTGTTTATACAGCAGCACCGCATTGGCATTTTGAGTTGTCAGCATATCCCCATTTTTTCATATTGTTACCAGTTCTACCAACTTTAGTACGTGCTCTATTGAGTGCAACCCATAAGTTTCGTTGGAGTGATGACCCCCTTGGCAGGTCTTCACGAGGGCTAGGTATTGATTTGATGTTGTGGGGTTGTTCTCCATTCTTCCAGGTTTGAAGTCTGTGGGATGATCTTGATTCAGCAGAGGGGGCTTCTATTCGAGCAAAGCTGTTTCGTGATTTCAGTCTTTGTTTTGGAGCTTGATGTCCGAAGAGTGGGTGTCTAGGGTCGTCAAGTTGCTTCAGTTTTTCGTAACTTGCTGCGGTGTTTCGTCTGATGTGAGGTGGAGCTATGCTTGCCAGATTGTATATTGCAGGAACAGGTGTTGGTTTTAATGTACCTGTAATGATTCGGCATGCCTTGTTCAGCTCAAAGTCAATCTTGTAAGCGTGGTTTGATCTTGCCCACACAGGTGCACAGTACGCAGCAGTAGAATAACAGACTGCCAGTGCGGTTTGTTTCAAGGTTTTTGCATCTGTTCCCCATTTAGTAGAGGCCAGCTTTCTCAATAGGTTTGTTCTGGGTATGACTTTTTTCCGAAGCTTATTCACGTGTTCTTTATATGATAGTGTACGGTCCAGGGTGACGCCAAGATACACGGGGAATGAGATGCGTTCAAGTGTTTTTCCTTTCCAATTTATTTTCAATTTTCGATTTGCCAATCTGTTGATAAGATGAAAACATCCAACTTGTGTTTTGTCTGGATTAGCTTTCAAGGAGGATTCTTTGTAGTAGGTTGTGAGTTTGAATAAAGCGTCGGTTAGGGATATTTCAAGATTTTGTGAAAGCGTTTTTCTGATTTAAATATTCTTTCTTTTTTCTTTTAAAAAAAGACTGTGGTTTTTCTGCAAGTTGAGCCATTAGATGTCTTTTTAATTTAGCTGGCTTCATGCCATCATTTGACAATGTTTTGTGGCATACTAAACATTGTGGTTTGGTGACATCAGAGAGACATGCAATAAAGCCAAGTTTAATATGCTCCTCATCATATGCTCGCACTCTTTGTTTCTTTTCCGACTGATATGAAGCAGCATCCTGTGTTTAACGATTTAAATCATTCGATTTTCTCTTTTGTGTTAAAAATTTATCCGTAAATTTTGCATTAATTACAATTTTCTCAGTTTCTATTTAGCTAATGAAGAGAATGCAAAGAAACTAGGCCGCTAAAGCTTGCATCTTTTTATCGTATAAACGTATATCTGATAAAGCTTGTATTTGCGTCTCTCTATTCTCTAATCTTTGTTCTACACACTGGCGTGCTCAACTTGTCATTGTATTAAACCATTATAACATCATAAACAATAAATGCAAGAATGCCATAATCGATGGCGAACTTTAGTGATGACTAGGGCGATTTTTTATTGACCAAAAAATCTCAAAAAATTGACCTTATTTTATCAAAAAATTGACTTTATTGACCAAACGAAACAATGAAATTAAAGAACCAGTTCATAAGCAAAAAACAACAACACCTAAGTCACTTCAGTTAGTGCTTAGATTATAATGTACACACATATAATTCAAGTGTTTTGCTATTCGCTGTATTGCAATCTGTGCAACATCAAAGTATGTTCGAATAACTAATGCATTGTCTTTTCAATTCTAGTGTTTTTGACTACCGGCACGTAGCGACAAAAATATGTAACAAATGAAAACACATCGAAAAGCTTATTTCATCATAATCCAATTTTGGTAAGATTGCAATCTTGCAAAGCTGTCTGAACAGATCTTTACAATTGAAATCAATCAAATCACATCAAGCATTACATGAATAAATTAAGCATGTGTAAAACTGTAATATCGGTAACAGTCAGGCGACAGCATGCACCTCCCTGGTACCACCAACAGTTACGAACCTCCATCTCTAAATTATCCAAGTCATCTCTTTTTAGTACGCTATAAAGTAGAAACGCGCAAAAAAAGCAAGAAAGCAAAAATTGACCTAATAAAAAAAAATTGACCAAAAAAACAAAAAATTGACATTTATTGACTTTATAACTTCATAAACACTGATCCTACGACCGTGAAATTTTGTTTCCACATTTTTTTGGAGTTATTTTCTACATCCCAAAAAAATTGACTTTATTGACCGTGAATCGCCCTAGTGATGACATAACAATCAAGAGTTAGTGAAAAAAAAATATTATGAGATGAATAATCACTGCGGCAGTAATTGCCGGTAATTGGGAATGTGCGTGTAGTGTAGAAATCACTCAAAAGTTTTAGTTATTTATATTTTTGCAGCATTGTCGTGGACCCCCTGCGTCGCAGACCCCAATTTGGGAAAATCTGGTTTATCGGACTACCGGCTAATGTTTTACCTATAATCGTTTTAACACTTAAACTACTGGCTGTTTTTTTGTGCGCTATTAAGCGTCACATTGATAAATTAAAATGACAAATGGCCCAGCACAGTGTGACATGACATGGGAAAAAGCAGGAGAAAAGTATTCAAGAAAACCATAATCCATTTGGCAATAAACGGAACTTAAAAGAACAGTTGAAGTTTAAAGTAGGCCTTACTTAAACTCATAATATGTCATAAATTTGAACTTTTAGAGATCCGTTTGACGAACCAACTTTGATCCATTTTGCTTGCGGAGTCGCACATCCCTAGTGCTTTTGCGCAAAAACCATAGAAAACCTACAATCTTTTAAACACCTACCATGTACGACCTCATTCAAAGCAAGGCGCATGAAATAGGAAGTTAATATTGTTGCTATAATTCATGTTTAATAAAATGTGTATTTTTGACAGAAGAAAACTATGCTTTCGTTCATTCAGCAGATCAAAAAAATCGTTTACATAAAAACGATTTTGCCTACAGTAGCCTACGTTTCAAACAAGAGCGGCGCAATTGAAGTCCAACATTTTCAACCCCCCTTCCCCCCGTTCGCACCTTTCTACACACACGCACACAAACAAATTAATGTTTCATCGTAACACGTATTAAAATCATTTAAATCATTTCCAAGTCAAAAAAACGCCGCGGTGTTCAGGGCGGGGCCCCTGACCAGGCCTGGCCCCCCCGCGATCGGGGGGTTCGGGGGGCGATTCCGCCGACCCTGGCAGAACCGGCGGCGGAACTGTGTCTGCCTCAGTCTTCAAAAGAATTTTGCAAGTACTTGCACATGAGTAGCCCAATCATTGGAGTGAACATTCAGGTCATCGATGTTCAAACTCTCCCGCATTCAACATTGTCAATGTCTTGAAGAAGCTTCCTTATTCTACGAAACAAAGTAGCTCGGAAGTACTTCATTCCGAATGGCATTCGAAGAAATTCGTAACAGCCGTCCGGGATCACGACAGCTGTCTTACACACATCCTCTCCAGCGACCGGTATTTGCTAATATTCTTTGCTCAGATTTATTGTAGAATAATACTGGCACTTGCCCAACTTCTAAAATAAGTCCTCGGCCGCAGCCATTGGCGCTGGAACAGTGACAAAAACTAGATTGGATTTCCGATCATCGACACACATCCTGTTGGAACCTTCCTTCTTCGTGACGATCACCAGTGGAGATGCATAGGACAAGCTTGATCCCTTACAATTCCGACCTCCCTCATGTTCTTTATCGTCCCTGGATTTTTCCTCGCACGGCATAAGCCGCAAGATATAATTTGCACCTGATTGGCGGTCATCAGTTACGTCAATCATACGCTTAATTAAGCAGGTCCTCTTTGGAATTTAAGTAAAATCTTCTCACGCTTATCCCAAACCTCCATAACTTCGTCCCGCTGTGCACCGTTCAACTGTATTACGGTGCATGCATGAAGGATGCTCTCCTTTGGTTGAAATCTCAATCGCTCCAACAGCTCCTCTTTATTAACGCTGACTTTCATGCTCTCTATCATCATCCTTCCTAGCAACTACCTAATTCGTCTCTACACACCCAACTGCAGCCGCCTGGGAAATCCCCCCTGGACAACTCGGGCTCAGGGCCCATGAATGGGGGGGGGAGGGGCAGGGGGCAAATGACTCCGGAGCCCATGCTGTTCTAGGGGCTCATTAGTCCATATCTAGCGAAATAATTAGAGCCAAAGCAAGTTTAAAAAACAATTAAAACGGCATTTAAGCTTAAATTTCTTCAAATAATTAATTTTATGGAGCGCATGCGCCCCCAACATAAGTCATCATGCTGTTCCAGGGGCCTATTAGCCCATATCTTACGGAATAAATAGAGCAAAGAAACTTCTGAAAAATCGATTTTATAGAGTGCATGGACCCCTAGCATAAATCAAGCTGTTTTAGGGGCCCATTAACTCATATCTTACAAAATACAGAAAAAAAATTTAAAAAATTATAACAGCATTTCAGCGTAAGATCTGCACCCAAATATTACCAATTTTCCGGAGCGCATGGTCCCCCTTAAGTAAAGTTGCGTTTTCTTGATGTGTACCGATATGCTATACTTAAAGGCGCATTATAAGTTGAAAATTAAGATTTTTGCTTCATCTGCATTTCATTCGGTTTCGTCTTAATTAAAGACAATGTTGAATCACAAGCGTGTTTATCTGAAATTTGTGGCTGCGCAAATGCGAGTATATGCGATTGCAATCAGTCCTGGCAGGGCTAGGCAAACTACGGCCTGCGGGCCGCATGTGGCCCTCGAGACCATTTTATGCGGCCCGCGGGCACTTAGATAACTATAAACTCTTTTCGTGAATCAAGATCTTTTTTTGCTCTTGACTGATTCTCCGTAGAAAACAGGACATCTGAGGACGTCTAGACCTTTTTTTTGCTCTTCCAATCAGTGCGGCCCTCGGCTTCAAATTTTTTCAAATGTGACCCTTCGTGTGAAAAGTTTGCCCATCCCTGAGTTATAGCATTCCAACTGTGGCTTGAGACTGGAGAGATCAGTGGAAAATTTAGGTTCATGTATGCAGCGCAGGGGCGTATCTAGGGGGTCGAGCCGCGCCCTCCCCTCCACAGACAAATGCACAAAACTTTCGTGGTGTAAAAGCGATATACGTATAAAGGACAATCTGAGGGCGTAATGACCTTTTTTTTGCTCTTAACGTGACTTTGGGCCGGAAAATTGGACACCTGCGGACGTGTTGACCTTTTTTGGCCGGAAAATTGGACATCTGCGGACGTGTTGACCTTTTTTTTTTGCTCTTCACTTGACTTTAAGCGGAAAACGGACGGCTTTAAATTGCGCCACCCCCCTTTCAAATTCCTGGGCACGCCCCTGCAGCGTTAAAGAATTTTTAAACAAGCGAGTAGATGTTGTGGCTCAGGTATAGACTTGAGTTTGATGGGAGCACAAAAACAGTTTTCATTTAAAAATTAACAACGAGACTAGGTTGGTTTAACTCCCAACCTATAGTCTCGTTGTTTCGTCCTTGGATAAGATGCTTCACGATGATTATCTCTGCTTGGTGGAATCCGGCAAGCATTAAATTAAAGAAGTTACAGGAAATTTAACCGGAAAACTTGGAAACAAAGACAACTTCTGAGCGAGTCTGGATTCGTCCTACGCATAGCGCCTCCGCCGCTTTCTCAAGATATGAGGATAAAGATGAAGAAATCAATAAAAAAAAATTCAATCAATTTTGAAGCAAAAAGATACCGGTATTTAAAGCATACGCTTAAAGTAATCGACAAGGCGAGACAGCAAGACAGTGCACGACACGAGGTCAACGAAACACAATTTTGATTATCCGTGAGTAGCAGAGTTTTGTCGTGTACGGGTAAAACATTTTTGGTTTGAATAGGTGCTCAAAAATGTTATGTGGCTTTCACGAGAATGCAATTCAAACAGTCCAGCTTTGGTGGCTCCCTTGCTCAAAAGAGTTGTCGATCCCCGGACTGGGGCGAATCTTTTCGATGATCGCATGCGTAAGAATGGACCGTTGGACTCAGAGTTTTTTAAATGAATGCTGTCAAATGAATTGATTTAATATAATAGGTTTAAAATTTTTTATTTGAAATATAATTATTAATTATTATTACAATTGGTAATAGCTATGTTTTTGTAAATGCACGTTGAGAAATGATAAAACATAAATCCGATGCACAAAAGCAAAAAGAAAGTGTCATAAGAGAACGATTACGGTGTAAAGTGCAACAAAGATTACAAAGCTTTGGTTTATTTAAAAGGAAAATGAAAGAAAAAAGATCTTGTGAAGATGCTCCTGATCAGGAAACTGCTACTGAAGGGTTAAATGTCAGCGCAAGTGGTCTAGGGAACGATATTGAAGTTTCATATGCAAATTTGGTATCCAATCCGAGTGATAATGTAAGCAAAGTCGTAATTTGAGTGGCAATATTGTAGCTGCTGATGAAGTAAGTGTAAGTTCCGCTAGTCCAAGTGCTCATACTGACAATGGAGTTGCTACTGTACGCAGCACTAGTAGTGATATTCCAAATCCGTACTAAGACTTTGATGTTGGCCTTGTCCTTGCTGAATTTCCATTTACCTTGTAGATACGTAGCGCGGTTCATCGTGGTCATCAAAAATACCCCGAAAATTTTCCCGAGGATAAAACAAGTGAACTCGTTATATCACCTTTTAATCGCTTTTTCGCTATAAAGGAAATAAATATAGGCAACCTACTAATTCACCGAATTTACTAAAACGTTGTCTTTGTGCTTAGACACAGCAAAAGGTGGGGGCCCACCAAAACGTTTGCCCCGAGCCCATTGGCGGCTCTCGGAGCCCCTGCTCGGCCTTACCACAGTCCACTTTGGTTCCCACACTAGTCTTCTAGTATCAAGGGTGGAAACTGAAACCTAAATCTGAAAACCCGGTTTTAAAGGAAATTTTGGTAACCCAAACTGAAACTGAAACCTACTTAGCTAAATTTTTGAAAACCTAAACTTAAACCAAAACCGTTTTTCTTGAAACGTCAAAACCGAAACTGAAACTAAAACCTTTTCAAAATTTTCTAAGGTTTTGGGTTTTAAAAATTGTCATCACCTACATTGCCAGTACAGTTCTTTTAATGCTGAACGTCAAATAGAGAAGCTGTGAATACTAATTTTTGAGTCTTTGGTTTAACCAGACTCCGAATTATACCCAAGTCGACAACTTCTGAAGCAACTGCTCTCCTTACTTGGCCATCTGAGCTGCTACTTATCATCATAATGAAACAAAAACGCCGAAAAGTAGAGCATATGAATAATTCCCATTAAAAAAAAAAGCTTTCTTGGATGAAACTTAAACCGAAACTGAAACCCAGAAACCGAAGCTGTGTGGAAGCAAAACTGAAACCGAAACTGAAACCTATTTTTCAACAGCCGTGAAACCAAACCAAAACTGAAACCTGACATCTGGGTTTTAACACACCGAAACTGAAACTGACACTCGAACGCCAAGTAGCCAGGTTTTCACCCTCGCCTAGTATACCTCCCCACCAAGGCGTTGCAGTTACTTAAACCTAATCCTATCCCTATCGACATACAGTTTCAATTGATTCATGCGATAAGTCGGCACTTTCTTAGTAATTTTAAACAGGTAATTGTTGACCTCTTTGCATCCCTGAATCTAAAATGGGCCTTTTCGTTGCATAAAAAGCTTATTATGGTCTGTAGGAAGTAACATCAGAACTTTATCTCCCACTCAAATAGTCCGTTTCTTCGCCTTCCGATTGTTCGGTTTCTTATTTCGTATTTGATTTTCTTCCAGTTCCAGTTCAGCTTGAGCTAATTTCATCATATCATCCACCTCTACCGCAGTCCTAGGACATTCTTGTAACCCGTGGTGACTTCTGTAGCATTCTACTTCCTCAGACCATGACTAATTCAAAATCTGGACAGCACCTATCAGGCTTCCACTGTACTTCCGTACAATAGCTCAAAAGGTGAAAACCCAGTGGCATCTCGCCATGCCTCCCTGTAAGCAAACAAGAGTGGATTGATGAAACGATGCCATTGACGCGGCTGCTCGTGGCACAGCCCTGTCACCTTCCGCTTCATAGTTCCTCTAAATTTCTCAACCAATCCGTAGCAGGCGGGATGGTAGGAAAATCTCAGCAGGCGCTTGATGGACAGCAATCTCGACTCCTCTTTCATGCAATCTGACGTAAACTGAGTTCCAAGATCACTCAGAACTTCATCTGGAACTCCAACCCGACTGTACATGTCCGACAGCGCTTCAGCCACTGTCTCCGTATCGATGTTTTTCAATGGAACGGTCTACGGGTATCTCGTTGCAAAAGCCACTAAGGTCAGGATGTACCGGTGACCTTTGCCGCTGGCTGGCGCTCTAAGACCCTCTAGATCTACTACCACTCTCTTGAATAGTTGATCAATCAATGTCATGTCACCCAAAGATTCCCGTGAAACCGAGCCTCTGACAACAGTCTTATGGCACACATCATAAGATCGACAGAAACTAGTAGCATCTTCATGCAATCGTGGCCAAAAGAAACTGGTCCGAAAGCGGTCCTCTGTGCCTTCTTCACTCCTAAACGTCTCTCAAAAAGTGAGTCATGGGCTACGCCAATCAATCTTTCCATGAAAAATTTCTGCACCAAAATCTACTTACGGGTGTCTCCGAAATCGTTGTTTTACTGACCATCTGACTTATGCGGTACCAAATTTCTACACGATTCTTGCGCGAAACCGCATATCCCTATCCGGTTTCAGTCCCTTTCAACTCTTATCTTTTGTTAGGTGGGATATTTCTCTTGCAATAAGATCATTTCCTTCTTATCTACAGACATGTTTTTCTTCACATCTTCTACCTAGAGTTGTTTTTGGCCTCTTGCCATCACGTGCTTGCGCTCTAACAGCTTTAGCACTCACCACTCTGGATTAGGATCATCTGATCTTTGCGCACCCGGCACATTTCCAATGATCAAGTCAAACAAAGGATCCTTCAATCACATATCCCCGACCGCCCAGAAGTACAATGGTGTGTCCAATTATACATTAACCATGGTAACCCTGAAAATCGTGCGATCCACCGTCATAATATGTCTCATTTCTGCGATGGAATCTGATTTGACCATCAACTCTCGCCTAATGATCACTCCGATGCATGCGCATGCGGTATATCTCAACACCTCCCCGTCTCTACCGCACACCTTGCCCGACAGCACAAGTAAGTTATCTTCGATTCCGTTTTTATGTAGGATCCATTGAGCACCTTAATTTTTCTCCCGACTTCAAATTCAAGGTTTCCTCCTCTAATGCTGGTTCTTTACGTTCGTACTCCGTGACAATTGCATTGCACATGCGACTAGCTGAGCTTTGGTGGAGTTTCCGCTGAAACCTCGCTTCCCTGATCATGATATGGTGCAGTCCTGCAATCAGTCATTCAGTCATTTGGCACCATCAGTATTGTTCTTTTTTCACTGTACTTAAAGGCAGAGTCAAAAGGCGGAGAGGCATGGCACACTGCCATAACAACTTTTTGACCATAACAACATGTAAGAGCTGTGCTGAAAGGTTTACTGTACAATGCACACACAAAAACAAACACGCAATTAAATCCAATGTTCGCGGTATTACGCTAAAGCCCATAGCAAGTAACACTGCGGCTTAGCATCTCGGCAACACAGCTTCGAACTTCGAAGAAATCTCACTATGTACGAATCAGTATTGTGAATTTGGATGAAGGTAGGGCAAAATTTTCATTAAAAGAGGCACTTGCGGAAAAGTAGAACAACTGAAGAGTTGCAACCGATGAGCCGAAGAGCAAAAAAAAGTCTTCGACCACACAAGAGCTGGAAATAGGGGCGTGTAAGCGCAATTGCAAAACAGAAAAAGGTCTTCGATGTTACTCACAAAGAACTGAAGAGCCACGTCTTGAGGGTCAAAAAGCCGCATGTGCCTTGCAAGCCGCACTTCGCCCACCCCTGATGTAGTCAATTTGATTGCAAAATCAACGATGTTACTCACAAACAACTTAAGAGCCACGTCTTGAGGGTCAAAAAGCCGCATGTGCCTAGGAAGCCGCACTTTGCTTACCCCTGATGTAGTCAATTTGATTGCAAAATCAACGATGTTGCTCTCAGGCCCCTGAAGATAACAATTACGGTGATTCATTACTCCCAAAATATTTGACAAATAGGAAAGGTAAAGAATGAAGTTTATGTCTTCTAAAATTTTCTTTATTTTGTAATCTTTTGTTTGGAAGAACTGAAGCAGCTTTTTTTGCAACACAAAAAGACGCATCCATAAAGGGATTCCCTCGAGACCTCACTTCCGCATGAAACAGCAATGACGTGTATTCTGATCTATATAGCGCAGCTTCGTATGAAGCTTTGCGAGGTCGTTGCTTCTGAGATATTCAAGGTTGAAAGTTAAAAAAGTAGAGTGGCAACGCACAATTTTAAAGCGAAAACCTTCCCAAAATGGGCGCTTTTAATTGCAGTTTTGGGGAGATTTTGACTTTAACCTGAATGAAAAAGAAATAAATGCAGAAGTGTATGAAAGTTTTTCTCACCCGGTCTACGGTTATTGCTACTTTAGTTGGAAATGCAGAACGCTTTACAAAACTAGAGCGAAACGTAGTTTACATGCGCTTCTACTTCACTACACCCAGGGATGTGTCACCTAGAACTGCGAAGCTTAGGCGAGGAGTAATTTTGAACCCTGAGTTTCACTATTTTGAAGAAGACGAAATAAGCGCAGAATCGTCTCGGTTAAAAATGTTTTTACTGGTTACGTTGATCGATAGATTCACCTCACCATTTCAATTACGCCAACTACAATATTCGATTATGTTGCAACTTGCTGCTGCAGAAATAAAAAAAAGGCCCGCAAGCACGCGAGCTATTGAAGAGTATGCTACGTCATACCATAATCTCCGCACATGATTATACACATATCTCTAGCTATAACCTATTTTCATGTAACGTATTTCAGTTATAAACAAAAAAGATTTTGCGAGGATTCCGTAAAAACAAATTCTTTTTGCGTCTTTGAAAAATATCTCGCGTCCCACTTAAAAAGCTTCCGCGTACCACCGGTGGTACGCGTACCACAGATTGGGAACCCCTGGATAAGATGATTAGCTTTAGAAGGTGATGAGATAGATGATCAGTTTCAGAAGGGAAATGAGGGAACCTGTTGTTAGTAAGCGTGATACAAAAAAAACTGTCCTTAAAATGTTGCATCCCATAACTGGTGAAGGATATTTGGTTATTACTCTTCTGTAGCTCAGCTCGAAATGCAAGCTATTTTCCAAGGTCTGTATATCTTGCCAGTGTCCGAAGTAAAAAAATTTTGCTGGGGGGATGTTTTTGTCTACTATTTTTCATGCTGATTGTTGTTCATGGGGCGATGCAGTGGCGTAGCAAGAAATTTTAAAAGGGAGGGGGCATAATTTCACCATTTTTTTCAGCGCAGTTTTTTTCAGCAGAGCTAATTGCAACAGATTGAAACGCAAAAAAGGCTTTAGGAGGGGTCCGGGGGTATGCTCCCCAGGAAAAATTTTGAAATATTACATGGTGTATTGGCTATTTAAGTACTTTTTGAACATTTTTTAGGCAAACCTTGTTTAAAATTTTTGACCCTAATTCTGAGTACTTCCCCAAATATCATGCATTTTGTTCGCACATTTTCAATTGTGCGTGCTTAAGGCGTAAAGCTTATTGTTATCGAAGAGGTTCGAAGTGATGGAAAAATTGTATTTATCGAAAACATAGTTGAAAAAGGCTGGTGAGGTGAATACATACCCCTCACCCCATTACCCCTGGATCCGCCCCCAACCATAAGCTACAAAAGCCATCAAACGAGTCTGGCATACCGATATTTCAGTCACTTGGCACCATTTGTTCTTTTTTACTAAAAGACAAAGTCGCAAGGGGAGGGGGGCATGGGACAATGCTCCCCCTCTTAAATACGCTCCTGGGGTAATGTCGTTGGTCAATGACCAAATTAAAACGATGGCGAAGGGCGTACTGCGTGTTTGCATACCACTGGCATGATGAACAAAAATTCTCAACGGTAGAATTTCGAAAACTTCATTAGCTTTGTTTTGGGCAGATTTTTGTTTCATAAATGAATCAAGGGGTTTGGGGGACTATTTTTACTAGGGGGACATGTCCCCCCTTCCCCCCCCCCATACTCTGCACTCTGTCTAACATTCAACGACTTCTGTGACTGTGAAGTAGTTCGTTGTTCGTCGTGGATAGCCGCCTCTGCTATTTCACGACAGAAAACATGAACCAAAATACAAGAAACATTGTATGAGAAACCATTTTTGAATGCGACAAAAGCACATGATGCAGCAAACCTTCTGTTTGTGATGTTAAGGAAGGACAATCTTCACCAGCACCAACTTTTTCCATTTTCACTTCCTGCGATCGTTTTCTAAATCCGTTTGCGCATGCGCCCCATTCTGCCCACGTCACTTCACAATTCACACATTCTAAAACGAAAAAAAAATAACACAAAACATTTTACGGAAACAAAATTGCTTCGTCATGTCAACTGTCAAGCAACGTCCTTTTTTTAGCAGCTTCTTCCTCAAACCCAAATAAACGAAATGAAAAACATTTGGATAGACCTAGTAAAGCAAGCTGATTGATTTAGAACTAGTATTCAAGCCGGCACTTACGCCACTGACAGTTCCATACAGCTAGCAGCTGCTAGTTATATAAATTTGTAGAAAACAAATCAACATTGCGGGCACCGTAGAATATTGTGTGATTATTTTAGCTTTCTAATTTGCGCGTGCAAAGTTCAAGCCAGGTTTACAACTGTTCTATTGGTTTGATTAAAGTTAAAATGCTTGGTCCATCCGCTTTTAAAAGATGGGTTGTGTACTGCATTTGCAAGTTGTACAGCACGATGCGTTCTACTGCAGAATCGAGAATAGAACCTACTTCGCATCTAGCTACTAATCCTTAGTTATATCATTATTTTATTGAAATATGCAGTTGAAGTAATACCTAGAAAAAAGGCTATGGTTGTTATTTATATTTGCTTGCAATGCTTTCTTGAAAACTGGGGTACACTGGAAGAAAATTGCCAATAAGTTGTGGGCTATAGCTTTTACCTTCACTTTCATCTCCAAGTATAGGACAAGGCGCTCCAGCTCCAACTGCATCACGTTCAATTTGCTCTTTCCTGAACCGATTTCCTCCAGAACATTTCCCCCAATTCCCCCATGATACGAAGCAGTCAAGACAAGGTTCAGATTGCTTCCGAAGTTGAGGGCAAGGTTCTCCTTTTCCAATGGGGCTCACTTGAATATACTCTTGTCTAGATCTTTCTCCATCGGAGCATGAGGTCCATTCTCCCCAAGCGACCCGACAGTGAACGCATTCTACGACAACAGCGATTATGATTGATTTAAAGAGACAAGCTCGAGTTTGGTATTATACCTTCTTCCTTGCTTGGAATTATATCCGGACAAGGTCTTCCTGTTCCGATTGCTGGCTGCTCAATAAACCCTTCCTTCCTTCTGAATCCATTTTCACAATCCGACCACTCGCTATAACCGATCACGCAGTCTACTGGAACTAAACAAAACTAACAAATTATACTCTGAAGGTATTGATCGAAACAAGTTACAATCCTTTTTTGTCTACCCACTTAATTCACATATTGGGTTAGGAGATGACCATTCTTCGTTTGTTTTGCAAGTACTTGTAGTCGAACCACGAAGTTTGTAACCTGAATCGCAGATAAAAGTGCAAATTGATCCGTAGCGATTGTGCTTCGAGCAAAAAATCTCTCCGTAGGGAAATTCTTCGGCGTCGGAATGAGGCTGACAGAAGATTGCTAAAAATAATGGAGTAAACTTAAAAAATTACCCACCATAACCCAAGAGAGTGTCGAATGATTCAGCAAGATTTTAGCGAAATTATAACAACCAGTTTGTTACAGAATATTTTACTAATTTCCTCACAAGGTCACATTGATGAGAAACGGTTCGTATGAATCACCTAATCCTAGATCAACCAAACTGATTATTTTAAAAATGATGGATTTCATTTACTTGGTTATATTTACTTTGTTCTATTTTTATTCTCTCAATTCGAGAAACAGACAGGGGAAATTACTATTCTGCCTAGTTCGCCTAGTTTTGTGAGTTGGATCCTGGGCAGTTTAAGAAACTAATAGTAGTACGGTATTTTATCATCATCTGTCGCAGATTGACAGCTGGCGTCATGCAGTTGGTAGTTATTCACTTTGAAAAGCTTCACTAAATTCAACATAATCTTAACCGGACTTCATAACTGGATAAATCGTGCCATGGAATGGAAACCTGAGTCTGCTGTTCCAGAGGCAGACGCTCCTCCCACTTGAACACCTGAACGGTTAGTCATTCATCAAGTGGCTCACTTTACGATAACTCTAATTAACGTCAGCAAATGTAATAAGTTCGAAAGCATGAATTTCGTTTGCCACTCATGGTCCCGAGTACTTTCTCCGAGATAGGCTCTTAAAGCGATTTGCAGCTCTCATCTAAGCTTTTCTGTTCGTGATTTTAAATTGACCACTGTTTATATTATGAGTACTATAATCTTGCTTGGCTAGACACACTGCCTGCTGATCACTGAAACCCTTGTTTTTCAGTTGATAATTCATTTGCCAAGAAAATGTGAAACCCCTCTTCCGTCTGGCGCCTAGTGGAAATAACATTGCTGCTCTTGGCTAACAAGACCCTGACATTTTGTGACTTATTTCTATTTAAATTGTTTGGCGAAGGAATCATATATCACTGCCAGAGTTGCAGCCTTGCTGATAACGGCCTGGACGCCCTGTCAAATTCGCTACTGCTTGGACTTCTCCTTTGTTAAATGAGATGCCTCTAGCAAGCTTTGAAGACAACAGTCTTAGCTGGATCGTCAACTGAAAAGCCAAATATTCTGGAACTCGTAGTCAAAAAATTCTGGAAAACCTACTCGGAATCTACCAACGTCGATGGACGATCATAGCAAGCCCGAATGGCATTCAGTCAAACATACGAACGAAACTAGAGAAGGAACGGCTGGTGATGCGTCAGGGACGCAGTGTTGGGTTGGCAAATCCAATGGGGTACCCATCCCCCACACCCCCCCTGAATTTGGATGTCGTGAAAAAACAATGCACGTGATGGTGGGTTAACAGAAATTGAGGAAAATTCGACAGTTTCCGGAATAGACTTTTGGAGCGCTGATAAACGAAGGTTTAACTAGCTTATTCCACTGGTGAAGCACTGATAAGCCCTTGCCTAAGCTTTATTTTCTGCAGGTAAATTTTTTAAACTGGTACCATGCTGGTACAAAAGAAATACCCTGGCTCTACGAGCACTCGCGTTCAAGCCATCAGCGAAGCCTACCTAAGTTAATCCTCAGAAATGTGCTCAACAGGTGAATATTCTAGCGTTCGCACTCTATAAGGGGTACGGCGATAACTTTTTTACTTCTGATGCTCACAGCCATAATTTCATATATATTATTTTTTGTTTGAGCTGTACTGTTCCACTATTTTGATTTTGGCATTAACTTCAGCGCTAGTTTGAACTACGTTAAGAACTTGACACCATGGGTTTGTTCAGTATCGTTAGAATAGTTTTAATACGGGCTAGTTTTGCCCAATGATCGATTATGCTCAAAAACTGCACAGTTTACGTAGCTCTTAATTTTTGAAGTTGTTAAGGTAAAAATGAAGTAAGAGTTGCTCAATCGTAAACCGCACAGCAGTGCATCCCATATCTTCTTTTTTACAACGCACAGAGCGCAGTTGGATCTTAGATCTTTTTTACCCTTCGCTTTAACAAAAATTGGAAAGGACAGTTTACAGCAAGTCGATTCACTTTACAATGTATAATATATTTATATTATAAAAATAACGCTATAATTATAATGTATAATTTATATTATAAAAATAACGCTGTAATGAGTGATGCAAACCTAAGGCTAATCCACACCAATTTTAGCCAAACAACAACGTAATATGTTAACAGTTGTGCCGAAACCAATGAATTGCGAAGAAAAGTGTTTTTCAAACTCGAAACCCTTCGATAATCATGCCCAAGTTTACATAGATCGAAAAATCAACATTTTTGAGTGTTAAACCGATAAAAGACATATTGCTCCAAGTTTCAAGTATCTGTTATATTTTGGCGTCTTACTTCTGCATGATGGGGCTTCCCCGTCCCATGTTCTGTCTCGACCACATGTAATTCGAGAAGGCCCGGCCATATAAGTTCCTTTAACGCACCGAAAAGTGCAAATTGAACCTGGCTCGTTGCCGTCACTGCAATTAACCTCCCCGTTATTGGGAGGATCTAGCAATGGGCATTGCTCTTGCTCACCTAAATAAAATGACAGCGTAACAATTACCCCGTGCACCTGTCCGATTTTCGTGTGCTGCATGCCCGCCGTTGTTGGTTGTAGTTTCTGCATCATACTCAATATCTCGATGTCATAATCACTTTTTTTAAACTTTGAAATCAAAAAATTAAAGATGACGCAGAAACTAGGACCAAGAACTGCGGGCTCAAAGCACACAAAATTGAACATGCGAGCAGAGTAACCATGAACTATGAGTTAGCAAAGTTTTTAATGAAAATCATGTGTTGGGAGCGAGCATACAACAATTGCATTCACTCAGCTCAACCGAACAAGAAGAAGTCTGCCTTGTGGATATGCTAGCAATCTTCGATGCTTACTTAAGTAGATAGTTTAAAACAATAAAAAATCCAGATGTGGAATGGTAAATAAGTTGTTGTTTTTAAGCACGCTTTTGGAAAAAAAGGACTTGCTGTAGCAACTCTAAAACACAAAACTCGAATCAAATCCCACCCAAGACATTTGCATTGCATTTGCAAGTAAATTTGCATAGAATTTGTATGTTGATATTAAGTATGGTGCATTTGTAAGTAAAGAATATCAGTAAGTCAAAGTAAAAAAAAAAAAACTAACCATGTGTGGCAAGAGTTGTTTCATCGTCGACAGATGATTGGTCATATTCCGGAGGAATCGACTCGAAATCAGTGCTATCCACGTCTTCATCACCTAAATTACAAGCACAATACCAATCGTGAGTCTTATATTGTTTATATAGACAACCCTTACTTGTGTTTGAGCCTTGTTTCTCACCAACGACTTCTGTAAACATTGAGCTTAATAGCTTTTTGTTTTTGTGGGTACATATTCGACATACCTGCACTTACAACCCTTCTTTTACTGATTAATTCAATTTCTAGCTGATTCAGAGCTTCCTGAAGTCGCTCAAACGAAGTATCCACCAACGAAACAGTTAACAGAATTTTGGTATTGCGATTGGGGGCCCGTTGAAATTCTTGCACCGCCACAGAACTCTAAAACCGCTTCAGTGAAAAATAAATGACTCCTAAACAGCCAAATCCACTCACCAGTTCGTCTCTGCTAATCATTCCGCTTGCCAGCAAGTACAAGTCCACCTGGAAAAAGTTGGCAAATGCATTAAGTTAAGAACTTCTATTTTTTCTGCTCTGGTAGCTATATGGTAGCAATGGGATCCCCCCTTCCGTGAAAGGAGCTCATGAAACTGTAAAAGAAAGGGCCTTTGCAGACGCAGCAAAAGTTTCGAAGCTACCGATATTCGTTTAGATTTTTTGATTTTAGATTATTGATATAGGCCTAAGAGATAGGCGAATCAAATTCGTTATAACTGTTTACCTTTTAGTTGTGTTTCACAGATATTACCGTATCTATTTTTTTGCTGTTACTGGCATATTTATCCTCCTATCACGAGAAAGCGACGAAGCGCTGTAGGCCTACGAGCTCGCTAGCAGTTTCCAGCCATCTGTCTACTATACTAAGATGGGGAAATTCCGTTAAGTGTCTTTCCCAACGACACAAGTAAACTTGCCGGCTTGCTTTCCACACACTCTCTTCAATGCTGAACGTTAAGCAGGGAAGCTGTGAATACCAATGTTAAAGTCATTGGTTTGACCCGACTCGGAATCAAAGCCGAGTCTACACCTCAAGAGACAGACGCTCCATACCACTCGGCCATCTGAGCTGTTAGAGACAGACGCTCCATTAAAAACAAAAAAGCAAACACATTTATGTAATGCGATAGGTGCGATTGCTTTCTCCTACAAACCAAATTCAGCCGGGCTCAATATTCGTTAATGCCGGTTTTAAGACGGTTTCAATGTTGCGTATGCAGGAACGATGTTTTGCAGGAATGAGTACATGCTGACTCGCTCAAACACGTCGAGACAAACGGCCGTAGTGCGGTTACTGCCGAGTCCGATAATGGTGGATATTCGGCTTTAATGCTAACCATTGATTAACTAGCTATCCATTGCTTAAAATAGTTTTTAGTTACCGGTGCTAGCCTCTTACCAGCTGAGTTCTACATGGCGTCGCGAACCGAAGCAATGAAACAAAAAGATGTATCCAGCTGTGTCACGTGATACCGAAGTGACGGAGTAAAACAGTTTATACATAGAACTACAGCATTCATCCACTGCCTTATTATTTCGTTCTAGCCTAGAGATAGGCCAGAATCTACAGCTAAGTTAAGAATAATGTTTGCGCAATTGCACCAGTTTTAAAAGTTTAAAAACCACAACAGCATACTATGCAATTGCATAACACGCAATACTTTGCGCAAAATTTGAATACTCCCTGCGACCCCTCGCGGGGTTGCGACCCCAGTTTGGGGAGCCCTGCCCTATACCACTCGGCCATCTGATCGGTACTTATTTTTATCTACTTATTTTTACGGTGCTTTGGCAATCATTAAACCGCTGAGTGATCACAAACTACCTATTTTCATAAAGAGGATATCATATGCTGCGAACGTCAAAATCAAGCTGTGGCATTTATCCAGGAGTTGCCCCCCATCAGCACTGCGGAAGCTTTAATCACTTTGCGTTGATACTTTCAACCGCTACAAAAAATACTTTGGACCTCCGACTTCTAGCGGGGTTTAAAATTGTTGATCCAACTATTTTGTCTTATGCGGGGCTGGACAATCCTTTTAACACAAGGGCCATTACAGGAGCGCGCCCGGGAATTTGAAAGGGGGGGAGGGCCGCAATTTAAAGCCGTCTGTTTTTCGCCCAAAGTCAAGTGAAGAACAAAAAGAAAGTTCAACACGTCCGCAGATGTCCCCGCCCCCCCCCCCCTAGGATACGCCCCTGCATTCCGAAAGATGTAATGTTCACTGGGCGCTGCTAATAACGCTGCGAATAGTCACAGGCATATCTGTATAAAAATATAATTATGACGTCATTATGCAGAGCTTTACAGTAATGTTGACCAGTCTAGCCCAGGGCAGGAAAAAGTACGGCCCGCGGGCACTTAAGCCCGGTCTACACTGAGGCTGAGCGAGGCTCAAAAGTTAGTTTGTTTTATTGAAATGGAGCTTTGCGCGGCGCATGACATGTGCCCCGTTCAGCTGCGCACAGCCGAAAAAAAATTTACGCTTTGTTTAATTCTTCTCAGCCTGCTGCGACTGCGACTTGCTGCGACCAGGAATTTTCCATTCTCCAGGTACAGGTATAGGCTAATAGTCTTAGACTACTGAGTCGTGAAACACTTTGTCTTTATGTATTTTTTTTAGATAAACAGGCAGAAAAAAATAGCAAAGGATTGTATTTTGAAATTTCGGTCAGCTGTATAAGAATCCAAGCTGTACGCAGGCCAGAATGGCAACCTAGCGGTATTCAACTACTTGACTAGTGTACATGTAGTCTTTTTTGAAAATAACTTTTGCAGAGACCAAAGGGTTATTCAATTCTGATTTGTTTGGCTAAAATGAATTACATCTCAAGTCTTCAGCTGCTAAAAAGATTGATACCAGCTGTTAGACTATGCCTATTCAGCAGTGTTGACAGTTGGCAGGTTGGTTTGTAGTGAAGGATGGAGCTGAAGCTTGTGGAAAGTTTTTTTTCTGTAAAGTACTGATTTTTCAAATGTCAGTAGGCTCGGTTGTTAGTAAGAATAAGGCCAGAATGACAAGTCGGCAACCTAGGTACCCCATTCGCGCACTGGACCTAGGTTTATTAACAATGAGTAGTCTAGAGAAAATGTTTCTGAATTATAGCTGCTGAAAGAATGGTTTTGGTACCATACCGGTATGCAAAAGCTACCTGTGTTGGACCAATCACAGTTCGTTAAACTGTAAAATTTGGTATTACAACTAGACTATAGACATTGTGCAGTGCAGGTATTATACTGGTAATTGATTATGGACTACCAGCTATTGGTACTATGAAAAAGAACTGCAGGCGGTGGCTTCATTAAAAAAATATTCAGTATCATTAAAAATATCGCGTTGTAGAAAGAAGCAAACTGTAAAATGCTTATGAGATCCTCTAACAATATCAAACTTTTCACGAAGTGTAAATAAAGGTGGAAGTTGTTAACACTGTTTCCATGATATTATCTTAAATGTGTCAATAAGCATTCTCAAACACAGGTAACCTCTAATGATGTGGCCCGAAGCCATTAAGTTGGACTATTGAACTATTAAGAAGTTGTTGCTGAAGGCAGTGTAACTTAGGTTGTGACTTGTTGTTACTTTGGTTTATGAGCAAGTGCCTGTGCTGTTTGTGAATTGTTTGCTTTGTTTACCTTGTGTTATTAATACTGAACCTGAAGTAGTTAGACAACCAACCTTGTTGAGACTTGATATCAACTATGAGTCTATGATTGCACAACCAGGCACATAATAATGCTTGGTTCCTACCGCGCCATAGTGCTTGTGCATAGCTAAGTACACACACTCTTAGTTTTTCCTTAATGAGGTCCTAATCCTCATGAAAAATGACTGATTATTGTGGCATTGTGTCTCGCCCTTCAGACCAATAACTTGCATTTATGTATGTTATTTGTACTTGATTGTGCATGGGAAACATGCCTACAATCTTGTTTGAGCAGACTTGTTGGTTGTCTACATCTTGTTTATGCATAAGTAGCATGCCCACAATCTTGTTTGTGCATGACTGCATTTTGTACATCTTATTCGTGCACACCTGTTGGTTGTCTATGTATGCGCTGGATCTAGGCTGTCTGGACCATAGTGTTGCAATAGTCCAAGTGTAATAACATTAGTCATGAGTAATCATGGAAAGTGATTGAGAGGCACTGCTGATGTAGAATGATAGATGTGACAAGAAACCTTACTTTACGTATATAAATAAAAATTATGTCTAGGCATTATGTCATAATAACAGCATCATTACTAATATTATTAAGTGTATTCATGTGTAATCTGCTGCGCCATTGTTGTGTACTAATCAATTATATTTGAATAAGATTTCAGATACATTTGTGTGTAGTAGATAAAGATTATTATTATTATTATTATTATTATTATTGGCTTATTTATCCTCCTATCACGAGAAAGCGATCAATGCGCTATACGAGCTCGCTTAGGAGTTAGGAGATACCTCATTGAAAGGGACTGTTGCCTTAGGTAGACTCGTTCTATTGATTGTTGGATTCCCTGATTGTTCTCACAGGAAGGCTAGTGTAGATGCCTGCAACAAACCCAAACAACTTCAGAATCTCCTACCCCTACCCAACAACAACCTTCTCCAGCTCCCAAAATTTCTAGTGTACAAATTCGCGAATTCTACGCCTGTTGGATATGGGCAACTTAACTTGGATGATCAGGAAATGGTTTTTCGCTGTACAGTTTGCCACTGTTTGATTACTAATCAGACTAACTTTAGTACTGTTTTATCATTTTTATGTTAAAAGTTGTTGTGTAATTGACTATTTCAGTGCAAACAAATAAAATTGACTTGACTTGTTTGGTTAGGATCTTGGGTTCCAATGAATACAGTCGTAGGGTACTCGCCCACTAGTTAGCAAACTAGGAGACAACTGTATCAGTGCATGTTTGTTCTTCAACGCAGCCCAAGGCACCAACCACTTCACCAACTCCATACCGTTATGATGACGTTTGATTGCAACAACTTAAAAAGCACGCCGCGTCTGACCATTTTATAGTTCCAGTGTAGACACGCCGCTTGGCTTGACTTGACTTTTCTCAGCCTGGCACGGCCTCAGTGTAGACCAGGCTTTACAGAAATATACATTCCTACCGTGAACCAAGACCTTTTTTTGCTCTACTTCACCGATTTTCAGAAAACAGGACATCTGAGGATATGCCCTTCGTGTGAAAAGTTTGCTCACTCCTGGTCTAGCCTTTATGCGATCGATTGCTGCACCAGTGTAACGAGATACTATGATTGCGTTTAAAAAGGAAATTTAAAAAGCAAAAGTTTCAAGTTCCAACATGATGAACAGTGAACATTCACATAACTTTATTTGAGAGAAAACAGTTAGAACAGGGGTGGCCGACCTGCCTTCCATTATGATCATCTCAAAAATTTATTAAAAACTCGCGATCGACCAGCCATCAAGCAAATTACAAGTTATTTTTTCCCAGTAATTTTTACTCTGTAATGGACTTCTATATTTACAATTATCGACATCGTAAGCAGTGTTTTCAGGTTCGAATTAACTCAAAAGCCCAATGAAGAAGGTAAAAACAAAGCAAATAAGTGAAGCATTGCAAATAAGACAGGTGCATGTACTGTTTACCATTGCATAGAAATGGGCAAGCTCCCATTATTCATCAAAATACTATCTTTTCCTCTTTAGAGAGCTCATTGTAATTAATTTTGGCTAGGGTTAGGCTGAAATAAATGCTCGAAACTAGGGCTAGGCTGAAATAAATGCACGAAACTAATGTTCATTTACTGTCCAACCAAGAACAACTAACTTATGCCTTACTAACACAAAAACTAGGCATTTTTTAACAGAAGCAGCTATCAAACTAAAATTGTGCTTTTTATAGTGGCTAGTCATTGTGCCTGCTTTCGACCTCAATTCATTTTTCAGCTAGTGACTTAACTCATAATTGTCGCGAAATGATGCGCATCGTTTTGCGTTAGCTCACGTAGCAATGCTCTGGTTGAAATTATCATTTCAAAAACACTGTGTAAAGGTGTATTTGAGGAATCTTATCAGTCCTCACAAAATCCTGCGCGATTGGCCGACTGAGCCTAGGCAATCGACCGGTCGATCGCGATCGACTTATTGGCTACACATGAGTTAGAAGAAGGGCCAAACAAAAAGTGACAAAGGGCTGCACGTTGCCCACTGGGCCACCTCTGATCTTCAAGATTTGAATGGTAGAAAAAAGTAGTAACCTAAGTACGACTTGCTGTGGATTGCAAGCTCGCCTACTCAATACTCATTCGAATTTAACTTATTTTAGTTTTTTGTATCACGCTATATTTCAATTCAATGCATTCAATAGACCGCCCGATTAGCTCAATTGTTAAGACAAGGCTATTTGTGCGGGAGGTTAGGGGTTCAAATCCCAGGCCAGTCAAATCGGACACAGTGTCGCCTACGGACTGCCACCGCTTCGACGTTTCTACAGAGCTGTGTTGTTCTGGCACGGGAGCCGTAGCCACGGGGAGGCTATTGGGGGCTAAGCCTCCCAGAATTTACTTTAGTCCCCCCAAAGCTATTTATGTCGAAATGATGACGGTATATAAACCTAATGGTTTATAATTTTTTTCAAGATAGCTGCTTCAGTCAATGTTAAGTTTAAATCTTGAGACTAATTTCTTATTCGCATCCTAATTCCTAATGCTAAAAGCACAAGTAGTATCAATTTTCACCGTTAGACAGACCGGACAGACTGATGTCTGAGTGTAGTGCATTGTTTGTGCATAAACGCAGTTAACAAAATTTGGATTATGAAAACACAACCGCTGCTTAATAAAATAAGCAACCGCAGCTATTATTGCGAGACAATCGATTCAGAGCTCTATCAATCAAAATGTGATCATGTACAGTATTGGCCTGAAAGCCAGTTAGAACTTAGACCTAGTAAGCTTACTCTGCTGGCTTAAAGTAAAGTTAGAACATAAACGAGCTTATCAGATTTTTTTGATTGATAAACTGGAAAAGTAAAAGAAGAAAGATGTAGATGATTTGTAGATTCGCTTCTTTCTAGTACTAATAGGCAAACTACGCCGCGTTTTCCTTTGAAAGCACAAAACACAATTAGTCAGCGAGAATCACTTTCCGTAAAAGGTTTGGGAAGCAATAAAAATAAAAAATCAGAAAAAAATTGGTTTGATTTTTCAGCCCCCCCTAAATTATATTCAGCCCCCCCCCCAATACGTAAAGGCTGGCTACGGCCCCGCCTGGCGCTAAGCTGCGGAAGTGGGCCCCGCCACTCGCTACGCACCTCGGCGTAATACCGCGAGTGTAATGAAGATTTGATTTTTAAATGTTTGATTTACATTCAATAGAATGAAAATGTAGCAGTAAAATACCGGTACACTACGAAACCAACAAGTACATAAGAAATGCAAACGCACAAAGCAGTAACCTGGTAAAATAATACCGTATATAGAGCAGCAATTAAAGAAAGGACTATAGAGTTTTTTGTTTTGACCGTTTAGTGAATAGCAGGTTGACAAATAAACAATATTATCAAACATGCCAAATCAAAAATGCGTTTCAAGTAGCAAGGCACTCTCCTTGGCTCGAAAGCAATAAACTTGCTTTTTTTTATCAATAATCTAAAAAGTTAAAACTATTTAGATGTATATTGGATCATTTTTTCATGCTGACATGTGCCTCTTTGGAAACTGAAAAACTTGCAAAGTTTGTTTGCTAAACAGTCTGCTTGAGAGAAAAAAAGTTTAAATGTAACGACGAATTGAAATAATTTTTTTAGTATAATGATGGCACATCTATTGAACGAATACTCATTGAATTACATAAAAAATCGGCTGAAAAACAAAAACGAAAAAGCATGCATCTTACTTCACTTTCTATCACTTTTTTCTCGTTTAGGAAAGTGTTTGAAGACGAGTTACTAAGATTGTTTGTGAACCGTTTGTTGTACACAATCTCTACGTTGTAATCAACCGGACCAATAGGAAGTTCCTGAAAAGCTGCGATATGAGCTTGAGCTGTGCCAAGTGAAAATTTTGATGACGCACCTCTTTATTGGTTGAAAACCCCTCATAATAATCAGGAACTTCTGAAAAAATCCACTCAAATAATAAATTATTTCAGTTTGTGAATATCCACAAAATTATTACAATTGTTTTTTCCATTGCAACGCACATGCAATAACCGTTAACATTACGTTTCCCTTTCAATATTTTGTCGTAATCTAAAAAATATATCGCTAGAGTAGAGTACTTTATCATTATTCAAGCATGGCGCAGTAGTTTATTTTAGTAGTTTTACCTACATAATTACAGTGGTTTGCTTTACAAAAAGATACTTCAGCCAAGTGAGCTAGAAAATGCCAAGTACGTTAGTCTCGTCTGTTGTAGCAATTTATTTTTACATGTATCACCTTGTACGCCGGTCACTCTTGCTCCTCTGATGCGGCCAGAGTCGCCAAAGTGCAGAACTTCTTCCACCAGTTCTTCCAGAGATAACTGGGCAGATGAACTAGATTCAAGGTGTATCGTCGCAAGAGTTGAACTCGAGGGCGATAAGGCGTCGCGTTCAAACAAAATTACTGACACAAAAAAATCTTCAGGATGATTCAGGGTTTCTCTCGCCAAAAATTCTATCAGCTGAAACACAAAGGGTAAACATATATCTTCGGCGTAAAATAAAATGTTAAAATATCAATCAGAGTTACCCCAGTCCATGTTTCAACATCGCTGCAACGTTATGTGCGCTCTTGATTGTGTTATCTAGATACATTTTATAAGAAACAGTTTTGTCACAGTGGTGATTCGTTACAACTTCAAAGTTCATCTGATGCAGATCTGAGATTGTCGTAAGCAGGCACATATTTATGAAACAAATTATTTAAGTATGTCGGAGCAGTATTATTTACAATCGTACTCACCATGAGGCACAGCTTATACTACACACGACACTCCATTGGCAATTTATGGTGTCGTTTATAACATGATAATAATGAATTATGGCTGTAAGTGGAACTGGTAATATTGAAAATAAATGTTATGCGGAGTGCATATATTTAATACTCTTTTTAATTTAAAAAACAAATACTTGTAACCACAAAATATAGAAAATTGCAGTAATCTAAACGAGAAATAACAAAACTTTTTACCAGCATAATTTTCATATCATGAGATTAGAAGTGTCGCAAATTTTCGATTTTTCTGAATTTTTATTAAGCCAGCTAAGTAATATCATGTTTAGTAAGACTTGCATTGCGTACTGTGTTCGTATAAAAGAAATTTTGTCATCAATTTAAGGATATTGAAAAAGAAAAAGTGAAAGCCCTGAAATTAACGCTATATTCCAATATAGTATACCAGTAGATTGGGAAGCCTGAGCAAGGGCACAATTACAAAACCAACAATTACTTGATTTTGTTGATAACACAGACCAACAAAAAAATATTTTTTTCTATTTGCCGAAGATATTTCAACGGTTTTAGGGTATATCAGGTGCGCTGATTCCGAAAATGGCCTTATTTTTGCTGAATTGGCTCTAGTTTTTGAGATGTATTCTTTACACTACTTCATAAATAACGGCAAAATATATCACAGATAAGAGCTGTTTATGCCGACAAAAAGATTTTGTTTCGTGATAAAAAACCAATTGTCACAAGCTTCAGAAAGCTATTTCATCACATAATACCTGCACTGGTTCTTTCCTGCCTACTCCAAGATCTTTGCACCTTCTATAAATAAAATGGTGTGCGAAACTCCGAGCAAGACAATTTGACGGGGACGATTTGACGCGAATATAGATGTGATGCGGCCGACTTGACGCGAAATACGTGAGAGTGGGGTGGGGGTATGGATAGCGGGAGGGGTCAGAGAGTTAGAAGGGTTGGAAAACGGTGAAGATTGGGGGGTGAGAACCCGTTTTCGATTTCCCTCCACCTTCACACATTTTGCGACAAATCGGCCGCGTCAAGTTGGTTCGTGTGAAATTATCATGTACTCTGCGAAACTGCAGGTTACCTTCTTCATTTTGGTGCATCTCCCATGCATTCATTTATTACACAGTGTGCAACACACTGCGTTAGACACAACCCTTTTTCCTCATATTCTACAAGGCTTGATTTTGCAGAGTGCAATAGCATTTCCTGTACCGCTCACCATCATCTTAGTCTCTCCGATATTTACTTTTAATCGCCTTCCATTGCACTTCTCCACCTTTGGAACCTCGCCCTTAAATCCTCCAAATTTTTGCTCATCAATGTACAAAAATGTCGTTCAATAATCATGATGCTTCTCTTGCATCTTTTGTCACAACACCAACCACAATAGCAAATATTAGTGGTGATAGCACAGACCCTTGATGCACACCAACACTCACCCCAAATTCCTCCAACAACCTGATCCAACTCTGACATTCATCCCTAAACATTCACATAAACTCATCACTGCTTGCACCAATACTTCTGTCAATTCTTTCTTTCTTAGTGCCCATTCCACCACTTTTATAGGGACTCTATCAAATGCTTTTTCCAAGTCTACAAAACACATGCACAGCTTTTTCTCTTTTCCACGGAATTCCTCTCGTATCCTTCGCAAAATAAACAACGCGTGAGTTGTGTCTTTCCGAGGCATAAAGCCAAATTGCATATCATCTATCATTACCAATCCTCTTTTTCTGTTCTCCTGCACTCTCTCCACTGTCTTCATTGCGTGCTCCAGCAGTTCTACTTGGCTGCATGCTCGACAATCCATCACACCCCCTTTCCTTTAAAGATTGGAACAACAACACTCGTGTTCCATTCTTCTGGCCAATCTTCACCATCCAGTATTCTCTCACAAAACTTCTTTATTCTAACACCGAGCTTTCCACTCGCCATTATCATATTCATACTTACCTCTGAAGGTCCAGCTGCTTTTCCCAATTTCATCTTATTTATAGCCTTCATCAACTCCTTATGAGTTACTCCTTCTACTGGTCCTTCAACCATATCTGCTTCTGCCATCTGATCCCATTCATTTTCCACATTCAAGATCTTTTCCATGTGTTCCTTCCATAATTTCCCGCAATCTTTCTCATTACCTACAATTCTCCCATGTTTGTCCTTCATGCCACCTCCACCATGCATGTCCTTTCCTCCTTAACAATTCCCACACTTAAAAAAAACTTGGCATGCTTGTCACCTGCAAAGATTTGTCAAGTTTCTTAGGATTGCGTAGCACGGTGGATCTGGAAACTCGTGAGGGTGATGCCAAAAAAATGACCCATTGTTTGAGATTCATCGAATTTTCCAGAAAATTTAGAGAAACGCTGTTGTTTTAGGGTGCTATCGCCCCAACTGCCCTCCTGGATCCGCCATTGGGTTGCAGTTTGTTATTATGAATAACTCAAGCTTGATAAGGCGAAGTTTGAGGCTTGCATTGTTTAGCAACCTGTTTCTCGCAAGTGGTATCTAGTTAAGACGTGTATGTCATAAGCATTTTCATTTCTGCCTTCAATACTTTGTATGCTTGCATCACACTCAGCATTTATTGACAACATGTAACATGATTCTGCCATTGCATGGAAAATGGCTTAAACGGATGCTTTAAAAATGCCATAGACAAAGCTAAAAAGCCCGAACGGGAAACAACAAAACGTCAATATGGCTAGAGCTGTAATTGTATGTCGACGTTTTGTAATTCCAAATCTTCAAAAATAGGAGAAAATTTTAGTCAAGATCAGATATTATTTGCCACCAGTTTTATCAATGAGTGTATCATTTTTCTCACTGCATTAAGCAAAGAGGATTGAAGCCAACAGCATTGCTTAAAATAGGCGTAAACGGATAGCAATGCTATTTTCCTACGTAAGCAATATTTTCATAAAATATGCATTTATCTCAAAAACTAGAGCCAATTCAGCAAAAATAAGGCCATTTTCGGAATCAGCGCACCTGATATACCCTAAAACCGTTGAAATATCTTCTGCAAAAATTTGTGTGTTGACCAGTGTCACTCGCTTGAACTAAAACGCGTGCCAGAAGCAGAAACAGAAATGAAGGCTTGTTTGCGACAAGTCTTTACCTGAAAAACTTGGATCACTTGCGCCATCTGGACATCGACGTCACTATTTTCAAGAACATTCACGATTAATCTCACTCAGGAATCAAAAGCACCACTCGCTAGGTCACTGAACGATACGCGTGGCCAAATTTAAAAGAGAGATGTTGCTTTTTGGTGTCGCAATTGTATTGAATGCCAAAGGACAAAAGTTAGACGCCATAATTGTGCGGTACCCAATTGCAACGATACCCCCCCTCGCAAAAGCTTTGTAATGTTAATCTCGATTTAGCAGGCCCCCTTCTGGCATCTAATAATATTACATGATATTTTGGTAATCGTTGGTAGGTTTTCCCGTTGGCCTGTGGCCATACCTTTCTCCGACTCAAAAATTCAGACATTTCTAGGTGAATTTAAACATAACGGTCTACCTTTTTGCGGTGTACTTACGCAGCTGACTGCTAAATAGGGATGTGCCGAGTCGAGTCCGAGTACTCGGCCGAGTAATAAGGCATTACGCGGACTCGGCCGAGTATTAATTGATACTCGGCCGAGTATTAAACCATTATCACTATGACCTTTTTTGCTTGTTATCCGATTTTGAGTCGAAAATAGGACTATAGGACTTCTACGGACGTGGTGATCTTTTTTTTTTTTGCTCTTCACCTAATTTTGAGTTCATATTTAGACGTCGTAGATACTCGGATTCGGACTCGGCCGAGTAATGTCGTGAATACTCGTTACTCGGCGAGTCCGAGTAATTTTCCTCGAGGCACATCCCTACTGCTAAACGAGGTTCACAGTTTCTTTCTCAAGATTGGAAAGAAGCCATGATATTTTTAGGTATACACCATATTCACACCACTGCATATCAACCCCAGAGTAATGGATTAGCAGAGCGAACAATTCCAACCATTAAGAAATCTTTGAAAACCTTGTCAGAAGATAATAAGTAAGTAGTATTTTTCTTCGCCACTAACTATGCTATCTTTGCGCGCTCAAAGTCAAAGAAGATTTAGACTTCAACACGAGTGAAATCGTGTTTGAAACGCAATTTCAATCACCAGGTTATTTTTTTACGAAGACGCAAAAGCAAACCAATCTCACCTCAAAGTTTTTTGAAACACAACGAAGCTTATTACTAGGGCCATTTTTTTTGACCTAAAAAAATATATATTTGACTTTATTTTAGTAAAATTTTGACTTTATTTTGACTTAATCGCTTCCGCGATTTATTTATGTCTTGTTGCACTTTATTAGTTAAATATGTTTTTAAATCTGCAATTTACATAAGTTTTTAAAGAAAAAGGTAGCCTACTTCGAACATTTTCTCAATTACTCGGTGTTGAAGCTAATGCAACGAAGCGACGCATGACGTTAAAACCTATAGGATAACGAGCTATTGTGTGTACCGGTATCAATTAGTGTGGAATACAAAAATTGCATTGCTATCGCAACTGTACTGTACATTAACAGTATATGTCTATGATTTTTTTAACGAAAGCCACGCAGTATAATTACAAGGACGTTTTATTGTAACACAGCATCATATATTTTTTTACGTTCTTAACATCAAAATTTCTGTCTTTTCTCAGTAATTTATTGAGCATAGAAAAGGACCTCTCAACAGCAGAAGAAATTGGCTGGGCTTTTCGCAATAGTGCGTAGCTTGTTGGGTCAATTGTCAAGTTGGTACAGTTTATTATTGCTTTTAAATCAGAGTTGGATAGTCGTTTGTTGATGTAGTCTTTAATTGCGCAAGGATCATCATCGAATTGCATGTTCTCAGCAGTCCGTATGCTTTGGTTATTGTGCAGGCACTTCCTTCCAAGAACTCTACGTTGGCTGCTAGAGTCCGGTATTGATTTATTTTAACCAAGTCCGACACCAAACCTTCCACATTGATAGCGTCTTTTGCTCTGCTGACTAAGAGGCCTGCACTTGTCCAATTGTTGACAATGGTGCGAACAGCTGGAAGGTTCTCACTATAATATAAGGCAGCTCTAAGCCAAGTTGCCCATCTTGTAATTACACGGTCAGGAGGAGATGGCAGACCAGCATCATGAAAATCTTTCTTTGCGATCTTTGTTTTTGATTGTTGCTGCCTTGATCGTTGCTATTACTTCATCAATATTTTTAAAATGAGCACGCACACGCATAGCGCAGTTATGTAGCAAGTGCGCAATGCAGGTGACATGCATCAAAGAAGGGTATAATTCCTTTAATGTCTTTCCAGCCGAAGACATGTACCGAGCAGCATCAGTCAAGAACAATAAAAAATTTTCGCGTTTTATTTCAAGTTGTCGCAATATGTCATCCACAGTGTGCAGAATAATACTGCTATTAACATTGCGACCGCTGTCAAGTGGATGGCAATTAACGAGGAGTGTCTGATTTGGAGCATCTAAGCTGTCACAAGCACACTAATATACTTTTGTTTAGCAACCTCTGCTTCATCCACAATCAAAAAATTTTTTTGTCACGAAGTAATTCTTGAATTTGTTCCTCTTTTTGGGATGCCAATTTAGCAACACATGCCCGGGCTGCCCGCAGTCTCCGAAGGCAATACTTTTCCCATTCTAGCACACAGAGACTTTAAAGAAGGATGGTTCAGTTTGTGAAGTGGGATATCTGCAGCTAAGAATGAAGAAGCAACCTGTTCCTTGAAGTTTACTTGATCGAAATGTAGAAAGGTTTGCTTACTTTGATATTTGCTCTTCGTGTCCAATTTTTCTTGGTGTTGCTTACTTATTCGGTGGCTTTCTACAAAAAACTTTTTGTCGCATTTGACTAACTCGTCGCAAAGGTTGCATCGCAAGTCGCCGGCAAGAGTTGCCGAAAACTCATTCGGATATTCCTGGCAAGTTTGGCTAACTTTCGCTATAGAAGATTTGGCTTGTTTTGGCATTCTTTCCTTCCTTGCCAGCTACAACTTAGAAGATCACGTGTAAAGAGCGCAAGGCTTTTATAGGATTAAATTAATTGTCTAACAATTATGTATTTATGCGTCAACAATGACGTTTCATGCGTAATAAGTGCTATTTCCTTCTCAATTACCGCACGCATTATTGTGACGATGGTGCAAATATTGCAACTATTTCAAAAGTTTAAAATCAAATAAAACTGCGCATAAAATTTTAATAGCAGCTCAAAAATTCAAAAAAATATTTAAAAAATAAAAATTTGTTCGTTTTTGTAAGGAAATTTTTGATAAAGGCAATTTTGACAAATTTCGACTTTATGCAAAATTTTGACTTTATTTTGACTTATAAAATCTACCAAAACAGACTCCTGAACATATGAAACGAACGTTAGTACACATTTGATCATGTAACAAGGTCCTGAAAAAATTTTGACTTTATTGACTTTAGCAGGCCCTACTTATTACCAAAAATTAAAAATCGTGAACCACGTTTTCCAGTTCGACGCAAAACTTACGTATATCCCCGTACTCAACAAATGAAGACATGGGTTTATCAGAAACGATGCTCCTTGCTCACCACAATAATTACTAGTTGTCACCGTCGTAATAGCCAAATGGACTGGCTGCTTATGTGAGCAGAGGAGACGAACATGCGACCCTCGAAAGAATTTCCTGCGGCCCGCGAACATTTTGGCGACGCCAGTACTCTTGAACTTTCTTTTCCCCGTCTAATCTTTGCGATGCAATATCGAAAGCTGAGTCCCTGATTGAACCACGCGCGCATCACTATGGTGTCGAATGAGAGCATAGCTTGCCTTACAGTAGTAGGGATTATGTAAGTTTGCAGAAATGAATTGGTGAGCTTGTAGTACCGTATACGCAAATTTTACAGCATTTTTAAATGCTTGTTAGTCTGTTTTTCCATCAATATTCAATTAGCCGTTTATTTCGATGTCTTCAGCAAAGAAACGAAAGATTGTGGCTGAAGAAAGGGTATTTCAAAAAGATTGGACCGATATGTTTATGACTAAAAAGTTATGCGGCCCGCTTGCTTATTGGTAATTGACAAAGTGGCCCGCGACTGCAGATAGGTTCGTCAACCCCTGTTATAGAAGGACATTGAATCATAGTCGTAACATACACGCAAGAATTCGAAATTTCATTATCATACGGTACTTTATTTTTGAAAAGAAATATCTACATATAGTCAACTGGAAGCATATTCACATAGAGCACTTTTTTCAACAAAAGACTCTCAAGCCTTGACTAGTCAGCTGGAATGCAGATATGGATTGTTATCTCAAAAATCTAAAAATTACTGCTATTTTTGTTTGTTTATTTTCTATTTGAATAATAATTCGATGCGATTAACACTTGATTAAAAACTACGGAAACTAAAGAAAGTTTAAATTACTGGGTGATGTTTTTAATACGAGTATTAAACTCGAAAACTTTGGTTATATCACGACCAAACCACTAGGCCCACACCACCAACCAGTTGCTAACCAGCTCCTTGCTACTGCTGTAAAAACTTTCAATTTGCAGTTTGTATACCGAGTTCGAATCCCAATCAAGTGATTCAAGTCATACCAAAGACTTCAAAAAGAAGTAACTACAGATTACGCAGCCAGTACCTGACCATCGCTACAGAAATTTTCTATCTTCACAGCTTTGCTCGGTACAAAGTTGCAGAATAATGAGCATCGTCAAATTGTGACACGTATCACAGTGCAAATGAACCCAAAATTAGGTCTCGGCAAAACATGCCATCTGTATCCATCTTTTTTATCAGTTTTGCTTACTTCATTAGAAAGATCTCCAGCTAAGTTGATGAACTGAGGCGAAGTATCATCGGCCAGCGCATCCCTGAAAGGCTTTGAGAAACGTATGGCGAAGTCTTCTGCAGATCCAAAACAATTTATAGTGTAAGCTACGGTCTCATAAATTTAAAGTACGTTTTTTTGATTAAAATTGGAAATTTATGGTGTTCATTTTTGCGAAAAAAATTTTGGTCTAACCTTCAAGGGTTGTGTAGGCAAGGCAAAAACTAGGTGTAAATGCAAATTCCACAAATTAATTAGCTTGCAGACGGATCATTAAATAATAAATGTGAATATGTGTAACTAAAATCACTTGAGCTTGAAAAGTTCTTACAGCGGCTCGAGCTTTTTTGGCATAAAAAAAAAGTACGACTTGGTTAGTACTGGATGGAATAAAAACAAAGCAAAGAGTAGGCAAAGACGTCGAGTACTCAAAGCATCTTGGCAGAAGGCGTATTGTAGAGAACGTTTCAGAACGTTGTTAGTCTTGCCTTGGAATTCCAATAAAAACTTTTACAAACTTGCAGCAGAAGACCGAGATGCTGCATTAGCGACTCGTCACGATTAGCAAGATAGAGAAAAGTGATGAAAACATGGAAGAGTGATCAGTTTGATATTTTGTTTTTAAGAGAAAACCATCAAGACGTTATGCGCTGTAACGGTGTCCCTTTTAGGGCAAAAGTAAATGCGAAGGTGAATTCTTCTCTTAAATCTTTTGTACATAACTTCAACTACATTGTCGTTCACAACTTGAAATAGTCTCACCCATTAAGAATGGTTTATAAGTTAATACGCAGAAATATTATATCTTCACGTTTCAAAAATATGACATCATTTTTAAATTCTTGTACTGTACCACTGCCATGTTCACTGGTGCATAAGTTTCATACCCCAAAATCTACAATTTAGAACTAGGGAATAAGTTTTTGAACCACAACACCTGCTGACATCGATCTTTATCCGCATTGGAGCAATATTTGATTTTCAATTTGAAGTTGATTAAGTTTAAACTCACATTTACCCTATCCACAATTCCACATGCCCAATTCATGTGTGGGTTTTAAGCCCACATTGATCGAGGCTTGTTGCTGGGCTTGATGTTATAATCACTTTTATTATGACTTCAAAAATTTAATTGCAATGCAGAAAGCCCACAGCAACAAGCCACATCAATGTGGGCATACCTTACGTCCTCCTTTTGGAGGACATGTTCTCCTTTTTAGCAAAAAATTATGTGTTCCCCGAGGACGCTAAAAATACCCAAATGTCCTCTTTTTCGGCATTATCAACAGTGAAAACACGTCAAATCATTGTTACACGAAAAATTTTGGGAAATTTAGTTCAAACTACGCCCTGAGAACGCGATGACCTTTTTTTTACTTGATTTTTGGGCGAAAATTGGGTATGTGCGAACGTGATGACCTTTTTTTTATTTGCTCTTCACCTGGTTTTGAGCGGAAAATTGGACATAGGTGCAGCGAACATTCCTTTTTTTGTTTTTAAATTCATTGTAGGGTTGCATATCGCATGCTTTAACGGTTAACGTTTTGTTGCTGTTACCTTTTTTCGACCGTATCTTGTGATATGCGTTGTTTTTACACGTACTTTGATAGTCGTTAAATAAAACATACTACTACTAAAAAAATGAAATTGTTATATCATAATGAAGTTTTTCAATTGTGACGTCAAAATTTTGATTGTGATGCAGAAAGCTCGTGGGCTTTTGCCCATTTAAACTGGAGATGTGGACACTGGACAGGGTAATTGACTATTGATAGAAAAAACTTCGCATTAATGTATTTCTTACTTTGAATGAAGAAGTCTTGTTCATCCTAAAATATAGGAAACTTGAGTCAAACCAAAATTATAGCAAAAATAAACAACTGTAAACAATTCAGACACAGATACCAAAGATGCCAATGATTTTAGTAGCTGAAATAGTCACCCAATAGCAGTCAACTCTCTACCTCTACATTGATATGATTTTGTGATGCGCAAACTTGTAAATAAATTCCATAAACTGTATTCTTACAGCCTTCTTCCGGTAGTAGAGCAGAGATATGGAGTTGTGCAAGTGATCATGGGGTGACAGGTTCGATGCGGGGTTGTAACTGATCCCGATTGACAAATGCGCTATTTCAAATAGCTACTGACTGGACGAGCAAAAGTTTACTATCGATCGGTTCGCAGTTGCGTTTCGAGCTCAATAACAGATGAAACTTCTGTTTAATGCCTGGAAGTGATCTCAGCAGTTTATTTGATTGCAATAATATGCATAAAGCTAATTTCACTTAAAACTAATTATTAGGGCAGATTTTTTCAATAAAACCAATTTTTTGATAGTAAGACTTGCTTTTTGTGAAATAAAAATTCTTGGATAGAAATAGCTTAGATTCGTGTTTTTATTTGAAAGGTCAATAAAGCGCTAACTTTTTATCGTTAGGTCTTTCTTTTGTGTGTGAATATACTCAATTTTTTTATGCTTTTAGTGTTAAATTAATGTGCAAAAAATAAATAAAAGCAAATCGTCAAGAGTATCTGTCACCATTGATTGACAAAAAGTATGCTTACCCCTGACGCACCACTGGTTTCGTCGTCATAGTCTCCAAGCCCATAAATGCTGTCGTATTCTGTTGAATATCATCAAATAAAGCATATTTATAAAAACGCTTACAAAGTAAAATATACCAAGTAGTTAAATGGTCTGACCAAACCTAACTAATGTTTAACGATTTACACTTGACCAAACTCACAACATCTACCAATTTTATTCAGATGCAAAATATAGTTTTTGAAAGATTATTTATTTATGTTTAAACAGGCTTATCACTTTTTCCTGCTCGATATAGGTCTATAGGAAATAATCATTAAAAATCAGGGATGGCAATAGTGCCGTAGCAGCTCAACTTTGGGCCCTCCGCAAAATCCTTTTAAGGGCTCCTATATTGAGCTTTTGATATAAATTGTTTTAGATTTTTTCAGGGGTAACAGCTCAGTGTCTCACCACAATGCGAATACTATAGTAAAACATGCGCAATGCCACTGTGAAAAAATAAAAAGTGTAATTTTAAGACAAGTTTATTCTGTTTGAATAAGATTGATAATGGTCAGTGAAACTTAACCGAAACGTCTCATTTGAATATGTATCAATTTGTTTTGGCTTTATTATTTGTGATTAAAGTGCATAAAATTTCAATCAACCATGCTCCTAAGACAAGTTGGTTACACCCATTGGTCCATTACCATCAGGGCCGGCGCCAAGGGGGAAGGCCCAGGGGGCTACCCCCCAATCGACATGCTTGCCCCCCCCAATCAACAAGCTTACTCTTTTGAAAACAGTGGCTTTGGGTTTAATTTCACACTTTGGCCACCCCTAATAAACGCTTGGCCCCCCTAAGTCGACTGCTCTGGCGCCGGCTCTGATTACCATTAAAATCGTCTAGCTAAAGCGCTGTTTTTCGTTCGCAGATGCTCTTATGACAGCATACAATTTGGAGATCGGGCGCATCAACTTTAGATTGACAACAAGGCCAGTGAAGAACCAATCGAATGGCCGAGTGGATAGTGTGTCAGCTACTGGATCGGTAGACTCCGGGTTTGATTCCCAGTTGAGTCATACCAATGACTGAAAGATTGATATTTACAGTTTCCCTACTAGACATTCAGCATTAGAGGGATAACGTTGATCAAGCCGTCAAGTTCGCTTGTTCCGCCGTTGGTACAAACACCCACGGATTCTCCCACCTAAAATGTGGTAGACAGATGGCGGGCAACTCCTAAGCGAGCTCGTGCAGCGCCCTCATTGCTTTCTGTGATAGGTGGATAAAAATGCCAATAAATGAAAAGTAAAAATATAGTTTGCTGTTTTGCCATATTAGATCTATTAAACATATTAATAAGTTTCAGTTTTCTGAAGCTTTGTTGACCACTGGTAACAGTAACAACGCATTTTGTAAGTTCGAGGAACAAGGCAAGGAGCACTTATTACTATTGACATAAAAGTTCAACGGTATTGAAGGAAGACTGCCAAATGAACTTGTGCCGTGCTAATCAGCAACCTTCCCATATATACATCAAATACAATAGGCTCCTGTCGTGAATCGAACCCGTCGCAAAGAATCTGAACCTGCGCGCGGTACTGCCAGATCATATTGCTGACAATGGCCGTTTATGCACGAAGCTGCTGGGTGTAAACAGCAATGAGAAGACAGAAGCGACATTACGTGTCATCTAAACTTTCTAGTATCGACATAATAGCCTGCTCCACCAGTTGTTTAGAAAAGTTTGCTTTGAATCTCTTCCTCAGAAGCTACATATTTAACATTTGCATCGTAATTCGTAAGTACACATTTTTTCTTCTATTTTCATTCTCTTTTTCTTTTCACTGTGCTTCTTGGAAAGCAGACTTTGTCGAACTAGCGAAACCCTTTTTAATGGATCTGTGTATTCGGTGTCAGATTATGGTTATTGACACAGAACTAGGGTGGGATTGAATTTAATTTACCGATCGGATGGCGGAGTGGATAGAGCGTCTGCTTCTGGATTGGTAGATTCGGGGTTTCGATTCCGAGTGCGGTCAAACCAATGACTTGAAAATTGGTAATCACAGTTTTTTTGCTGGACTTTCAGCATAAAAAGGATAGTGTGAAGCAAGCCGTCAAGTTCACTTGTTGTGCCGTTGGAAAAGGAACTAAACAAGATTCGCCTATATAAGTGTGGTAGACAAGATGGTCGGCAACTCCTAAGCGAGCTCGTGTGGCGCCCGTCGCTTTCTCTTGACAGGAGGATAAAAATGCGAATAAATAAATAAAATTTTAAAACCGCTCACAAGGTGTTAATGAATTTGAATTAAATTTTTTCAAAAGTAATGACTTTGACTTTAAAAATTAAAAAATCAATTGGACCCAAATCTGTACCGGCCTCGTTTTTCAAGTCCAACGCGCACTCTTACACACAGTATATTCTTTATGACACCATTACGCAGTTTATGACGCTATTTCAAAAAAAACGACTGCGAAGAATTTCAAAATTGAAATATAGAATCTGAGGGTAAAAAATCCCATTAACGCAATTTGCAAAGCAAAATTTTGTTTTTGATTTGATGCAACTTTGTGTGCTTTAAGACAATTAGGATCCCTTTTGGCAGTGTAACCCCCCCAATCGGGGGGTTTGGGGGGCGGCTGCTACGGCTCTGGACGGCAATCGCATCGAATCGAACGTTTTTCCCCCAAAAATATTGCATCCAAGAATCGCATTGAAACACATGAAAAGAATCACATCAAAAATCGCATCGCATATAATGACGAAAAAAATCTGCGATTTTTGTAGATGGAAAAAATAAAGTAAAAATGCTTCCCAGTTTCACTGTTTTAAAGAGTGGAGCAACCATTTTGTCGCTCTGAAATTTTATCAACTTTACACAATAGCAACACTCACTGATAATGCTGACCATCTGTCAATAATTTTGTAAAATGTGAGAGTTCAAAACTGCTTATATTTACAAACAATGAATATTTACATGTGAATATTTACATATCGCATATGGCTATTTAACATGGGTCGTTTTGCGCTTTCTATAAAAAAGCCCATAGGAATCCTCAAAGTGTTTTAGAAGCACGCTCTCACCCAAAAGTTTGAAACGAAATTATGTTTGTTCCCATGGCAGAAAGCTCTGCTGTAGCAAAACAATATTGTTCAACTCCTTCATAATCATGAAATTAGTGGCCCAAGCTTTGCTTGAATTCGCAAATTCCAATGACGTAATCACGAGATGGCAATGCTTGTCTGCATCGTCAACCCATGCGTGGTACGGATACAATTGGCGCTATTTGCTGTACTGGTAAAATGCAATCGCTTACAAAAAAAAAAAAAAAAATGCAAATCAGGGGTATGGGGAAATAAACTCTTTCCCCAAAAAACAAATCAACTTTTTTATGCGATTTTCAAAACAACTAAAAAATTACTGGGGTCAAGGCTACTTTTTCTTCCAGTCTGCAATCAATGAACATTGGAAGAACACAAACTTGAGTTTGAACGATCCCTTTTCATTGACTTACCGTTACCATTATTTACACTGTCGTAAGTTTCACTTCCGTAGTCTCCTGTTGTCAATAAATCGCCTTGGCTTGATATATTGCTTATTTGAAGGAAGAGAAAGCACAAAAATAATAAATTATTTTTTCTGATGGTTTTCATCATCTTCAAATCTTAACTAACCTTCTTCAAACCAACCTGAAAGCAATTTTATTTGTAAGCAGTCGAAATCGTGAAAACAAAATCTTATCTCGAGTGATAAGTGAAAGACACGAGGACATGACGGCACACAGATCATTGCCTATAGATGCACACACTGCACCCGATTACGATGACACTACAAGAAACATCGGGTTAAGATCATCAGTGCTACACGTTTCAGACGTTAGTTCATGTATACTTTTTCTTGTACCACTTGCAACTAGTTCTTGAGACTAAAGATATGAGGAGGACATTTTAAAGGAAATGGACAAAAAACTAACAAATGGAAGACACAAAATTTGCGTAAAGTTTCCAAATTAGTTTGAAAGAAGAAAAATATTGCAAAAATAGTAGGACCATAAATTGATGAGTCACTCAACGACCGGTTACGTTAATCAGAAAGATTCTTCCGAAATCTCTGGCCTCATAAATTAGAATCCTATTTATCATTTACTGATTTTCCTTTACCAATTATAAGAGATCCTCAATGTTTTAAGGGATTTTTTTCCCCCAAATTGAAATTTAAGGACTTTCAAGAAATCCTCCAAAGCATTGGGGATCGCTTATACATTCATTTCTTGACTGACTTAGGAGGGAGTCATCTGTGATTTGCCTTTCAGGTAATTTGCTAAGTGTAAAGTAATATCGGGGTCACTATCTATTGTAGGGCACGACTCACTTCCTACAGGTGATCTCGACAAAATTATAAATATCTTGCAGAAGCGCAGAATCTGTGTTGCAGGTTTTAGAAAATCATGCCGAAGAAACCAACGCTAACCATTCGTCATCATCAGCCGTCTTCCAGCTAATGTGACAGCTTCAACCTGCAGACAACCAGCTTCAACCTGCTGCTACAACGAGCGTAGAAGAAAAGCAGCAACTATAGTTTTGCTCCTAAGATTGCAACCATACTTTACCCTTAAACGGGCAAGGGTGTACTCAATAAGGCCGTTCACATGTTGCGCTTAAATCGATTTGCCTGCGTCATTGTTACGTCACAACCGCTGAAATTGTTGCTGCAAGTTAGCTAAAGCGTATTTACTCAAATCGCTCGGCACAGGTGGTTTGTCAATGGGATGTCAATTTTTAGCATTACGAGTCACATGTTTGGTTGCATAGTCTAAGAAAAGCATGTTGGGAAGTGTGGGGGAAGGTGTGGAAAAGTGTGTTGGAGTGTGGGGCAGATGAGGGGAGATGTGGAGAGAGGTGTTGGGGGTGTGGGGAAGTAGGAATGTGCCGAGTCGAGTCCGAGTACTCGGTCGAGTAATAAAGCATTGCTCGGACTCGGCCGAATCCGAGTATTAATTGATATTCGGCCGAGTATTAAACCATTATCATTTTGACCTTTTTTTGCTTTTTATCCGAATTGGGGTCAAAATTAGGACTTCTACGGACGTGATGACCTTTTTTTTGCTCTTCACCTAATTTTGAGTTCATATTTAGACGTCGTAGATACTCGGACTCGGTTGAGTAATGTCGTGAACACTCGTAACTCGGCGAGTCCGTGTAATTTTCCTCCCTTTGGGGAAGGGCAGAAGGAGGTGAGGGGAGAGGTATGGAGGGTGTGGGGGGAGATTGAAGCATGGGGATGTAGGGAAGTGTGTTGGGGTGTGGGGGAGACATGGGGATGTGTGGGGAGAGGTGAGGGGGTGGGGGGGAGAAGGTGTGGAGTGGAAATGGAGAGAAGTGTAGGGATGTGAAAAAAATGTGAGGAAGTGTGGCGGGAGGTCTGCAGAGGTGCGAGGAAATGTGTTGGGGTGAGGGGAAGTGTGGGGGGGTGAAAGGAAGTGGGGGAAGATTGGGGGTGTGGAAAAGTGTGGGGAAGGTGGGGGGTGGAGAAAAGTGTGGAGAAAGGTAAGAGGAAGGTGGGGGGTGTGGGTAGGTGGGGGGGAGGTGAGAAGAAGGTGTGAGGAAAGGTGAGGGGAGGTGGAGGGGTGTGTGAGAAAGTGTGGACGGAGGGGGGGAGAAGGTGGAGGTGATGGGAGGTGTGGGGGGAGGTAGTGAGATATGGGGGAGAGGTGAGAAGGTGGGGGATGTGGAGAAGTGTGGGGAAGGTGGGGGGAATTTAGGAGGGTGTGGGAAAGTGTGGGGGGTGTAGGGGGAGGTTTTGGGGAAAGTGGGGGAGAAGGTAGGGGAAGCGTGGGAAGTGTGGAAGGAGGTGGAGGGAAAGGGGGGTGTGGGGGAAGAGGTGGAGGGGTGTGGGTAAGTGTGGGGGGAGGTGTGGGGAGGAAGGCGGAGGGTGTGGGGGAAATTGGGGAAAGGTGCGTGGGTGTAGGGAAGTGGGAGAAGGTGGGGGGACGCGGGAAAGTTAAGGAGGTCTGCGAGAGATGTGGGGAGGTGTATCGAAGTGTGGTACACTCTTACCCCTCTCCCACACACCTCCCACCTTTCCCCCACTTCCCCACCTTTTCCTTACACTCCCCCACCTTTCCCCCCACTTCCCCACATTCCCTCCCCCCACACCTTCCCCTCACCTCTTCCCCTTCCCACACCCCCCACCTTTCCCCTCACACTTCCCCTCACTCCAACACGCTTCCCACACCTCCCCCCATAGTTCTTCACCCCGCAATTTCCCCCTCACCTCCCCACACCCCGACACACTTTGCCACGCCACATGTCACTTTTCCACACTCCCTAGACCACTCCCCACATTTTCCCACACCCCCACCTCTCCCCACACTTCTCCTCATCTCCCCCCCACCCCAACGCACTTCCCATACCGCTAACCCACTTTTCCTTACCCACCCCGCACCCCCCCACACATCTTTTCACACCTCCCGTTCCCAACCCCCACACCCCAACACATTTCCCCACTCCTTTCATATTTCCCCCAAGCTTTACCTAACTACCAAAAATTCCTCCATTCCCTCACCATCCATGCTGTCCCATACTCCCCCAAGTTTTTTGTACTCCCCCATACTCCCCCTATTCTTCCCCATTTGTGCTACTATGCCTGTTAGTCCTTTCAGTCCTACTAGTCATTAGCGGACTGCAAACGCTCTTTTATTTCAAAATAAGGCTGCATGTAAACAGTGGCGCCCGCAGAAAAAAATGTTGGGGGCAAAGTGTAACGTCGTTATTTATGATGTCACCAACCAAATTTTTGAAAGTGATACTGATAAGCCTACTGATATAGCTACGAGTGAGTGGTTGGTGGCTACGTTTATTTGGACGCGCAATGGACTAATGTGCAGTTGTACACGTACCGTTTGGCCAGGGATGAGCAAACTTTTCAGCGCAAGGGCTTCATTCAAAATTCATGCGGGCGGCATATAGTAGGCCTATACTACCCCCAAACAGCAAATTTGAGTAAATCGAAAAGTTCTTGTACTGGCAAAAAATACACCCTCAGACAAAAGTTTAAGACCACTCAGCAAAAAGGACAAAATTTATATTCTAATTTTCATTAGTCACAAAACAGTGCCTTCTGAGTCATCATATTGCTTAAGGACCTTTGTCAGGTTTCTGCGTATTCTCTGCAACAGATTTCGCGCCCTACGTTACTTATATCTACTGTAATACGCATAATTTAATGTGTTTTTTTCATTGCTATTTATATTTGGTGGTCTTATTGTTATTTAATGAATGAATAAATAATCAATCAGTACCAACCGGCATTGTTGAATTAATTGAAAAAGAGGAGGATAACATTGAAAGAGAAATATGGGTAAAAAAGCATCTCTCAGTGTAACGCAAGAACTCAGGTTGTTGCAGTCAGCAAGATGAAGCTATCTGAGCGTCAAATTGTTAAAACGTGTTAAGAAAATAAACTGCTGTGCACGATGCCGTAAAAAAATTCAAAAAAGAAGAAACTTTTGCGGATAAGAAAAGACCAGGACATCCCAGGATTTTCAGCTGCAGAGAGAAGCGCTTAATGAGGCAGGTAGTTACTCGCTCTCCCATGATTTCTGTACGCTATGTGTATTTTCTTTTTATTATGTTGCAAATAAACGTAATTATGAAAAAAAAAAACAGAGCAACTTCTTACGAGTGCAGATGAAATTAAGTGGCTCACATGACAAAATCAGTGGAAATTAGGAAGTGGTCTTAAACTTTTGTTTGAGGGTATAGTGAAAACTTCCAATTTGTGGCGTAGTGAAAAATTTTAAAAAGGGGTGCATAGTTCCCACTTTTTTCAAGCGTATTTTTTGGCAGTTTAAATTTGAAGCTGATTGCTCTAGGGGGTCCGGGGGCATGCTCCCCCGGAAAATTTTTGAAAATTTACTAGCTATAATTTTATTTCTTTTTGAATAATTTCAGGCAAATTTTGTTTGAATTTTTTGTCCCAAACGAGTGCTTCGCCAAATATGAAATATTTTGTTCACACATTTTCGATTATGCGCGCTTAAGGCGTGAGGCTTATTGCTATCAAAGAATTCGAAATTATGGAAAAATTGTGTACATCAAAAATATTTTTGAAAATGGCTGATGGGAGGATGCATATACCTCTCATCCTACCCCCACGGATCCGTCCCTGGACATAAGCTACAAAAACCATTCAAAGAGTCTGGTATATTTCGGTCACTTGGCACCATTAATGTTGTTCTTTTTACCAAAAGACCGACTCAAAAGGGAGGGGGGCATAGCACAATGTCCCCCCCCTTCTTAAATACGCTCCTGCTACCAATCTACTCGTGTAAAGTTATGCTACTAAATCTTAGAGGAAAAATTTGCGAAATCAACAAAAGAAAAAAAAATATACGCAGAATGACTATTATTAATATAATTCCATTTGACGATAGGCCGTAGACGCAAATAGATCAACAAGTTGAGCCACATTTATTTTTTCATGTATATCTGTTGTGTTTCAACAGATTGAACATAAGAGATTGTAATCTCTCCCATCGGTTTGGACACAAACATGTACGACTTTGTAATAAAAGTCACTTTTTTGTCACAACTCTTGGAATCTATCCATCTCAATGGCGGTTGTTGCCAGCAATGAAAGACCCTCTTCTTCACTTCGATAGCTCCTACGAGTTTCGATTTTTTTTTTTTCAGTGTAAAAAAGATCTTCGTACCGACCCTGTCGATTGTCGAAGCGGATTATCTAGATCTGAAATATGTCTTTCTTTATTTGGTATACTCTATCTCAACTTCAGATTAATCGCATAGCTTTAAAAAACTTCTTTGACTTTGATGCTAAAATAACTTTCGCAGGGCCGCCGCCAAGGGGGGCCAGAGGGCTTGGCCCCCACAATCAAAATGCTTGGCCCCCCAATCAACAAGTTTACGTTTTTGAAGAAGCGGCGTTTATGCTTAATTTCAAACTTTGGCCCTACAAGAAAAACGGTTAACCCTCCTAAGTCGATTGCTCTGCGGCGGCTCTGACTTCCGGTTGGTGGGTAAAAGGAAAATTTACTACCGTACCTTACGCAATGCCCTTATATTATTGCGTTTTGTCAAATAACAAAATGTTTTTGTCTTTTCATTATGACGTCATATATTTAAGGCACTGCTTCAAATCTTATATCGCTCTGGCAACTTAGCATGATATATTCTTGGCAATTTTGTCGACACACGCTCTGTGTAGTTTTTGTACTCTTCGCCATGGTAGACGAAACAGAGTTCACGCTGCTTCATCGCCCATATATCGGCAATTTTATCGCTATATATCTCCCATATATCTGCTTCATCGCTCATATATCGGCAATTCTATGCGCTTTTGCACTCCAGAGCAAAAACTCACTAATTTTGAACGCTGTGTGCACAAAGAATTGTTTATAGCGATGTTTTATCGGCGATAACGATTATATTATAAAAGCGATATCGGTAATCGATAAATCAAAACTATTTTAAGTGATAACGATAATCGGTAATAAATTATGGCCGATAAGTATCGCCGATAAATTATCTCGATAAATGCTCATCTCTGGGTGTATTTACTGTGCGTTGTTAATTTTATTGCAATGAAATAGCTTGCAAGTGTTGTGCTTTTAATTTTATTTTGCGGTGCAGTTGTGAAGAAAGTTTGAAAAATAAGAGTAACCGATGAGGAACATTTTAGCTACAACTAACTCAATGTGATTGCTGCATCTTGTTGCATAGATTTGTCATAACACAGCCTACAGCCTTGACCCATTGCAATTTTTTATTTTTTTTTGTGGTGTAGCCTAATAATAATTTTATGGTCCCGTACATGATCCCTTGGGATGAAGGAGCACTATGTGTAAAAATCTGAAATGAAAAGAATGAGACGAGCTCTGTTTTTTGTGATTGGATTGCCTAGTAGGCCAAAGTTCATTGCCATTTCGCTGTAGTTGGTAATAACATTGCTCAGTGTTGGTTTTTTGATATACGCTCAAAATTCGCATATGCTCAAAATTCGCGAAACGCAATAAAGTCTGCCCTCGAATAAAGCACTGTCAAAGCTACCTAGCGTACAGTGCGGAACTAATGCTACTTGCCTGATGCATTAGCACATACAGTGTACGTATGACTTGTCTCATCTAATGTAAAAATCGATATAAATCTTCACTATGCTTGCGATAGTTTTATCAAATTACAAGACTTATTAAAAAAAGTCAATATGAATTGGTAAGAGATTACTTCTAAAATTACGTGTAATTGCTTAAAGATTATCGTTATTTAGCCAAGGTCAGAGAAGGGTAGATTTTGTTGTAAGAAAACATTATACTCCCTTGATTAAATTGCGCACAAAAATAGCGATAAAAAATATGAATGTGCGCATTCTATTCAAAAAAATATTAGTCAGATGATCCACAAATAGGGAAAAGTGAGGACCCTTGAGCCATTTTTTGTACAATCGTTTCTAAGATGAGTTTGGAATGAGCTATAAAGTTGAAATTTTAAAAAAATATGCGATTTTGCAATCCAATGGTACCATGCATTGGTTGAAATGATAACTTTAACACGTTGGCTGATATTGATCCTCAAATGGATATGGCTCAGGGGTACACACACACAAAAAAGTAAGAACCCTTGAGCCACTGCACTTGCTCCCATAAACCACAATAAAGATGAAGCATGACACGTCGTTTACTCGCTGTAAGCACGAATGTAGAAAAGAATAAAAACACATTGGCGATTCTACGATCAACGTTGGACTAAAAAAAGAAAAAATTACAAAAATATCCAGCTTAATCTTTTAGTGATGAACATTAGCCAAAAGGTAGACCTATTCGGTTGCAAAAAAATGATGACTTATGTCACCCGATTCACTGAACTAGTTGTAGGCCTAGGTGTAACAGCTGCTGAAGAAACAGACGCAAAAACAACTTAATATTTATCTTGCAAGGACCCAAGAACCATGGCTCAAAGGTCGACACTTTTGGTGGCTCATGGCTTTACACTGCAACCTGTCTGTATAAAATTTCATTCTCTTCAATATGGTTGCAGAAAAACCTGAACTCAGTGCTTAGATATATACCCTAATATGACTCATTACTACTGCTAAATGCACGAGAATTTATCAATGTTACTTTATGCTCAAAGATCGACAATATATACCCCTAAAAGTTACTTTTTTGTAGCAAAAACGAACCAACCAACGCAACTCCTCCAAACGTGTTTACTTCTCACTGAACATTTCTGATCGTGCTTAACCAACCTAGTGTTGCCAAAGAAGTTGATAAAAAATCAAAAATACCTAGTTTTCTACGGAAAGCTGGAGGGGGTGGTTCATGGAACCAACATGATCATGGGTCCGCACTTTCCCCTACACGCGCTCAAGATGCTCCAGAGAATACCATACAGTGATGCAAAATAAGTATCGGATACTGCTTTTCGCAATGCCGGGTCCAACTAAACACCCCAAAGGACGACAAAGGACCTCAAATTGATGTAGGCTACTAAACACCGCAAAGTACGACAAAGGACCCTAAAACTCTAACTTTAATCTAACCCTAACCCTAGCCTAACCCTAACCCGCCCCTAACCCTAATTTAAAGTCCTTTGTCGTTCTTTGTTGAGGTATGATTTCAAGTTCTTTGTTGTTCTTTGCGGTGTTTAGTACATCAATTTGAGGTCCATTGTCGTCCTTTGCGGTGTTTCAGTCCTTTGCGGTGTTTCGTAGGACCGCGCGATGCCTGATATTGATGCTCATGGTTCGTTTTTTCTGTTTTAGTCAGACTATTTCTGCATCTTCGATTGCATGGGCTGCCGTAAGCGTAGTCAGAATGAAACGGCGCTGTCACTTTTCCCAATTTCAATATTTTGCGTGCTATCTCGGCAATGATGTCGCCATAAAATAATAAGGACGATTTATGACCATGTCCTAAAGGCTACCCAGTATTTATCCCAAAAAGTTTTAAAATTATGATAAAAATGCATTGGCACATAAGGTACCCCAGAAGGCCCAGTTCCTGTATATGGTACCTGAAATATTTACGAAAGTATCAAAAAGACAGATAAAAAGCTGTTTCGGCAAAAATATCTTATCAATGTCAGCGTTGCAAATAGTGACCTTTAAATGCACCACATAGTCCTGCTTCGCTGTTAATCCAACTTAAAAAAAAAATTGTGACAGAGCAAATTCAGCTGTTTAATCTCTGTAATTTAGAGCAATATTTTCACCGTGTAGAAATAAAAGACATTATTACAAAAATTATTTGCTCACGTACGCCATAGTTGAAAGGAAGTCAACAAGGTTTATTTTTAGGCAGTGACAACACTCTAAGCTCCTCTTTCCTGCTGACTCTCGCTCTACATTCGATGCAGTTTTTATGAAATTGAGATAATCATTTTAATTCTCAACAAAAACTTTATTGCAGTAGGACTTTTTAGATGACGAGTTTTCTTTTTTAGCCATTTTATTGCCCTTTTCACGCTATTACACGTATGCTATTGTCTGTGGTCATTGTTCGTCATGCTTGACCCCCCATGCCTGCACAAACTGCATAATCTCAAAGCATATGGTTTTGGGGAAACCAATTGGGCGGTGCTTCTCATCTTCAATCTTGACGAAGCCCGGCAAGCATATTTTGTCAACATGGGTGTTCTTTGTCGGTCAAGGCTTATTAACTTCAGAAGTAAGTCAGTATGATAAAAATAGAATCCCTCATCATCTATAATATAAACGACAAACTCTGTTACCACAATTTTTGCAGACGTAATTTCAAAGATCGTTTTATCACTGAAAAGTTGTTTTTCAGCATTTTTGCTGGGTCTATGCTTTTTTATTGGCATTGAAACAACGAAGACCCATCATTTTACGCTGAGATTGCATGTTTTAAGCAAAACAAGATCAATTAGCGAGAAGGAAATTTAGTAGGCCTGCAAACTTCTTTGACTAAAAACGCTATGTCACAAAACTTTTGCCAAATTTTCAGTCAAAAAAAGAACTCGTAAGCCTGCATGCTAAATTACTATTTTTATCGGGCTCAAAACACACACATGAAGAAATTGAAAAAACTGTATTTTTTGTTTGGTGCAATCGCTATCACAAATTGTAGGTGTCGCACCCAGGGCTGCGAACTCGCACTTGAACTCGAAAGAACTCGATCATTTTGCCGAACTCGAACTTGAACTCAAAAAAATATTTTTTTCTGAATTCAAACTCGCATAAAACTGTTCGAGTTCATTAGAAAGATATTTAAATTGTTGAAAAGAAATAAAAGATCACTGCGAAATATAGTTTGTTGTTCAAGTAGTCACAATCAGCGTAAATTGAAGTTATGATTTCACCAAAAGAAAAGCTTCATGTTTATTTGTTCATGCCATTGCGACCTATGAAGTCCAGGGCTGCGAACTCGAACTTGAACTCGAACTCGGTCATTTTTGCCGAACTCGAAAAATAAAATTGTTAGAACTCGAACTTGAACTCGGACTTGCAAATATCTGTTGAACTCGGTTAAAAGCTGTTGAGCTCGCAACCCTGCTTTAAACATCATTTTGCTTTTGAAAGCTGTCAAAAGGCAAGAAGCATCGTTTCTCAGAACTTATCGCTTAAGTAACTTACATCATTTGGTGCAACAACCTGCCATTGACAAAAGGCAGCAAAAACATAAAAAACGGTACACAAAAAAGTCATGTGGCGGGGAGCTTTTTGTGGAAAAAGTAAAAATCAACCCGATTTTTGTATAGTATGCACTACGCAACAGCGTTCATCTCATTCCAACTAGGCTACTTTTTCGTCGTTTTGATCACTTTGGTGTCAGAGTTGAACAGGCTACCATTGCAAACTGCAACTGTTAGCTGAGCCGGATTAAGGGTTTTTGAGGCCTGGGGCTATCTGATTGTCAGGGGCCTATTTTGACCCTTAAGCGAACTCCTTATAGTGCTTTCTCGTGATAGAAGCATAAATGTGCGACGAAATACAAAAATAATACAACTAGTTTTCTAATCTGTTTAATATACAGTATTGATGGAGAATCGAATGAAATAATATTGTTGCAAATTATTCACCCTGAAAATTAATTAATTTGATTCGTGCTGCAGACCTCAGATCGGCTTTGCTAACTTTAAATTCTTTAAAGTTAACAACAGTAGTTCTGGATATTTTCTGAAAGCTATGGCTTAGCGAGAAATTTGAAAAGGGGGGAGAAGCATAATTTCTACATTTTTTTCAAGCGTCTTTTTTTTGGCCGAGCAAAGTTAAAGTTGAATAAAAGACAAGAAAGGCTCTAGGGGGATCCAGGGGCATACTCCCCCGGAAAATTTTGAAAATTTACGCGCTGCAATGGCTATCTTAGTACTATTTAAGCAATTTTTCGCAAATTTTGATTACATTTTTTGGCCCTATTTCTGAGTACTTTGCCAAATATGATGCATTTCGTTCGCACATTTTCGATTATGCGTGCTTAAGGCGTAAAACTTATTGCAATCGAAAGAGTTCGAGATTATGGAAAAATTGTATACATCAAAAACATTTTTGAAAATGGCTGGTGGGAGGATGCATACCCCTCATCCTACCCCTTGGATCCGCCCCTGGTCATAAGCTATAAAAACCATCAGAAGAGTCTGGCATATTTCAGTCACTTGGAACCATTAGTTTTGTTCTTTTTTACTGCAAGGCCGAGTCAAAAGAGGGGCATGGCACAATGCCCCCCCCCCCTAAATGCGCTCCTACTCCACACCGTATGAAACTCAACACCGTATGAAACGTATCTCCACGTACGCGTACCTCCACACCGTATGAAACTCAATGCAAAGTACTTGAGACCAGTGTGCGAAGTCAAAAATTTTTACAGGGGGGATGTTTTTGTTTACAATTTTGCCTGAATTCTGGACCCAAATAACAAGACAATGTTGCAAAAATGGTGTTTATTGTTCATGGGGCGATGCAGTGGCGTAGCAAGAAATTTTAAAAGGGAGGGTGCATAATTTCACCATTTTTTTCAAGCGTAATTTTTTTCAGCAGAGCTAATTGAAGCAGATTGAAACGCAAGAAAAGGCTTTAGGAGGGGTCCGGGGGTATGCTCCCCCCGGAAAAATTGGAGTTAATATTACATGCTGTAATAGCTATTTTAGTGCTTTTTGAACATTTTTCAGGCAAATTTTGTTTAAATTTTTTGACCCTAATTCTGAGTGCTTCACCAGTTATGATGCATTTTGTTCGCACATTTTCAATTATGCGTGCTTAAGGCGTAAAGCTTATTGTTATCGAAGAGGTTCGAAATTGCTGAAAAATTGTATTTATCGAAAACATAGTTGAAAAAGGCTGGTGAGGTGAATACATACCCTTCATCCCACTCCCCCTGGATCCGCCTCTAGCCATGAGCTACAAACGCCATCAAACGAGTCTGGCATACCGGTATTTCAGTCACTTGGCACCATTTGTTTTTTTTTTATCAAAAGGCAAAGTCAAAAGGAGGAGAGGGGCACGGAACAATGCCCCTCCCCTAAATACGCTCCTGAGGCGATGCCATTCGTCAATGACCAAATTAAAACAGTGATGAAGGGCGTACTGCTAAAATGTGATTGATTGATTGATTGCATACCACCAGCATGATGAACAAAAATCATCAACGGTAGAATATCGAAAACTTCATTAGCTTCATTAGCTTTGTTTTAGGCAGGTTTTTGTTTCATAAATGATGCAAGGGGTTTGGGGTAGAGCGGTAGCGGTAGAGCGTAGGCTCCGCCCCAGAAGGTATAGCATTTTCTTAATTCATACTCTCAATCTCAAATGTGATCTGGAAAAAGTAAGGGAACCGCTGCTTTAACATATTTTTAGTGCTTTCGCTAACGCTTATAAAAAGCTGTTGACGTGTTGTCATGTGATAGGCGCACTTAAAAGGTTGACTAAAAAGATTTGCGAAGGAAACCACAATGGCTACAAGATATGCTGGAAAGCAGGGGCGTTGGAAGTACTTTTAAGTAGGAGGAGCTGAAATTTGTGTTACCATACCAACGTCTGGGGGGCTTCGTTGTAAGCCTACAACTCCTTGTTATCGTAACGTAGGTCATGCGAACCACGCACTTACCTTCAGTAAAACTCACTTGGAGACAGCTTGATGAACTCAAACTTTCTTCAAGCTAGCATAACACGCAGTAGTCAGATCGACGTTTGTAAACGTGTTAACCTCCTTTGAATGAACTTATTATCCGTTCATAAGCTCCTAGTCTCAGGCTCCTAGACAGGAACGGAGGCAAAGCCATTGCGTCATGCCTCCTCCTTTTGACTCTGGCTTTTAGTAAAAAAAAACAAAACTAATGGTGCCAGGTGACTGAAATATGCCAAACTCTTTTAATGGTTTTTGTAGCTTATGATCAGGAGCGGATCCAGGGGGGTAGGACTAGGATAAGGGGTATGCATCCTCCTACCAGCCATTTTCAAAAATGTTTTTGATGTATACAATTCTCTTTAGTTTCGAATCAAGTTTTGTATCTCTTTAGTTTTGAAAAAAATGTGGAAATTATGGCCCCCACCCCCTTTTAAAATTTTTCGCTATGCCACTGCTGCTAGAATAAGCTAGCTAATTCTAATTTGATGTTTTGTTGTTTCGCTGTTATTTGCCCAGACGTTTCTACTAAAATTGGAGAAAATTTTATTGCGACATGATAGTAAAGCTCTAAAAGCTTTGTACACGAAGGTACCCGGAAATCCAACAGTTTCTACGATTATATTCACTTTCGTCTCAAAGTTGCAGCAGTTAGTAGGGGCTACCTTAGTTTGATGATATCAAGGAAGAAACGAAACGAATAACAAGTGACGCTATAAACCAGGGGTGGCCAACCTGTGGCGCATTGGCTACTTCAAAGTGGCGCGTTGCACCTTTTTGATGACAAGATACTTCTACTCACTGATTTTTTTTTTTTTATTTGCCCTTCACCGATATTTTTCAGTGGAAAACAGAACGTCTGAGGGCGTGAAGACCTTTTTTATTTTTTTGCTCTCCACCGACATTGTCAGTGGAAAACAGGACGTCTGAGGGCATAGGCGCACGCAGGGGTGCCACGGTACCATGCCCCCCATCCTTTGGCCCTGTAATAAGGTGCTAATATCTAAGTTTCAGTCTATAATTTCTCAAACTAATAATGGTTGTAGCCTCCTTTCACTTATTTTAGCCAAGCTTCTGTTTTTAGACATAAGCTGCAAAAATATTTTTGCATTGTCCGTAGTAACTGCACTCACAGCACGCCCTTTTTCGAAAAAAAAAGTGTGCTAAAATGAGTGTTTTTTTACATGAAAACCGTAAAAATCCGTTGGGGGCTGGGGGTTTCACCCCCAGACCCCCGGTTGTGGCCCCTTTTTGCCAAATCCTGGGTGCGCTACTGTCTGAGAGCGAGAAATGAACACCTTTTTTTGCTCTTCACCAATATTGCACGCCCTTGTTTTAAAAAATTGAAAAGAAATGAATGCTTGATGTGGCGCATCTAAATTAAGGGTGAAAAATATTGGCGCATGGAATCAAAAGGTTGGCCACCCCTGCTATAAACCATTGTTGAAGTGCAATAGGGTGTGCTGTAGTTATAAATTTTTGAAAGGGGGGCTCAAAATTTCTATGAGGAAGTTGAAAAAAATATAGGGGGGGGGGGGCTTCAGCTCCTTTCAGCCTCCACCTTCCAACGCCCTTGTTGGAAAGTATCGCCGCAGTCCGTACCCACAAGCTACGTATAAAAAACATCTAACTACTTACGGTACTTATCGCTGGGGGAACGTTTTGGCATCCCCCCTTCAGGACAAATTTTCTTTCTTTGCTGGGGGGAAGGACTATTTTTACTGGGGGGGTACATGTCCCCTCCATCCCCCCTACTTTGCACAATGCATGAGACTGACGAAAATCTTACGCAAAAATTTTTTTGTGCTTTACTAACTATCCAGCATCGTTCACTTCTATTCACTTTTATCTAACCTGATATGCACTAAAATTTAAAAGTTCATCTACACTCAGATAACGATCACACTTGTGCGGTTACAATTTTCTCGGTTATTCGGGTTTATTTCCCGAAAAACTAGTAAAACAAACATTTCACATTCATTGGATAACTTTGTTTGAAAATTTCAGCTACTGCTTAAGCTTCATAGGCATTGATAACTAACTTGCAGCCCCAAACAGTTAATGGAGTCCGCAATCGTTTTACCATTTAGCGCAGTGTGGCCCAAATTAATTATATCGCGGGCCATAAAAAGTTGTTTACTTATTCCGCGAGCCAATGTTTATTACAGGTCTTCTTAACTGATTTTGGTCCGTGGACCACTATGCCTGTTCAGATATCTTCGTGGACCCCGAAAAAGGTGATTGGTCTCCACTGCAGAAAAAATCATGACTGGTGTGTGAAGAAGCTAAAAAAAGGGTCTTCACTTCAGAAAAGCTCACAACTAATCACATAGATCTCCACTGCCGAATGACCCGCAAATTGACAATAAAAACACATGCGTATTATAAAAAAACTACATCAAATTTAAGTAACAGGATGTGAAACTCATCAACGGGCCTCAAGGACCCACTGAACAGGACGCCATGGACATCTAGAGGTCCATGGACCCCCAGTTGAGAAGCACTGGTTTAATAGAAGATGTTGCTGCTTGCTATGTCATATTACGCATAAAGCAGGACCTTTAAATGACCTTTTGTGTCGTTGTTTAATAATAAATAATATTCTCAAAAAACAAATCGCTGTGTAGTGAATAATGACCTTCTTTTAATTTCGTAATACTGAACTTATTTGGCAACATTTTTAAACTGCGACACTGCCTGTACCATTTTGTCTTACGGTAACTGAAAGGTTTGCATTGTTACTGCTGTTTTGGCATTCTTCTTTTCTTTCGTGTCTAGCACATGTTGGTAAAAATAAAAATTATAAGTACCTCACTTTTTCTCCATATACTTTTTGAGTAAGGCTAGGCGATTAAAAGCGATCGTAAAGGACTCTATACGACTGAGAGTTTTAAGCAAGAGTGTGGAAGTCGCGTGTTCCATCATTTTGCCTGTTGGCCCCGGCTCGTCCCCGTTGCTGCCGACGTGAAACTGCCCTTCGACGCCCGCAATTGCAACAAACTGAAACGTAATTCGTTGCAATTTGATGAAACTCAACATAAATTATAAAACCAAGCGGTACAGGCTGTTCAGGATTTAATTTAAAAGCGAAAACGTAAACGCAGTCGAAAATTACAAAAACAAACTTGGTCGATTTTTTTATCGAATGTAAGTTTGAGTTCAGCGTATTTTTCGAGTTCAAGTTTCAGTTCAGCATTTTTATTTTTGCGAGTTCAAGTTGTAGTTCGAGTCCAGTGAAAATTTATCAAGTTCTTGCGAGTTAGAAAAAAAGTGATTATCTTGAGCATGGCGCAAGTCGTATGGAGTAAAAAAATGAGATTTTTGAGTAAAATATTTTCAACTTCAACTTTAACTTTATTTTTTGTCGGAAAATGAAAAAAAACAACATAATAATGAAAAGACAAACAACACAGTAGGTACAGTACACTCGCGACTGGGAGACCGCGAAAAGACCTTTCGGTCATCGAGTCATACAGCCTCCCCTTAAAGATCATAAGTCACATTAAAACAATACAGTATTAAAAAATGAATTGCTGCCGAGCTCTGTGAGGAAGTGTGCGACAAAGCATTTAGTATTGGTGTAAGAAAGTCATTTTTAGTTTTCTTTTGAACGAAACCGGTGACATCATTCTGATTTTAGCGGGAATGGAATTCCAAATCTTTGCGCCCTGATACTTAATACTTCTTTGCGTTTTGTTTGAACGAAAAAGAGGGATATAAAGTAAGTCTCCTTGGGTTGTGGAGGTGCTGGTGGAGCGCTGGGAAATTTTTGGAGCTTCAACAAAATAATTAAGAAAGGAAGTTGGAAGCATGTGTGGTCTGAGTATATAATTATAAACAATTTTGGCAGTTTTCACGTAGTACAGGTCTTGAAGTTTCAAAATATCAAACTTAATATAATATGCATTTGGATTTTCATACGTTGTGCCGCCTCCAATGTTTCTCATTGCTCTATTTTGAAGGATTTTTGGTGGTTTTAAGTGAGTGGGGTATGTAGTTCCCCAAACTGTCAAACCATGTAATAAATGAGGCTGAAAGAGAGCGTAGTAGAGTTTTAATAATGCGTCTTTAGGAAGGGTAGAGTTTAACCTACTGATTATGCCATTAGGTCCTGTCAACTTAGATTCAATAAGTTCGAATTCAAGTTCTCAGCCCAGAATATTTACGAGTTCGAGTTTAAGCTCGAGTTCTCAGCTCAGACTTTTTTCGAGTTCGAGTTCGGCAAAAAGATCAAGTTCTTTCAAGTTCAAGTGCGAGTTCTCAGCCCTGTGACTAAGTAAATGTTTTCTGACCTAAACGTGCAAATCACCAGTGATTCATCGCGGGCCAAAAAAATACTTTGCGGGATAAAATTGACCCGCGGGCCTGCAGTTGGACCACCCTGATTTAGCTCAATAAAAAAGGGTTCGTCATCACGAAAAGATTGAAGACCACTGATCTACCTATAACATGTCTTTTTTGTACTTTTTACCTTGCCCAGTAGGTTATTAAGTTAGTTTATAATAGTAGCAATTTTTATTTTGTTACGACGAAATAACAAACATCAAAAATAAATCAGGTCAAAATATGGCGAATCAGTAACCAAATGATAACACCTACGTTAACAAGTAGAGTTTAGTTCTAACAATGAAGATGAATTTTGAAAAAGTCGCTGTAGCTGAGCCGGTATAACCATAATATTCTTTTATTATGTTCAAAATTTTTATCAAGTTTTTTAGTATTCTGCTTTTTCAATTATACTAAAAATTGTAACTTGACTTTGAAGACGCAACCGCTCCCTCTACTGTGTTCTTTCTGTGGCTGCTCTTTGGTAATCACTTTTCTTCATTATTTTAACCTGCTAGATTTGTTGTGATACATTATTTTATCTTTTTTCCGAAAGTTCTTGGTGGCTATGCTCACTACAAAGCGTTTGTTAATGCTAAAAAATGTCAATGTTTGATGGATAGAACTTCTCAAGAATTTGCGGTTGTTCTGAACTCATAAGTCATGCTCAAGTTCAATCACAATAACTCCGTTGTTTTGTTGTCACTGAAGCAACTGCAAAAGACGAAACTGATTGAGCGATAACAAGATTGCATAAAAGGCAATAAGACCTTTGTTTGAAGAAAGAAAAAAAAAGAATAAAGCCACAGTAATTCGTGAAACTAAACGTTTCGACTACATATATTCAGCAGTCCCCATCAGCAGTATAAGCAAGGCGGGATAAAACTGAAAGCGAAGAATGATTGAAATAGCTTACTTAAAGTATAAACCAGTGAATGCTATTATGCTACAAACAGTGGTGACGAAATCGGTGAAGACACATAGGCCTACTGTTAATCGGAAGATTTGTAGGGCCACAGTGAGGGATGCTTTTTAGGTAAAAACTTGTCTTTTTCATTAGTGAAAACGAACATCGTCCTTCCTGGCCTGCTTAAAGGGAAGTCATAACGACTTCCACGTACTGGGTCGGAGGATATAACGTTCTTCATCATCAACAGTTGCAAAAGCAAGCCCAGCCATAGGGTACCATAGAGCGGGACAGCGCTGTTTCGGGCTATTAGCCCTCATCAGCCGCATTCAAGTAAAGGTACACTCATCCTTTGTAATGCTTGATTTGTTCAGCCAAATACCCCTCCGGATTTACATACCCAAAAGAAATTTAACCTTTGTGATACCTAACAAGTCAAATTACCATCCCAGTTAAATTCCCCATGTGGCCAGGGTACTATACATCAGTAAAAACGAACATCGTCCTTCCTGGCCGGCTGATCAAGGTCAAGCATTCCAAAGGATGAGTGTACCTTTACCAGAGTGCCGCCGATGAGGGCTAATAGCCCGAAACAACGCTGTCTTACTCTCTTATTAGTTCTGGAACTTTAACCAGTGATGGGATTCAGAAGGTTGGCACGGGTTCGTGCACACCCGTTTTTGGGATGTTAGAATAATCGGCGAACCCGTGCTTGCTTTTTGTTGTAGACTTTAGAGCTGGGCTACTCAACTGTAATCAGGGTTTGTCCAGTTAAAAAACTTTATTATTTTCAAAGGTCCAGAAAAAAAATTATATCTGGTTTGATTCCGGCAAAAAAACCGATACCAGCCAATTGGCTGAGTGATTAACGACATTGCTATCGACGCGGGAGGGTTAGGATTCAACTTTCGGGCCTAACAAATCGGACATAGTTACCTTGTCCACATGTCCAGTTTAAGCGGCTCCAAAGGCCGACGGGCATGCTGCATCATAATCAAGTTTTTGATTCAAAGTCAATTCGATGATGTCATCATTAAAACAAGTGATTATGATATCAACAATTCAATTGTGATGCAGAAAGCCCATGGGTTTTTGGACCACTTAAATTGGACAAGTGGACTGGACAGGGTTGCCGAAGTGTCGCCAACGGCTTGCCATTTCTGCGATGCTTCTTCGGAGTTCAAAGGTGTGTTGCCAAGGCGCTAAGCCGCAGAGATGGGCCCCGTCGCATGCACTGGTTACACGCTTCGGCGTAATACCAACAATCGTTGCGCCGTAAAACAAAAACTAAGTTGTGACGCCATAAACGTCTGATATGATCTTGATTCTTGGATTCTCTGCACCAAGTCGAAATAGTGTACACTATCTGCAGTAAAGTACATGTGATATGTTTATGTTGATGTGACTGACTACTGATCTGACAACCTCCTGTTATATCCTAGCAGTTCGCTTTGTCCAGGAGCCTGCGGTTCGCGCCTTTTTTACACGAGAGAATCGTTTCTGCAGAGAGCATTTTTCACAGTGCGGTATACCAAGTTCGCAACCACAAGTAGAAAATGTTTTCCCCACTTTTTAAACCGCTGGTTGTGTCAGACAGCAAGCTGCACTGAGGAGTTTTGAAGGGTCGAAATAGTATACACTACCTGCAGTGAAGTACATGTGAAGTGTTGAAGTTAAAATTTGTTTCTTCAACGCTTGAGCAGTCACGGCTTGCAGGTTGCAGTGCCGGGATAACAAAAGAAATTACTGCCGTTGAGTTAAACGAACTTTAATTAATTGCAAACCAGTAGCCTACTCCGTCGAGTATCAACTACTACTCGGCCGAGTAATGAAAATGCCTTAATACTAGGCCGAGTACTCGGACTCGGCACATCCCTATCACTTCGTAGGCCCATTGTGTTGGTTCGTTTCGTCTTCCCTCTTTCATTTTGCTCTTTTAAGCACAGTTTCTTCAGTGTGCTTGGTTTTAAGCCCGCTCAGTTTCATCTGGCGTGTCTCAGCGCTTGCTCGTTTTGTTGCCTGTTCCGCTTTCCGCGCCATTATCCTGTTTGTGTGCTAATGTATTTTTTAACGTCGTGGTGTGCGAGTATAAAAGTTGAATTGAATGATAGGTTGAAAGCGGCGGAGGAGGCGTTATACATAGAACGAATCCAAACTTGCTTAGAAGTTGCCCTTGTTTCAATTATTCCGGTTGAGTTTTGCTTCTGATTGCTTAATTTTCTGTTGGTAAGAATCGTCAGTTAGAATTATCAAGGAGCTTCTTATCCACGGTCGCTGCATGCAACGAGGCTTAGGTGAGAACTGAACCATCAACCTTGCAATCATGGCTGTCATAGAACCAACGCTTCGTACCACTGCGCTTCCGTTTAAATTTTTTTGGATACGGCCCTGGGAGGGGGGCCCGGAAAAGGTCTCGCACCGGCACAACGCACAGCTTTTTGCTCTCAGCAGCCTTGGCGCCCATGCTTTATACCGATATAAAATTTTGTTGCAAATGACAACTAAGCGTCCATGTTGAAGTGACAGCGGATCCAATCACTCGTAAGACTGGTAAGAATCTTGTAAAAACTTTCACTAGTCGGAGTCTTTAACAGTTTTCAAAGAGTCCGAGATCTCAAAAAGGGGTCTGGAGTCTTCCCAACTCTGATTTGAAGTAACCGCCATGTTAGCAGCAGACAGAAAAGTGGTTGGTCAGTTCCAGTCGAAGAATGTAGTATGTCGCCTCCACGGAACAAGTTTTTACTAGCAGGTCTGACCAACCATTTTGCTTTCATATTGCAGGCCCAAGTATTCTCCTCGTAAAACCGTATTATCTTTAAATATTTTTGCAGGCTAGCTCGCTGAAATTAGCTTTTAGATGCTGATCTTGAAACCAAATGGGTTTGCCATCCAAATAAATGCTTGTAGGCTACTGAAATTAGTACAAACTTTATCTGGAATCTGGTGCCTTCAGGCAAGAGATTCTTACACAAGCAAGCGTGATATCGAGGTGTTTAGAGCAGTAATGGTATTAAGGGGGTTTGCGCGAACCCGTTCTTGGAATGTGTTTTTTTATATTCTAGTTGCATAATTATCCTCCTGTCACGAGAAAGCGATCAATGCGCTATACGAGCTCGCTTAGGAGTTGCCGGCCGTCCGTCTACCACACCAAGATGGGGGAATCCCGCTAAGTGCCCTTTCCAACGACGCAACAAGTAAACTTGCCGGCTTGTTTTTCACCCTGTCCCTTTAGTGTTAATCGTCAATCAGGGAAGCTGTAAACATCAATTTTAAAGTCATTGGTTCGATCCCACTTAGAATCAAACCCGAGTCTACAGCTTCAGAGGCGGACGCTTTTACCACCTGGCCGTCTGAGCTGCATCGCTTAGCACATGTCGGGATAATCAGCGAACCAGTTCTTGCTGACCTCTGTTTTTCAAGCGCCGCCCACCAAAAATCAAAGGTGGGCACTTGCGCCGCAACCATTTTACTTGCGATAGCGCTTGCGGCGCAATTATTTTTTAACGCTTGCGGGAACGCTTGCGGCGCAAGTATTTTTTCAGTTTTGAGCGCAATCGCGCAAGCGCAATTTGCATACGATTGAAATCATAGTGTTTTAATAAACTTTGATTAAAGCTGATAAAAAACATTGAGAAGGTTTTTACAAAGCTCGTCAAAGGAGTAGTTACATTTCGTCAACAGCTTGCAAAGCGTTGATGGGATTCACGGCAGGTGTCCTAGAAAATGCTTTGCCGATTTTAGCACCTCAGTCGGAAAGTCTGCTTTGAAACCTTTGAAACTGTTTTGCCTATTTTGCACCTCAGTCCGAAAGTCTGCTTATTTATAATATTGAGACTCATGTGAAAATTACATTTCGTCTGCTGCTTGCAAAGCGTTGATTGGATTTACAGCAGGTGTCTTTTTTTGAAACTTTTTCTGTTAAATATTTTTCCTATCTAACATCTTTGCTAAAAATTCCTGGAGTCAAGTTCGTTACGGTAAGAGTTGAGAAAAGACCAAATTAATGCTTTATCGAAATCATTGGCATTTTAGCTATTTTTCTATTTGCCAACAGAGACACAGCTTTTTTTATTCTACCAATAGAAACATACGTAAGTATGAACTTTGAGGGAAAGGGTTTTAACTTATTTTTAAAGCAGGCCTAAACGGAGTACCATAATAATCAATCTTTAGTGTCTATAGTGGGAAACATAAGTTGAGCATTCTTTGTAACCTACGTAATAGTGCCAGTGCGATACGTAGGCTACATGCTTAAGACTTAAGCTAATATATAATGCCCCGTGGGCCGCAGTACAATCGTGACTCTATTTTAACAATGAAGTTTTGCAATGAAAAGGATAAACAAGCCTTGAAAACCTTATTCCGTGAGCAAAGTGACTGTATGTTTATTAGTGTTAACTGTTTATACACATGGAATAGTTAGGCTAGCGTACATAGTGTGAATCCAATCGTAATATCTAGGCAATGGTGAAGGCACCTTTAAATAATTATCTATTTTTCTAAACAACGACAATGTTCAAACTCACTACCTGTAATCAGAGGTGGGCACAATTTCGTTAATTCGTTAATAACGAAGCTAACTTTTTTATTAACTAGTTAATTCGTTAAATTTTTTTTGAAATTAACGGACTAAATTAACTTCCGTAAATGCTTGTTAACTTCCGTTAAATTTTTGTAAGCGCTT